>CM038673.1:322072981-322426862 GCA_021605145.1 Aegilops bicornis | reverse complement strand
TACATTTAATTTATTATGTTTGATTAATATATAGTTGTAAATTGTTTATTAAATTCAAATAGCATAATAGAATGAAAATTCCCACAGATGTTTCCATGTTGAGATGGGTCTTTTTCCATGCAAGTTTCATGAAGTGGCATGCTTGCATGATGAGGGCATTTACATCCGGGCGCCTCAAACCGGCCTCATACTCCCGGGCGGGCCGCCCGGTCACTATCCGGTCACGTTTTTTTGACTCAGACAACCCCCTCAAACGGCCCTCGGACGCCCGGGTTGACTGGCACCCCCATATCTAGCCCAAATATGGGGCGGATATGAGGGCGCTCAGGCACGCCCGCCACGTCGGACCTGACAGCCCGACCCCACTCCAAATTGCACCAAATCCACCCCCTCACCCCGAGCTATTGGATCCATTTGCTCTCTCCTCTCTTCTTCCTCCTCCGCGTCGTCCAGCTCGCACCTTCGCCGCCGCCTGTGCTCCGAGCCGTTCCTGGCCTCTGCGTCGGCAGCTCCGGTAGAGCAGTCCTCTCTCCCGTCCTCGCCCCGAGGGACGCCATCTCCGGCCCGGACGCCACCGCGGTACGTCCGACAACTCTCTGGCTCCGCCTTGCGCTTGATGTGTTCGACACATTGTCTGACCGGATTTTTTGTAATTTTTTTAGGGAAAATGATGGATTCCGATGCTTCATCGGACGAGGAGTATGGACCGACAGAGCTTGACCAAATCATTCAAGATGAGTTCTTTTATTCCTCGGATTCGGACGAAGAAGTGGGCGTGATTATGCTAATGAGCATGCAAGAGGAAATGCACCTTCAAGTGGAGCATATTCTCAACTTCGAGGGCCCAATCAAAGGAAGAAGAGTGATCAACCGGGACGGGGTGTCCGGAGCAAAGCTACTGTACAGGGACTACTTTGCTCCCAAGCCTGCTTTCTCGGATGATCCATGGTTTCATTGCCGTTGTCGCATGTGGAAACCATTGTTCTTGTGCATTGTGGAGGGAGTGGAGGCACACGACGACTAGTTCAAGCTCACAAGGGATTGCTGCGAACAACTCTCTTTCTCTCCCAAGCAGAAGTGCACGGCTACTTTGAGGATGCTTGAACTTGGTACTGCTGCAGATGTCGTTGGTGAGATGCTCAGGATGGGGAGAGCACGTGCTTGAAGACTACTGTCAAGTTTGCCTGCGCCGTGGTGGAGGTGTTTGGACCTGAGTATCTCAGAGAACCAAATGTGCAGGACATGGAGAAGTTGTTGGCTATTGGACAGGCAAGGGGGTTTCCAGGAATGCTCGGATCAATTGATTGCATGTATTGGCAATGGAAGAACTGCCCCGAAGGTTTGCGGGGAATGTCTCAAGGTCACAAGAGAGAGGCCACCATCATACTAGAAGCGGTGGCATCACATGACTTATGGATTTGGCATGCTTTCTTTGGAATGTCGGGTTCTCACAACCACATCAACATGCTTCAATGATCTCCGATGTTCAGGAGGCTTTGCAATGGGGATTCACCGCCGTGCAACTACACCGTCAATAGCCGAGACTACAACATGGGATACTATCTTGCCGATGGTATCTATCCTTAGTGGGCGGCGTTTGTGAAAACCATATCGGAGCCGCGTGGCAGGAAACAGAGCCACTTTGAAGCAATGCAGGAATCGGCTAGGAAGGATGTGGGAGGGCATTTGGTGTGCTTCAAGCTCGTTGGGGAATTGTGCAGAGCGCTGCAATGATGAGGGAATCAGAAAATTTGTGGCAGCTGATGACATGTTGTGTTATTCTGCACAATATGATTGTCGAGGATGAGGGTGATGGTGTAGCCCAAACCCATGATTTCGAAGCACCTGAAGAACAAGTTGAAATCTCAGAAGATCAAGATGCGGCTCAGCTGATGAACTTTCTACAAATGCATCAGAATCTTTGAGATTAGCAGGTGCACACGCAACTACTCAATGATCTTGTGGAGCACATGTGGATCCACAATGGCAACCAAGAAGCCAATGCTTGAATTTGGCACTTAAAATAAATTTTATGTAAACACTATCTATGCTTCGGCTAGTTACTTGAGACATTGGCTTGTATGATCGACGCGCATATAGTTGCATGGATTTTAGAGTCCAGATTTGAGATATGTGGATGCTGGGACGGAAATATGAGGGCCCGTCCGGATGCACCCGCGGGCGTGCCCGGGTGCGTCCCCGGATGTATAGGGGGTTGGATTTGCCAAGTTCGGCTGTAGATGCTCTGAGAGACATATGGTAGTGGAGATGGGCCTTTTCTGATGCATGTGTGCGATGATGTGGCATGCTTGCATGTTGAGAGAAATAGTTAGTGGGGTTACCTATTTTGATATAGAAGATATGTGCACCAAGACACGAACCCTCACACAAAAACACACCTGACCGAGCATGATTTCTAATCAAACGCTACAACTGAAGATGGAGATATCCATCAGTGACACTAACTTCTACAAAATGCACTCCTTTTGATTCAATGAAACTCCATGCGGTTTTTGAAAGATTTGAATCCTTCGCAAATCTTTCCTACATAGTTTGGTTGATTCAAAGGAATAGAACTTTTAAAAAATGTTGAAGAAAATTTTCATCTACTGGAATCTCTTTATACAATTCATGTTTTTGATGTGTTATCAAACACTCTTTGATCTAAATTCCAGCCGTTTTGCAATCCCGTAAGTTTCAATATGCATGGCACTCCAACTATATGTTTTCCTTATTCATATGTATGATCTAAGTCGGTCTCCTGGCCCTACAGTCAACATGCACATGATGGTGGGAGCTCGGTTTGACTGAGGCCCAACGTGGTTCCCATATGTCAGCGCGACAATGCTAGACGACCGTTCTGGTTACGACTGTCCTTGTCGGTGTAGCAAGGATGGGTGGATGAGGTCGTCTTTTATAGTGATGACGTTGGTGACGCCCAATATCTCCTTTCTTTGTCGGCGATGAGATGCAGCTCTCTCTCTAGGGTAGTGGACCTGTATGATGACACACTTCATCATTTCTAGATTGTCCAGGGATGGCAGTTTTGCCCATGGGTATGGGTACACCACGAGTACCCTGCCCAAAAATGACGGGCATAATCAAAACTTGACAAGATTTTGTACTCATGGGTAATGGGTATCCATACCCGTAAAATATATGGGTAGGGTATGGGTATAAAATTGCGCCCATGGGTAACCCAATGGATACCCGGGAAAATTAGTAAATGAAAATAACTTGTATAACATGTGTGGTCAACATCCAACTCATGGCCCAAATCAAAATCCCTTATTCCCTAAACCTGACATAGCTCATCGGCCTGCAACCACCAGCTCGACACTCCTCCTACATCCTATGTGACTCATCGAAATAATGAAATCTCTACTCTTCACCATCAGACTGTATTGCAACCCTCAATCCAACGACCCCCAGTTCCAATCGTCGCCTTTCTTTGTGTCGGAATTCCACCAACTGCTGCTCATACTCCCTTGCCGCGTCCAAGAGGCCAACCACCGAAGGAGGTAGCGTCATTGCTAGACTGCTTGGCATCATCAATTGAATTTTTGACACATTTCTCTACTTTTTCAAAATTTAAATATTATATATTGTACCCATTGGATACCCATTGAGTATAGGATACTCGATGGGTATGGGTGTCAATTTGTGGCCATGGGTATTATAGTGAGTGGGTATAAAAAGTTCTGTGGGTCTAGGCAGATGAGGGATGTACCTGCCCATACCCTTCCCATTGTCATCCCTTTGCTCTGATGGTATTCATGTTTGTCTGTCATACATTAGGGCGAAATCCATGCTTTGCTAGCCAATGAAGATGCCATCGACACATGATGGTGACATCTCCTCCTATATTGGTGCTGTCATGGCCCTCACCCATGCCCTTCCTCGAGCACTGGAAGAAACCATAGGCCCAGCTAGCCACGCCACGCAGCAACGGCGCCATGGCATCATCCCTGCATGGGAACACCACCTGAGTTGTTCACGGAGTCCCGATGTGGCCAATGGATATGTTGGCCATTCCCCATCTCACCGGCAAGGCTCAATGGCATCACTTCATGTCAGTATTGTTGCTGCTCAGGACATGCGATATTCAGGAGCACTGTATGCCATCGGTATCGCTTCCTAGCGGACTCCTTTCTCATGTCCAATCGGATCATACCACTCGGTTGCCGACTCCTCTAAAAGCATGGATGGGGCCGCGGTGGTAGGTTGAACTGGATAATTTTGAAGTTGTCGCTCTATGAATGTGGTTGGCATTGGTCAAGCCACGAACTTAATGTTCTACCATCTACTCGTCAGTCATGGCTGAAGGCTAGGCAAAGCAATTTTTTTTATGAGAAGTAACCACATATATTTCATTACACGAATGGATTACAAAGAGTACAAACATGGTCACTAGAAGAACACACATATAGACGTCTTACAATATTGCACCAAAGACTCCGCAAGAAATAAAACTAGAAGTTCAGTTCATCAGAATCTTGTGCCATGCTGAAATGTCACCCGTCGTCATCCTCCGTCGCCGAGGCAATGCTGAAGAAAGAGGGGAAGTGTTGTCATACATAGATTTGGAGGAGCACCTTCACATACAAGGATGCTTTTTGAGCCAATGAACCGAACCACCATAAGCGACGAGACTAATGTTTGTGCATGTCGACCTGGGTTTTCCCCTTGTCTGCTATATCCCATTGCCATCAACTTCATACAATGCGGTTGAAGAAGAGGCTTGCCACTGTCCACACACCCCACTACAAGACACCAGGCACAACCGCAACAACCAATCTACGCCACTCGGGAGATTGTCATGCGCCGACCACCAGACACAAATCTCTTGGATCTAGAGACCGACAAGAAGACAGCCACCTGCTTCTCAGCACTGCCCATTAGAGTGCCACCGCTGTCCACCATTATTCTAACATGGCGTCGCCCCACCATTGATGCAGCACCTTTGAAAAGCAAACTAAGCGCATCCTATCTTCATACCGGAGAGAAATTGTCAGGGTGTCTACCCTGTCCCACCGCTAGAATGGCAGATGGAGAGGATGTGGACCCATAACATCGCCGATGTTGAGAGAAGGCAAGAAAATCGCCTCCCGATCACCTCTCTGGAGCGTTTTCTGAGAGCGGATGAAGCGGTAACTACATATCATTAATAGGCAAAGCAAGTTCTTTTGTTATGATCACAGCATGAGTGGTTGCTAAGGGAATCTCCAGCGCCATGCATCAAAGCAAACAAACCAAACATTCGTGGAAACGTTCGGACGTGTCTGGGGAAGATTATACGGGTCCGCCATCCAAACAGGTGCACCAAATGTCTGCTCCAGATCTGGTCACCTTCATTTGACATGCATATGTAGATCAATATCAGTTTAGTATATGGATAACTAGATGCAAACATATGCAATCACAACAAAAAAGCATTGAATGTTCATCAAGTTATTACAAAACGATCTCAAAAGATGTCTGATACATCTCCGTCGTATCTATAATTTTTGATTGCTTCATGCCAATATTATACAACTTTCACATATTTTGGCAACTTTTTAAATGATTTATTGGACTAAACTATTGATCCAGTGCCTAGTGCCAGTTCCTGTTTGTTGCATGTTTTTTTGTTTCGCAGAAAATCCATATCAAACGAAGTCCAAACGTGATAAAAATTTATGGAGAATTATTTTGGAATATATGTGATTTTTGGGAGGTGGAATCAACGCAAATGGGGGCCCACAGTGACCACAACCCACCAGGGCGCGCTGGGCACCCCCTGGGGCGCCCAGGTATCTTGTGCCCTCCTCGAAGGTCGGCTGGGGCCTTCTTCTGGCGCAAGAAAGATAATTTCCGAAAAAATCGTGTAAAAATTCCAGCACAATTGGAGTTACGGATCTCCGGGATTTTAAGAAACCGTGAAGGGCCAGATCTGGGGAAAGCGAAATAAAAGGGAACAGAGAGACAAGTCCAATCTCGGACGGGCTCTCGCCCCTCTGCCGCCATGGAGACCATGGACCAGTGGGGGAGCTCTCCCCCCATCTAGGGGGAGGCCAAGGAAGAAGAAGGACGGGGGGCTCTCTCCCCCTCTCTCCCAGTGGCACCGGGGTGCCGCCGGGGCTAGGATCATGACGGCGATCTACATCAACAATCTTGCTACCGTCAACACCAACTTTCTCCCCCTCTATGCAGCGGTGTAACACCCCTTCTCTCCGCTGTAATCACTAATTAAACATGGTGCTTAACTCCGTATATTATTTCCCAATGATATGTGGCTATCCTATGATGTTTGGGCAGATCTGTTTTGTCCTGTGGGTTAATCATGATCTTGGTTGGTATGATTGTATATTTTATTTATGGTGTTGTCCTATGGCGCCCTCCGTCTCGTGCAAACATGGGGGATCCCCGCTGTAGGGTGTTGCAATATGTTCATGGTTCGCTTATGGTGGGTTGCGAGAGTGACAAAGCTTAAACCCGAGTAAGTGGGGTATGACATATGGAAGTAAAGAGGACTTGATACTTAATGCTATTGTTGGGTTTTACGACATTAATGATCTTTAGTAGTTGCAGATGCTTGCTAGAGTTCCAATCATAAGTGCATATGATCCAAGCAGAGAAAGTATGTTAGCTCATGCCTCTCCCTCATATAAAATTGCAAGAATGATTACCGGTACTTGTTATCGATTGCCTAGGGACAAATGATTTTCTCGTTGACAAAAGCTACCCACTCTTATTACTTGCAATTTATTCATAGTTTTATTCTCGCAAAGTAATTCTAGTTTTATTCTTGTTCTAGGTAAAGCAAACGTCAAGTGTGCGTAGAGTTGTATCGGTGGTCGATAGAACTTGAGGGAATATTTGTTCTACCTTTATCTCGTCGTTGGGTTCGACATTCTTATTTATCAAAGAAGGCTACAAACGATCCCCTATACTTGTGGGTTATCAAGACCTTTTTCTGGCACCGTTGCCAGGGAGCAATAGTGTGGGGTGAATATTCTCGTGTGTGCTTGTTTGCTTTATCACTAAGTAGTTTTTATTTTCTGTTCTAAGTTGTTCTCTATCTTTAGTTATGGATATGGAACACGAAACACACACAAAAATTAGTTGTACTTACTACTCATGGAGATCGGGGACCTCCAAAAACCATCGATGCTCGTTATGTGAAAGATATTATGCACTACTTTGATAATCCTGAGAAAACCCCATTCAACTATATAATGGGAGTAACGTTGGATCAACGTGAATACTTTAGGGATTATCGCTTGACTCATAAAGGGAAATTGTTATGGGATCAAATTCATATGTTGCATTGGTATGCTCGGGAGCTATGCTTGAGATATGATTATACTTGTTGCTCTAGGATGAAGGCTCCCCATCTTCCCTTTTCATGCAAATCTAAGTATAATGAAACCTTAGCTTCTTATGCTAATGGTAGATACGATTACTATGATGTGGAAATAATAGAAGAATATGTTGCTTTTAAGGGTGCTTATTAAATTGAATCTTTGTTTGAAAAGTTTGTAGACCTGAAAATTTGCTATCCTTAAATATTGTTATGATAATTATAAATACAATTTCAATATTGATGAATTTATTGAGAAAGTCTCCGCTTTCCAAGAAGAGATTAATATCTTGCAGGAGTCTATTGAAGAAGGAATTGATGAAACTGTGAGCTCATTGGATGAAAAAGATGATGAGGAGAGCGAAGAACAAAAGGAGGAAGAGCGGATTAGCTACCCGTGCCCACCTTCTAATGAGAGTAACCATTCAACTCATGCATTGTTTAATTTCCCTTCATGCTTACCGAATGATGAATGCTATGATGATTGTTATGATCCCGTTGATTCATTTGAAATATCCCTTTTTGATGAACTTGATGCTTGCTATGTTTGTGGCCAAGATGCCAATATGAATTATGCTTATGGAGATGAACTTGCTATGGTTCCATATATTAAGAATGAAATTGTTGCTATTGCACCCACACATGATAGTCCTATTATCTTTTTGAATTCTCCAAACTACACTATATCAGAGAAGTTTGTTCTTATTAAGGATTATATTGATGGGTTGCCTTTTACCGTTGCACATGATGATTTTGATGAATATAATATGCATGTGCTTGCTGCTCCTACATGCAATTATTATGAGAGAGGAACTACATCTCCACCTCTTTATGTTTCCAACACGATAAAATTAAAAGAAACTGCTTATGCTATGTATTGGCCTTTACTTGATGTGCATGAATTGTTCTTGTATGACATGTCGATGCATAGGAAGAGAGTTAGACTTCGTCATTACATGATATATGTTGCTTTGTGCTCACTACTAAATGTCAAATCATTGCTAATTAAAATTGGCTTTGATATACCTTGGCTGGGTGGATCCATTACTTGAGCACTTTATGCCTAGCTTAATGGCTTTAAAGAAAGCGCTGCCAGGGAGACAACCAGGAAGTTTTAGAGAGTCATTTATTTCTGTTGAGTGCTTTTATAAAGTTTAAAAACAAAAAATATAGAGGGGAACTTAAAACTTCACAAAAAGGAAAGTGGAAGTGAGAGAGACGAGCATTGTTGAAGTGGGGGAGCTCCTTGAACTTTGTTCATGCCCATGGAAACTTTGTGAATCTCAATTACATAAACTTTTCAAAAAAAATAATTATCCCCATGTACAAATCCTATGTATTGTAAAATTATTGTGCCAAGGTTTTCCTTTAGGATGATTAGATTGCTTGTTGGTATGTACGGTGCAGAAACAGAAACTTTGGCTGTAGCACGTGAATTTTCATTTTTTTACTGGAACATCAAAAGGTTCTGAAACTTTTTGCGCACTATTTCTATACAAATTTTTTATTTCGTCCTAATTTTTCAGAATTTTTGGAGTACCAGAAGTATGGTAGATGTTTAGATAGCTACAGACTGTCCTGTTTAAGACAGATTCTATTTTTGATGCATTGTTTTGCTTGTTTTGATGAAACTATCGATGGTATAAGCCATGGAAAATTTATATTACAGTAGCTACAATGCAAAAAACATGAATTGGTTTGAAATAGTACTTAGAGTAGTGATTTGCTTTATTATACTAATGGATCTTATCCCCAAGCCATTAAGCTTGGGGATGCCCAAGGCACCCCAAGTAAATATTCAAGGAGACTCAAGCGTCTAAGCTCGGGGATGCCCCGGAAGGCATCTCATCTTTCTTCAACAAGTATCGGTATGTTTTCGTCTTCGTTTCATTCATGTGATATGCGTAAATCTTGGAGCTTCTTTTGTGTTTATTTTTCATTTTCCTTTTATGCACCATGCTGGTATGAGATAGTCCACGGTTGATTTATATAAAGCCCATTGCACGTCACTTATGTATTTTGAGTATGGCTTTATAGAATGCTTCATGTGCTTCACTTATATTATTTGAAGTTTGGATTGCCTGTTTCTCTTCACATAGAAAACCGTATTCATAGAATGCTCTTTTGCTTCACTTATATTTTTTAGAGAATGGCCTTTTATAGAAACAAATAAACTCTCATGCTTCACTTATATCTATTTAGAGAGTCAACAGGAATTGGTCAATTGCATGGTTAGTCATGAAATCCTACATAAAACTTGTGGATCACTGAATATGATATGTTTGATTCCTTGCAATAGTTTTGCGATGTAGAGATGGTATATGTGGGAAGTACTAGTAAACGGTTGTGGTTAGTAAGAATATTGGTGTTAGTGTTTGTGATTCCCGAAGCATGCACGTATAGTCTCTCGTTATGCTATGAAGTTGGAGCATGATTTATCCTTGATTGTCTATCTTTGTGTGAAAGTCGGGGGTGCGCGATGGTTAACTCATACCAACCTCCCCCCTAGGGGCATGCGTAGTAGTACTTTGCTTTGAGGGCTAATAAAATCTTGCAATAAGTATATGAGTTCTTTACGACTAATTTGAGTCCATGGATTATATGCACTCTTACATTTCCGCAATTTGCTAGCCTCTCCGGTATGCATTGCCCTTTCTCACCTCAAGACGTGGTGCAAACTTCGCTGGTGCATCCAAACCCCGTGATATGATACGCTCTATCACACATAAGCCTTATTATATCCTCCTCAAAACAGCCACCAGAACTACCTATTATGGCCTTTCCATAGTCATTCCAAGATATATTGCCATGCAACTTCCACCGCTTCCGTTCTGATGACTTGAGCATTCATTGTCATATTGCTTTGCATGATCATGTAGCTGACATAGTATTTGTGGCTCAGCCACCGTTCATCATTTTTTATACATGTTACGCTAGATCATTGCACATCCTGGTACACTGCCAGAGGCATTCATATAGAGTCATATTTTGTTCTAGATATCAAGTTGTAATATTGAGTTGTACGTAAATAGAAGTGTGTGACACCCCTGATTCGATCGTACACTAATCATACATGCAATTGTGTACGATCAAGATCAGGGACTCACGGGAAGATATCACAACACAACTCTAGACACAAATAAAATAATACAAGCTTTATATTACAAGCCAGGGGCCTCGAGGGCTCGAATACATAGCTCGATGCACAAGAGTCGTGAAGCAACAATATCTGAGTACAGACATAAGTTAAACAAGGATGCCTTAAGAAGGCTAGCACAAAAGCAACACGATCGAAGAGGCAAGGCCTCCTGCCTGGGACCTCCTAACTACTCCTAGTCGTTGGCAGTCTCCAAGTGGTAGCAACCGTCGGCGGTGGCATCTGGCTCCAAGGATCCACCATCTGGTTGCATCAACCAGAAAGAAGAAAGAAGGGGGAAAAGGGGGAGCAAAGCAACCGTGAGTACTCATCCAAAGTACTCGGAAGCATCAGATCTATACTAAGTATGCATTGGTATCAAATGGAAGGGCTGTATCTGTGGACTGAATCAGAATGCCGTAATAGGGAGAAGGCCTAGCCTATCGAAGACTAGCATCATCAAGCAGCTCCAAGCATCTTGCAGCATGTAGAAGAGTAAAGAATAGCAGTTTAATTATCAAGCATGTTGTAACATTAATGCCCAGAGATCCTTCCTCGACTCCCTGCGAGAAAGCGATCCCGGAGCCACATATCTTAAGTATCCATTTCTAGTTGTATTAGATCAAGATATAAGTCTGAACGTCCATTACCGTGGACACGGTATTCGAATAAAGATCTTCCCTGCAGGGGTGCACCACGTTTTCCAACACGCTCGATCACTCTGGCCGGACACACCTTTCTGGGGTCAATGCCCGGCCTCGGAAGATCAACACGTCGCAACCCTACCTAGGCTCAGCAGAGAGGTCCCCGGTCTACCTCCTAAGCACTCCGGTGCAGGCCCATCGCCCGCAAAGACTCCGGGTCGTTGTGCGACGAGCCGACGAGCACCACCTCATACTTGGATGGCATCGCCCGATAGGCCCACGATGCTTTGAATCGGGCGTCGACAAAGCTTGGCCGACATCATGACGTCGAGGCCCATAACTATTCTCACGTGGTGGTTGGTGCGTAAGGCCAAAGGCCAATTCGTAACAAATACCCAAAACATAGTGTATTATTAGCTCATGGAGACGGCAGAGACTCACGATAATGTGACCCCGTTGCCCGTCTCGAGGAAATACGGCAAGGGCAAGCCCAGCCCACTCGAGGGTTGCTGACTTCCGGCCGTGCCTCGTAACCATCTTGCGGGTGCTCTCCGGGCCCGCCCGACTTTCCCAAAGGTCTCAAGTAATGTCAAAGGTAATCGTGTGTCCAAACATCAAGGGGAAAACCCAAGGAATCACCCTCGGAGGATTCCACTTGATGTAATCATCAAGGTGAACGTAAGAGGAACCACCCTCGAGGTTCACACTTGAGGGGTTGCACGACAGAGCCGTATCGGGAATGGTGAAGGAGGAAATCACCCTCGATGACCACGACCGAATAGCTACACTACAGAATTATCATCAGGAGTGCGTTATGAGGGATCACCCTCGGTACTCGATAGTAGCTCTGCAGAGTCGAACAACTAAAGGGGCGTGATGTTATGTGCGGTGTCGGGCTCTGGTCGTCGATCATGTAGCTCGAGTCGTCGATGATGAAGCAGGGGCAACAAGGACAATCGGGGTCACCGATGGATCACTAACCAACCTATACTAAGCAGTTTAGGATAAGGTGTAGGTAACAATAGCAGGTACAAAAGCAGGCTATGCATCAGAATAGGAGCAATCAAATACAATAGCAAAATCTAATGCAAGCATGAGAGAATGGAATGGGCGATATCGGGATGATCAAAGGGGGGGCTTGCCTGGTTGTTCAGACAAGAAGAAGGAGTCGTCATCGACATAGTTGATCACAGCGGCAGTCTCGGGGTTTACCGGAGAGAAGAGGGGGGAGAAACCGTAAATACATAGCAGGCAAGCACATAACAGGAAAACAGGCAGAGCTGGACGTGTTCTAACGCGGTGCTACATGTTACCGGCGAAGGGGGATAACATCCGGGAATGTTTCCCCAGGTTTAGCATTTTCGGACAGACGAAACGGAGGGGAAAAGTTGCACGTTAGGGGCATGTGGCAGATGAACGGATCACGTATTCGGATTTGTCTCGTCGTTCTGAGCAACTTTCATGTAGAAAACTTTTTCATCCGATCTACGGTTTAATTCCTATTAATTTTCAAAGTTTTAAACATTTTCTAGAATTAATTATATTAATCAGAAAAGAAAAATGACATCAGCATCACGTGTTGATGATGTCAGCAGTCAACAGACTCGCTGACCAGGTCAAACATGACCTGTGGGTCCAGTGGGACCCACATGTCAGCCTCTGTTAGTCTAACAATGTTTTAAACTAACTAATCTAGGTTAATTAGCTACTGGACCCCACCTGTCAGTGTCTTAACTAAATAACTAATTAATTGTAATTATAAAACCGGTTTAGTTAAACTAATTACACGGTGGGGCCCGCACGTCAGTGGCTGGGGCATGCCCAGTCAGCACATTTGACCAGGTCAACTAGTCAACATGGGGCTAGAGGCCCCACTGGCGGTGACCTGTGGTGGCCCTGTGTGTGCCACGTCGGCGGCCATGGAGTGGCACAAAGTAGCCAAAACCACGACGAGCGCTGTGGAGCGTCGGGATTCGCCTACGGGCGTCCGTTTTTCGCGCGACTTGGCGCTTGAACGGTAAGAAGATGCCGCGTCCAACCGGAGTGGTTACGAGGCCGGAGCTGGACGGAGGTGACGGCGGCGAGCACCGCAGCGGACGCCGGACTTCGGGCGTCGTAGGAATCTAAGCTATGGCGAGCAAAAGGAGCGACGCGAGGTACCTACGGCGTCTACGCGGAAAAACAAAGCGAGTGGGCATGCGTGTGTGACCAACGGGTCACCGAAACCATGCCGGCGACGAGCGTACGCGGCGGAGGGCTCGACCGTAGCGGTAGGGGGAGCTAGAGGGCGCGTGAGAGGGAACATGGAGAGGGGAGAGGAAAAGGGGCTCACCTTGCGGCACGCACGGTGGCCCTCGGAGGCTTAGTAGCAGCAGAGACGGCGCCGGAGACGAAGAAGGGCGGCGACGACCGGAGACGTGGACGAAAAGGGATCCGGCGCTTCGGTGCTCCCCAACTCCAGCTGAGGCCAACGGTCGATGGAGTCGACCCCGGCAGAGCTCTCCGACAGGGTCAGCGGGCGCGGGGCCGTTGGTGGCCACGACAACGACAGAGGACGGCGGCGAGCGCGCTCGGGGTCGAGCGAGAGGAGATGGGAGAGGTGGATCTGGGGGAGGGGAGGCGCAAAGGCGAGCGAGAGGGGGGCAAGTGGGAGAGATGGGTAGAGGCCGAGGCGTCGGGCGGTTTTATCCTCCAGCCGGGCGCCGGTGAGGTGGTCGGCGGGACGTGCCTCAGAGCGCACGCACTGTGGGAACAGAAGGGAGGGAGAGCGACCGGGAGGGAGTTGGGCCTGGCCGGCTGGGCTGTCTCTGTGGCCTTAGGCCCGAGGCAGGTGCTTTCTCTTCCTCTCGCTTCTTTTTTCTTTTGATTTATTCCTGTTTTGCAAATTGCTTAGCCACCATTAGAGTTTTGTAAAATATGTGACTTAGCTCAACAATTATAGCGCAATATTTACCACTGCCAAAAATGGTTTGGAGCCAAAATAATTTCATCTGAATTTTTTAATAAATGATATGGCACTTTAAATTCTGTTTTGATGTCGTTTCATGTTGTTTGAATCACATAATGAATTTAGGTGATGTTGTTTTTCCAAGATAATTAGTTATGAATTATTTGGCACATGAAGAACATTTTAGTTTTCATGTTTGAGAAATTTAGAACTTTTGACTTTAAATTGGATTTGAATTTGAATGGTGATTTGGATCAAGTGAAGATTAGCAACAGTAACATGATGACATGGCACCATTAACAGTTGATTACTGTAGCATGACACTGGGGGTGTTACAAATCTCCTCCACTACAAGAAATCTCGTCCCGAGATTTAAGGGGTGTAGTAGGGGGAAATACTCGGAAAGGACGGACCTCAACACATGATAGGTAACTGGGGGCTATCCCAGTGAACATGGCAGAGAGGCATCTCCCGAGTGGAAATTTAAGAAAGTCTTCGAGAGTAAGGTACGAAGGTGCAATAAGAAGCTTCGAGGGTAGGCAATTGCTCGTTGCCTGAAACATAGGGTGAAAAGGGGTTCAGAACAATGAGAATAAGTATTGCGTCTGATACCAGAACAGATCACTAGGAATGTGATTCGTAATTTACATACGAAGTCAAGTGCGAGGAATAATTTTGTAAAACAGGGATGTACAGGAGAGTCAGGTTTCGATCTTGGGACCTGTGGGTTATGGGCCCACCATGTGGGTTAAAAGTAGAAAAGGATGCTAACATTTTGTAGGGTCATAATAGCAAGCCAGGTCAGAGGATAGCCTGTCGGTTATGTTGGCAACAACGTTGGTACCAAGGGCGAGGGACAAAGAGAACCATTTTCCTGCTCGTTAAGACGAGGCGGACCAATAGGCATAGTTCTAGTCCATCGGTGGCTACCGGAAAGCCATCAGTAATAGTAACAAGTTCTTACTGACAGAGATGTACATTGAGGCATTTACATAAGCAGCGAATTATCACTGCTCATATATGTTACGTTACAAAAAAGTTTAAACAAAACAATGGAAAGGAAAGTGTAGACATCGAATCAGTTATCGGTGTTCTCGAGTGTCTAACATCTTAGAACCCATAGAAACTTGGAATCAACAAGAATTAATAGTTCATGAAGAAATCATGAAATGTTATGTAGCTCCGTGATATTCTCGAGATACTAGAGGGTAATACTCGATGGTAGAACATGATAGAGGTTGGACAGGAGAAAAGATCTGAAGAAGACAAGTACTTTAACTTGTCCGAGAAATGGAATCGTGGAGATCAATCATGGTCGGAACCACGGTTGCAAAGGTCCAATATAGATACAAAATGAACTTATCACAAGGGGATCATTATTATCATAAAAATAAGCTTCCATGATAAGTTCCACATTGGGTCCATGGGCATGAACACAAAGGTTCAAGGTCGACTCCCACTTCATCAATGCACAACCTTCCATTTACCTCTTGTCTTCGAAGAAGTTGTAGCGTTGAAATGTTATCCGAAGAAACGCTAGTAGATATAACCCGCATAACCTTCCGGTTCACACGGATTAGGCAAGGCGTAGATTCAACCCACTGGGGCATCTCAGGAACATATACCACAATTTTTTTAGGAAAAAGTAACTCAAAGTCAAAAGTAGAGCATGGTTAAGGAAGCAGAGGATACAATTCACCAAAGGCATTATGTATCCAAGGAAAGGCTCACAAGGTTACCGATTATGAAGGATGTTGCCGGATAAAACCCAGCAAAGGACACGGTGGTCCATAAGGGATCTGATGTGAGCATCGATACTCACCCGTAAGAAGAAAGAATGCAAGGATATCAGATTATAGAAACAACTGACTAACTCAAGCTCAAAGGCAAAGGGAATTATGAGTTCCAAAACGGGGGGGGGGGGGTCAGAAGAAGAGGCTCTTATCAAAGACAAGTAAGTTGAATAGACATAGATCGACAATCGATCAAGGTTTGATTGTCGAACACCAGCTCATGTCCGGGGTGACGTCTGAGCCGATGGAAAGAATTCTAATTGTGATTGTGGATTGTGAGCATTCACAAACATATCGAATCAAATGCTCAAAATTAAAGATGACAAAGGATACTACTGAATACTGCCAGACATATGGAAAACATCTACCATGCAAGCAGACAAGGAGGAGCAAGAGTAATAGGTTTCTAAGGATTTTTGGAACATCGGATAATATTCCAAAGAATTTTGTGAAACAAAGATCAGCTGGGGGCGAACAGATACTTGGCAAGCGCGAGCAATTATCCGTAGGGGTATTCATGTGGCAAAGAACTGCAAGGCAGTAGGCTCAACGGATTCTCAGGACAATAGAGAGTAATTCGGGGCATCTTGTAATAACAAGAGCAACTGGGGATGAAGGTATGAACGACGACGTAGGTAGTTACTCATAAGGATTTATCGGTGGTAGGGATCGCAATGGCGAAGTGTTTAAAGGTCTCGTGAAAACATCGAAGAGTATCTTCAGAATCTTTTGGTGCACCGAGCAATCATCTGGAGTGAGGGGTTCTCCGGGAGAAAATATTTACGAGAACCTAGAGTTAGAGTCAGCAAAATCATTTACCCGAATAGAAGAGAGATAAGAGTCCCAGAGTATAGACGAGGAATAAAAGATCCTAATACCACCCAATGGTGGTGTGGGCCCGTAAGCCACGCAGCCATGTTAGTAAAACCATTTTTTTAAAGACTAGACTCAACTTCGGCCAAGGAGTTGGAAAGGGGGATCCTACAGGCAGTCGGCTCTGATACCAACTTGTGACGCCCCCGATTCGACCGTACACTAATCATACACGCAATTGTGTACGATCAAGATCAAGGACTCACGGGAAGATATCACAACACAACTCTAGACACAAATAAAATAATACAAACTTTATATTACAAGCCAGGGGCCTCGAGGGCTCGAATACATAGCTCGATGCACAAGAGTCAGCGGAAGCAACAATATCTGAGTACAGACATAAGTTAAACAAGGATGCCTTAAGAAGGCTAGCACAAAAGCAACATGATCGAAGAGGCAAGACCTCCTGCCTGGGACCTCCTAACTACTCCTAGTCGTTGGCAGTCTCCAAGTGGTAGCAACCGTCGGCGGAGGCATCCGCTCCAAGGATCCACCATCCGTTGCATCAACCGGAAAGAAGAAAGAAGGGGAAAAGGGGGAGCAAAGCAACCGTGAGTACTCATCCAAAGTACTGCAAGCATTAGATCTATACTAAGTATGCAATGGTATCAAATGGAAGGGTCATGTCGTGGACTGAACTGCAGAATGCTAGAATAGGGGAGAAGGCCTAGCCTATCAAAGACTAGCATCTTCAAGCAGCTCCAAGCATCTTGCAGCATGTAGAAGAGTAAAGAATAGCAGTTTAATTATCAAGCATGTTGTAACATTAATGCCCAGAGATCCTTCCTCGACTCCCTGCGAAAGTGATCCCGAGCCACATATCTTAAGTATCCATTTCTAGTTGTATTAGATCAAGATATAAGTCTGAACGTCCATTACCATGGACACGATATTCGAATAAAGATCTTCCCTGCAGGGGTGCACCACGTTTTCCAACACTAGCTTCATGGTTCGGTTCTCTCCCATCAAAGAATTCACCTTGCAAGCCAATACAAATAATTGCCCAAACGGCGGGGTTATGTCCAAGAATATGCATTTTCATCTTATGCTTCCAACTAGCAAAATTAGTACCATCAAAGTAAGGACCTCTACGGTGATAATTTCCTCGCTAGACGCCATACTCTCCTAGGTTGTGAAACCAAGGCTATGACCACCAAAAGCTATGGAAATCAAAGCAAATGGAAACCAATGCTCTGATACCACTTGTAGGACCTTGAAGTATGTCTAGAGGGGGGTGATTAGACTACTTGACCAATAAAAACTTAACCTTTTCCCAATTTTAGAGTTTGGCAGATTTTAGCTATTTTAGGACAAGTCAAGCAATCATCACACAATTCAAGCAAGCATGCAAAGAGTGTATAGGCAGTGGAAATTAAATCATGCAACTTGCAAGAAAGTAAAGGGAAGGGTTTGGAGGATTCAAACGCAATTGGAGACACGGATGTTTTTGGCGTGGTTCCGATAGGTGGTGCTATCGTACATCCACGTTGATGGAGACTTTAACCCACGAAGGGTAACGGATGCGCGAGTCCACGGAGGGCTCCACCCACGAAGGGTCCACGAAGAAGCAACCTTGTCTATCCCACCATGGCCAGCACCCACGAAGGACTTGCCTCACTAGCGGTAGATCTTCACGAATTAGGCGATCTCCTTGCCCTTACAAACTCCTTGGTTCAACTCCACAATCTTGTCGGAGGCTCCCAAGTGACACCTAGCCAATCTAGGAGACAGCACTCTCCAAGAAGTAAGAAATGGGGTGTTGATGATGAACTCCTTGCTCTTGTGCTTCAAATGATAGTCTCCCCAACACTCAACTCTCTCTCATAGGTTTTGGATCTGGTGGAAAGAGGGTTTGAGTGGAAAGCAACTTGGGGAAGGCTAGAGATCAAGATTCATATGGTAGGAATGGAATATCTTGGCCTCAACACATGAGTAGGTGGTTCTCTCTCAGAAATGGTAAGTTGGAAGTGTAGGTTCGTTTTGATGGCTCTCTCCATGAATGAAGAGGAGGTGGAGGGGTATATATAGCCTCCACACAAAATCTAACCGTTACACACAATTTACCAAACTCGGTGGGACCGAATCGTTAAACTCGGTCGGACCGATTTAGTAAACCTAGTGACCGTTAGTGATTTTCTTGGGATGACATGCATCTCGGTGAGGCTGATTCGGTTAGGGTTAGGGCATAACGTAATCTCGGTGAGACCGACATACAAACTTCGGTGAGACCGATTTGGTAATAAGCTTTCGAGAGAGTTGGTCGTAAACTCGGTGGGACCGATTTGCTCTTTCCGGTGAGACCGAAATGTTACAAAAAGGAAACAGAGAGTTTACATTGCAATCTCGGTGGGACCGATCGCTCACTTCGGTTAGACCGAAACGTTACGAAGGGAAACAGAGAGATTGCAACCCCATCTCGGTGAGACCGAGATCCCTATCGGTAAGACCGATTTGCTTAGGGTTTGTGGCGGTGGCTATGACTTTTGGAATCGGTGGCGCTGGATAGAAAGAATCGGTGTGACCGATTTTGGCTTTAGGTTTAGGTCATTTGTGGATGTGGGAAAGTAGTTGAGGGTTTTGGAGCATATCACCAAGCACATGAAGCAAGAGGCTCATTAAGCAACACCTCATCCCTTCTTGAAAGTATTGGCTTTTCCTATAGACTCAATGTGATCTTGGATCACTAAAATGTAAAATGAAGAGTCTTGAGCTTTTGAGCTTGAGCCAATCCTTTGTCCTTAGTATTTTGAGGGATCCACTTTCATCATCCATGCCATGCCATTCATTGAGCTTCCCTGAAACAATAGTCTTGGAATATCATTAGCTCAATGAGCTATATGTTGTTATGAATTACCAAGACCACCTAGGGATAGTTGCACTTTCAATCTCCCCCTTTTTGGTAATCGATGACAACATATAGATCAAAGCATCGACAAATGATAATAAAATTTAAATAACATCGTCGCTTTGAGAAGTATGTGATAAGAAAGAGCTCCCCCTAAATTTGTGCATAGTTTTAGATTTGCTTTGGACTGCAAATGCACAATGAATTAGGCTCATGGGTTACTCTTCCATGTCACATACATCTTGGTGGAGCGCTCAAAATAATAAACAATGAATACATGCACTCATCACCAAGCATAGTGAGTGATCACATAAGATAGATAGGATAATATCAAGCATGCATAAGTGTAGCTTATGATCAAACACATGATCATCAATGTCTCACAAGCATAGTATCTCAACCAAAAGCAAACAAAGATTGAAAACCACCAAATAAAGCAACAGAGAACAAAAGCAACACTCTCTCTCTCGAAGCCTATGATCTATACATTTTTTCCCCCTTTGGCAACAAGTTACCAAAAAGTTCATAGAAAATGCATAGTGCTAGATTGACTCTCGTGCTTGATCTTACGGTGGTGGTGTAGAGATGGCTCCTTGGATGAACGCCTTGAGTTGAAGTGGATGGAGCCGAGGAGTTAGTCTTTGGAGCTGGTTGCACCGGAACCGTAGGGGCGGTGGCTGGTCAAGTTGTTGCTCTAGTGTCATCACATCGCACTGCAATCGACCTCTGGCTCTGGGCACTCTGGCAAACACATTGGTGGTAGTCTTGCCCTTCCTCTCCTGCATGTCATCCTCAAATGCTTCCACAACCGATCAATCTCGCCACCTTGACATCTAGATCATAGAATTTTTGTTCCATGATTCTTTCCGAGCTCTCCTGGTTTTGAGTTAGGGTGGCCAACCCCTTCTCAATCCTCGAGATGATGCTATCAAGTAACCAAGCTGCTCCTGTTTGGTTTTCAAGAAATATTCAGATGCCTCCTCTTGAGTTGGCATCTTGGCAGCCTTCTCCTCTTTGCCTTCTCCTTCTTCTCCCGAGCTTGAACTGATTGTGGATCATCTTCATTCATGACAACCTCATTGTTCTCAAAGTCTGGATAAAGTGGAAAGTGTTCCTTATCCAACCGATATTTTCCTGTGCCCATCTTTGAGTTTATCAATTCTTGAATCTGAGGTGCATATCCACAGCTCCTCTTACGATCTGCTGCAGTCCTCTTGATTGTTTCAATGATCGTGCTCATGACTTTGAACTTCGTGGCACATCAAACACATGCAACATGTTGATGGCATGCCCTCTGATCATGTTATGGTCACCGGACTTGGGCAACAAAGTGTGCCTCGTAATCCAATTTATGGTTGGCAATCCCGACAGAAGTGAACTGATCCAAACTTGTGAGTCTCTAATGCCTTGTCTGGAATTTCCTTTTACATGTGAGCCATTGAATTGTGACCCAACTTCTTCTTTGCATAAATGTCTAGGTCATCCTCATTCTCCTTGGGGGCATTGATCAGACTTGCCCATTCTTCAATAGTGGACTGGTACCTTGTACCTTCAGACATCCAAACTATTCTTCCATCTGGGTAAAAGTGTGCTGTGGAGTAGAACTGCATGATAAGCTCATCATTCTAGTTGGTGAACTTTTGTCCAATAAAATCTGCAACTCCACAAGCAGCAAAGCTGTCTTGCACTCCAGGATAGTGTTGTTCATTTTCCTTGATGAATTTCCAGTCAACCCACCTCATGTCACTGACTATGGGCTTCTTGTCCAACAGAATTGTTTCATAGAAGTCCTTCTGTTCCTTTATGTGGAACCTGTAGTCAACAACAGTTCTTCTTCTTAAAGCATATGGATCTTCCATTCTCCACAGTCTCAGCCCTGAATCCTTCCTGATTCTCATGTCCTCAGCCACAGGATGGGCATCATTGTGGTCTGGTATCTTGGGCTTGAGCTTTCTTAGAACCTGTCCTTCTTCTTCTGAATCTTGACAACATTGGGCACTTTGGGGCCTTGTTCTTCTCGGAATTTGGAATACTCCTAGTATTCCTCTTTGGAACTTGCTTGGCCTTGGAGGCAGCTTGGGTGTTTCCTTGGGCTTGGATGTTGCAGCCCCTGATCTGATTGCATCTCCCATAAGCTTAGCTGCCTTTGGAGCTGGTGCAGCAAGCTCTTCCTCTTCCATCATGGAAGGTTGACCAACAATTTTGGCCATGGTCTTCTTGACCCTTTCCTTCCTCTTCTTTCCTTCAAAGAATGGCTCTTTGGGATCAGGTCTTTTAGGCGCTTGAGTTGATGCTCGGCCTTGGACATTGGTTGTCTTCCTGCAGGCCTTTTGGTCTTCATGCACAGCTTTGTATTCTTTCTTTGAGCCATATTCCTTCTTGAGCACCTCTTTCTTGGAAGTAGCCTCATCTTCCTCAGCTTTGTAATCTTCATCCTCTGAATCTGAAGTTCTTTTCCTCCTTTGCCTAGTTGCAGCCTTAGGCAAATTGCTAGGAGTACTTCTGCTCCCTTCATCTCAAGTCGAGGGACTAGTGCCCTCACTCAAGTCCATCTGCTCTTCGACATTACGGCTGTCACTTTGATCGGACATACCGCAAAAGCTAATCACGACCCTGTGAAGAGTTGTAGATGAGATAGAAAAGATGAGCATCACAAAATGTAGAGGTTTTTGCAAAAGAATGACTCAAAAGTTCAGTCTTAGTTTTCCACAGAAAGCATTTTGGATCCACCGATTTTCAAACTCGGTGATACCGAAGCAGTTTTGGAACCTAAACTGATGATCTCGGTTGGACCGAGTTTCAGTTTGGTGGTACCGAGACTGCTAGGGTTTCACAGAATCCTCAAATCGGTTGCACCGATTAGTAATTCTCGGTCGCACCGAGAGTCACTAGTGCAATGGCATAAGCCAAACCGGTGAGACCGAAGTTTTCAACTCGGTGGGTCCGAGATGGTTTTGGCGGAAACCTAACCCTAAAATTTGAATCACATCTAATCTATGAACTACTTTGGCTGGATAGAAGAGTTTCAATCGTGGCAAGAATCAATATGAAGACAATGTGCCAGGAATCAGACGTGGATAGCACAAAGATTAAGTCCATACCCTAACTTGGCGGTGGACTTGCTACGGCGGCAACGGCGGGGACGAAATCCGTTGACGGCGGCGGAGACCAGCGACAGGAGGCTGCTGGCGACGAGGAGACGATCCGGAGACCACGATGGCAGAGCGAGCTGTTGCGCGGACGAAGGGTTTCGGAGATATTTCCAAAATTTTGCCCGTGGCTATATATATAGCTCGACCCTGTCGGTGTGACCGAGTGGAACAACTCGGTGGCACCGAGATGCATAACTGTGTTCGATTCTGACAAATCGGTGAGACCGAAAAGTTCAAATCGGTTGCACCGAGATTGAAAACTCAGATCAACTTGATGATCTCGGTAGGACCGAAATGGAAGGGTCGGTCAGACCGAGAATCACTAAGAGGTTTTGGAAGTTTAATTCTATGACGAATCGGGGACTCCGAGTGCTCCTCACGCATAGTGGTTCGAATCTGAATTGATCAAATTTTGTGATGTAGCATGAATAGAGTTTGAGACGAGAAAAGCATAGATAACTAAAGAAGGTTCTTAGGCATTCTTGTCCATCCACTTGGCACAAAGAAAAGAATCCAAACAAACAAAACAACAAGTGGATGTCCTTGAATGAGTAAAATATGCACCAACATGCTCACACAATAAGATGGCAATTGAAATATGTGGCAAAGCATGCACAACCAATTTTAGCATCTATCAAGCAATTGGCGATGACTAAGTCATCTATATATGAGTATATTGACTTAGGAGTCAAATGAGAACATTTGATCATAGGTCATACTCATCGTTTAAGCTCGAATTGGGGTTACCACTTTTACATAATGCATTAATGTGTTCACACCATTAGAGTTGCTTTGACTCAATTCTTAGAGTTAAGCTCCCCTAGATGTGAGATCCCCTTAGAGGGATGAACTAACCTTGGGTTTTGTCGATGATGACTTCATGTAGGTGTTGAAGATGTAGATGCTCAATGTTGATGTAGATCATTTGGATCAATCCTTTGGAGTGAGTTGCACTTTCAACTTGCCTACGTGGGTTAGTCCCACAAGGAACAAACGAGAATATCCATAGACATAGAGTGATGCACACACAAGATGATGTCCATGAAAACATTAGGTTACCTTGTCCCTTGCCTTACCAACATGAGGGTTTGTGACTCCTTGAACTAGTGCAAGATGTGAAAGTTGATTGCACTTGTTCTTGCCAAAATGATATGAGTGAAGAATGTTGGCGGAGTCACCCTCAAGAACTCTTTAGTTCTTCTTCTTGGGATCCACATCATCTTGATGGTAATCCTTGGAGTTGTAGTTGTACTTGATGAAGTAGAACTTGACGTAATCTTGGGGACCCACTTGAACGAGGCTTTAGGTGCTTCTTCAAATGCATCAATCTCTTCTTGAAGCTTGTCCTTGCCTTTGTTCTTGTGGTCTTGTGGTGGAAGATCATCTTGAGCTTGTGTCCCCTTGAAGGAAGTAGGATCATACTTCTCTTGTTGAGGAACAAACTTTGTCTTGGGGTATTGATCTTCTTCCCACTCAACTCCATTGGCGTTGAACTTTTGTTCAAAACCAACACCTTGATTCTTCTGGTGCCTTCCTTGCTTGCGTACAATTTCCTCGAATTGCTTACTCCGGCAAGGCTCTTGTAAACACCTTTCTCTATAATTCCCTTCAATAAACTATTTTCTTGCTCAAGTGTAACTTGGCTAAGAGAATCATTAGTGGAATCAAGAGAACTACTAGAAGCAACAACATTGGATTTGACATTATTATTGTTACTACTAGAGGAAGCATCTTTCTTGTACTTGCTACTAGACTTGACTTGAGGCATGTAAGTAGATAAGAGTAAACGCTTGGCAATTTAAGAAGAACTTTTCTTGCAGAGATCATCATTGATTGCCTTTAAGAACTCATGCTCTTGCTCAAGATTGAGCTTTTCAAAGCGTAACTTCTCATGAGCCCTTAAAAGTTCTCGATGATCTTGAAGATAGTTTCATGAGCCAACTTAAGAGTGTTTAGTTCTTTAGTTAGAAGCTCAATTTTCTCCTTATCATTGTCATTCGTTTAATTAGCATGATTAATTGACGTTTCATCGTAGTATTCATCACTAGAGTTGTCAACAAGTAAATCATCATCCACAAGCAAGTCATCTTCATCAGTATTAAAATCAACATACTCGGGATGTGTTGCCTTTGGACCTTTGGCCATGAAGCATCTTCCAACACCTTCATTTGGTGAGTTAAATATGTCGTAGGAGTTGGTTGACACAAGTGCTAGACCGGCAACACCTTCATCTTGAGTATATTCGGAGTCGGAGTGATAGCTTCTCTCGGAGTGATTGTCGGAGTCGGAGCCGGAAACCCATTCACCAACATGAGCTTGATGTCTTCGTTTTGTGTAGCTCCTTGATGACTTGTCCTTTCTTTCTGAATCCTTACTTCTCCGTGAGGGTCTTCGTTCGTAACGATCATCTCTACTCCTCCTCTCTTGGTGGTGATTCTTCTCTTTTGCTCCTTCTTCTTGGAGAATCTTGTCTACTTTTTTAGGGTGCCGTACACTCATTGGAGTAGTGTCCGGGTCTCCCACAATTGTAGCAATTGCGCTCTCGACTAGAAGATCTCTTGTCATTGTAAGACCTTGACTTGGAGCTTCTTTCCTTGCTTCTAATTTTGTATAATTTGTTGAAGTTCTTCACCATTAAGCTCAATTCTTCGTTGAAGGTTGGTTTCTCACTTGATGATGTGGGGGCTTCACTTGAGGCTTTGTAAGCACCACTTGACTTGTTGTGAAGTTCCTCCTTATCCTTGAGTGACATCTCATGAGCAACAATCCTTCCAATGACTTATGTTGGCTTGAGATCTTTGTAGTTTGGCATCATTTGGATCAATGTGCACACGGTATCATACTTTCCATCCAATGCTCTTAGGATTTTCTTGATGATGAATTTGTCGGTCATCTCTTCACTCCCTAAGCCGGCAATCTCATTTGTGATAAGTGCAAGCCTAGAGTACATTTCAGCGACACCTTCACCATCCTTCATTTTGAACTTGTCAAGCCGACTTTGGAGCACATCCAACTTGGATTCCTTGACGGATTCGGTACCTTCATGCATATCAATCAAAGTATCCCAAATTTCCTTTGCATTCTCAAGACGGTTGATTTTGTTGAATTCTTCGGGGCACAATCCGTTGAAGATGATGTCACATGCTTGAGCGTTGTATTGCAGCATCTTCAATTCTTCCACATTAGCTTCACAGTTCGGTTCTCTCCCATCGAAGAATTCACCTTGCAAGCCAATACAAATAATTGCCCAAACGGCGGGGTTATGTCCAAGAATATGCATTTTCATCTTATGCTTCCAACTAGCAAAATTAGTACCATCAAAGTAAGGACCTCTACGGTGATAATTTCCCTCGCTAGACGCCATACTCTCCTAGGTTGTGAAACCAAGGCTATGACCACCAAAAGCTATGGAAATCAAAGCAAATGGAAACCAATGCTCTGATACCACTTGTAGGACCTTGAAGTATGTCTAGAGGGGGGTGATTAGACTACTTGACTAATAAAAACTTAACCTTTTCCCAATTTTAGAGTTTGGCAGATTTTAGCTATTTTAGGACAAGTCAAGCAATCATCACACAATTCAAGCAAGCATGCAAAGAGTGTATAGGCAACAGAAATTAAAGCATGCAACTTGCAAGAAAGTAAAGGGAAGGGTTTGGAGGATTCAAACGCAATTGGAGACACGGATGTTTTTGGCGTGGTTCCGATAGGTGGTGCTATCGTACATCCACGTTGATGGAGACTTCAACCCACGAAAGGTAACGGCTGCGAGTCCACGCAGGCTCCACCCACGAAGGGTCCACGAAGAAGCAACCTTGTCTATCCCACCATGGCCATCGCCCACGAAGGACTTGCCTCACTAGCGGTAGATCTTCACGAAGTAGGCGATCTCCTTGCCCTTACAAACTCCTTGGTTCAACTCCACAATCTTGTCGGAGGCTCCCAAGTGACACCTAGCCAATCTAGGAGACACCACTCTCCAAGAAGTAACAAATGGTGTGTTGATGATGAACTCCTTGCTCTTGTGCTTCAAATGATAGTCTCCCCAACACTCAACTCTCTCTCATAGGTTTTGGATCTGGTGGAAAGAGGGTTTGAGTGGAAAGCAACTTGGGGAAGGCTAGAGATCAAGATTCATATGGTAGGAATGGAATATCTTGGCCTCAACACATGAGTAGGTGGTTCTCTCTCGGAAATGGTAAGTTGGAAGTGTAGGTTCGTTTCGATGGCTCTCTCCACGAATGAAGAGGAGGTGGAGGGTTATATATAGCCTCCACACAAAATCTAACTGCTTACACAATTTACCAAACTCGGTGGGAGCGATTCGTTAAACTCGGTCGGACCAATTTAGTAAACCTAGTGACCGTTAGTGATTTTCGGTGGGACTGACATGCATCTCGGTGAGGCCGATTCGGTTAGGGTTAGGGCATAACGTAATCTCAGTGGGACCGATTACACAAACTCGGTGAGACCGATTTGGTAATAAGCTTTCCAGAGAGTTGGTCAGGTAAACTCGGTGGGACCGATTTGCTCTTTCCGGTGAGACCGAAATGTTACAAAAAGGAAACAGAGAGTTTACATTGCAATCTCGGTGGGACCGATCGCTCACTTCGGTTAGACCGAAACGTTACGAAGGGAAACAGAGAGATTGCAAACCCATCTCGGTGAGACCGAGATTCCTATCGGTAAGACCGATTTTCTTAGGGTTTTTGGCAGTGGCTATGACTTTTGGAATTGGTGGCGCCGGATAGAAAGAATCGGTGTGACTGATTTTGGCTTTAGGTTTAGGTCATTTGTGGATGTGGGAAAGTAGTTGAGGGTTTTGGAGCATATCACTAAGCACATGAAGCAAGAGGCTCATTAAGCAACACCTCATCCCTTCTTGATAGTATTGGCTTTTCCTATAGACTCAATGTGATCTTGGATAACTAAAATGTAAAATGAAGAGTCTTGAGCTTTTGAGCTTGAGCCAATCCTTTGTCCTTAGTATTTTGAGGGATCCACTTTCATCATCCATGCCATGCCATTCATTGAGCTTTCCTGAAACAATAGTCTTGGAATAGCATTAGCTCAATGAGCTATATGTTGTTATGAATTACCAAAACCACCTAGGGATAGTTGCACTTTCAGAAAGTGTAGACATCGAATCAGTTATCGGCGTTCTCGAGTGTCTAACATCTCAGAACCCGTAGAAACTTGGAATCAACGAGAATTAATAGCTCATGAAGAACTCATGAAATGTTATGTAGCTCCGTGATATTCTCGAGATACTAGAGGG
The DNA here is from genome assembly GCA_021605145.1 of Aegilops bicornis. Lineage (NCBI taxonomy): Eukaryota > Viridiplantae > Streptophyta > Magnoliopsida > Poales > Poaceae > Aegilops > Aegilops bicornis. Next base: position 322,398,849 of record CM038673.1, on the reverse strand, counting down.
TAATACTCGATGGTAGAACATGATAGAGGTTGGACAGGAGAAAAGATATGAAGAAGACAAGTACTTTAACTTGTCCGAGAAATGGAATCCAGGGAGATCAATCATGGTCGGAACCACGGTTGCAAAGGTCCAATATAGATACAAAATGAACTTATCACAAGGGGATCATTATTATCATAAAAATAAGCTTCCATGATAAGTTCCACATTGGGTCCATGGGCATGAACACAAAGGTTCAAGGTCGACTCCCACTTCATCAATGCACAACCTTCCATTTACCTCTTGTCTTCGAAGAAGTTGTAGCGTTGAAATGTTATCCGAAGAAACGCTAGTAGATATAACCCGCATAACCTTCCGGTTCACACGGATTAGGCAAGGCGTAGATTCAACCTAATTGGGCATCTCAGGAACATATACCACAATTTTTTTAGGAAAAAGTAACTCAAAGTCAAAAGTAGAGCATGGTTAAGGAAGCAGAGGATACAATTCACCAAAGGCATTATGTATCCAAGGAAAGGCTCACAAGGTTACTGATTATGAAGGATGTTGCCGGATAAAACCCAGCAAAGGACCTGGTGGTCCACAAGGGATCTGATGTGAGCATCGATACTCACCCAGAAGAAGAAAGAATGCAAGGATATCAGATTATAGAAACAACTGACTAACTCAAGCTCAAAGGCAAAGGGAATTATGAGTTCCAAAACGGGGGGGGGGGGTCAGAAGAAGAGGCTCTTATCAAAGACAAGTAAGTTGAATAGACATAGATCGACAATCGATCAAGGTTTGATTGTCGAACACCAGCTCATGTCCGGGGTGACGTCTGAGCCGATGGCAAGAATTCTAATTGTGATTGTGGATTGTGAGCATTCACAAACATATCGAATCAAATGCTCAAAATTAAAGATGACAAAGGATACTACCGAATACCGCTGCATATATGGAAAACATCTACCATGCAAGCAGACAAGGAGGAGCAAGAGTAATAGGTTTCTAAGGATTTTTGGAACATCGGATAATATTCCAAAGAATTTTGTGAAACAAAGATCAGCTGGGGGCGAACAGATACTTGGCAAGCGCGAGCAATTATCCGTAGGGGTATTCATGTGGCAAAGAACTGCAAGGCGATGGGCTCAACGGATTCTCAGGACAATAGAGAGTAATTCGGGGCATCTTGTAATAACAAGAGCAACTGGGGATGAAGGTATGAACGACGACGTAGGTAGTTACTCATAAGGATTTATCGGTGGTAGGGATCGCAATGGCGAAGTGTTTAAAGGTCTCGTGAAAACATCGAAGAGTATCTTCAGAATCTTTTGGTGCACCGAGCAATCATCTGGAGTGAGGGGTTCTCTGGGAGAAAGTATTTACGAGAACCTAGAGTTAGAGTCAAGCAAAATCATTTACCCGAATAGAAGAGAGATAAGAGTCCCCGGAGTATAGACGAGGAATAAAGATCCTAATACCACCCAATGGTGGTGTGGGCCCGTAAGCCACGCAGCCATGTTAGTAAAACCATTTTTTAAAGACTAGACTCAACTTCGCCAAGGAGTTGGAAAGGGGATCCTACAGCAATGGCTCGATACCAACTTGTGACGCCCCCGATTCGACCGTACACTAATCATACACGCAATTGTGTACGATCAAGATCAAGGACTCACGGGAAGATATCACAACACAACTCTAGACACAAATAAAATAATACAAACTTTATATTACAAGCCAGGGGCCTCGAGGGCTCGAATACATAGCTCGATGCACAAGAGTCAGCGGAAGCAACAATATCTGAGTACAGACATAAGTTTAACAAGGATGCCTTAAGAAGGCTAGCACAAAAGCAACACGATCGAAGAGGCAAGGCCTCCTGCCTGGGACCTCCTAACTACTCCTAGTCGTTGGCAGTCTCCAAGTGGTAGCAACCGTCGGCGGTGGCATCTGGCTCCAAGGATCCACCATCTGGTTGCATCAACCGGAAAGAAGAAAGAAGGGGGAAAAGGGGGAGAAAAGCAACCGTGAGTACTCTTCCAAAGTACTCGCAACCATCAGATCTATACTAAGTATGCATTGGTATCAAATGGAAGGGCTGTATCTGTGGACTGAACTGTAGAATGCCAGAATAGGGGAGAAGGCCTAGCCTATCCAAGACTAGCATCTTCAAGCAGCTCCAAGCATCTTGCAGCATGTAGAAGAGTAAAGAATAGCAGTTTAATTATCAAGCATGTTGTAACATTAATGCCCAGAGATCCTTCCTCGACTCCCTGCGAGAAAGGGATCCTGGAGCCACATATCTTAAGTATCCATTTCTAGTTGTATTAGATCAAGATATAAGTCTGAACGTCCATTACCGTGGACACGGTATTCGAATAAAGATCTTCCCTGCAGGGGTGCACCACGTTTTCCAACATGCTCGATCACTTTGGCCGGAAACACCTTTCTGGGGTCAATGCCCGGCCTCGGAAGATCAACACGTCGCAACCCTACCTAGGCTCAGCAAAGAGGTCCCCGCCGGTCTACCTCCTAAGCACTCTGGGGTCTAGGCCCATCGTCCGCAGCACTCCGGGTCGTTGTACGACGAGCCGGGACGAGCACCACCTCATACTGGATGGCACTGGCCCGACAGGCCCACGATGCTGAACTGGACGTCTGACAAAGCTTCGGCTGATACTACGATGTCGAGGCCCATAACTATTCTCACGTGGTGGTTGGTGCGTAAAGGCCGAAGGCCAATTCAGAGCAAATACCCAAACCATAGTGTATTATTAGCTCGCGGAGACGGGCAGAGACTCACGATAATGTTACCCCGTCGCCCCGTCTCGAGGAAATACGGCAAGGGCAAGCCCAGCCCACTCGAGGGCTGCCAGACTTCCCGGCCGTGCCTCGTAACCATCTTGCGGGTGCTCTCCGGGCCTGCCCGACTTTCCCAAAGGTCTCAAGTAATGTCAAGGTAACCGTGTGTCCAAACATCAAGGGGAAAACCCAAGGAATCACCCTCGGAGGATTCCACTTGATGTAATCATCAAGGTGAACATAAGAGGAACCACCCTCGAGGTTCACACTTAAGGGGTTGCACGACAGAGCCGTATCGGGAATGGTGAAGGAGGAAATCACCCTCGATGACCATGACCGAATAGCTACACTACAGAATTATCATCAGGAGTGCGGTATGAGGGATCACCCTCGATACTCGATAGTAGCTCTGCAGAGTCGAACAACTAAAGGGGCGTGATGTGATGTGCGGTGTCGGGCTCTGGTCGTCGATCATGTAGCTCGAGTCATCGATGATGAAGCAGGGGCAACAAGGACAAGTGGGGTCATTGATGGATCACTAACCAACCTATACTAAGCGGTTTAGGATAAGCGGGTAGGTAACAATAGCGGTACAAGAGCGGGCTATGCATCGTAATAGGAGCAATCAATAACAGTAGCAAAATCTAATGCAAGCATGAGAGAATGGAATGGGCGATATCGTGATGATCAAAGGGGGACTTGCCTGGTTGCTCAGACAAGAAGAAGGGGTCGTCGGCGGCGTAGTCGATTACAGCGGCATCAGTGGCAGTCTCGGCATCTACTGGAGAGAAGAGGGGGGAGAAACGGTAAATACATAGCAAGCAAGAGCATAACAGGACAACAGGCAGAGCTAGACGTGTTCTAACGCGGTGCTACACGTTACGAGCGAAGGGGGATAACATCTGGGAATGTTTCCCCAGGTTTAGCATTTTTGGACAGACGAAACAGAGGGGAAAAGTTGCACGTTCAGGTAGTTAGGGGCATGTGGCAAACAAACAGATTGCGTATTCGGATTCATCTCGTCATTCTGAGCAACTTTCATGTAGAAAACTTTTTCATCCGAGCTACGGTTTAATTTCTATTAATTTTCAAAGTTTTAAACATTTTCTAGAATTAACTAAATTAATCAAAAAAGAAAAATGCTGTCAGCATGACGTGTTGATGACGTCAGCAGTCAACAGATTCGCTGACCAGGCCAAACATGACCCGTGGGTCCAGCAGGACCCACATGTCAGCCTCTGTTAGTCTAACAGTGTTTTAAACTAACTAATCTAGGTTAATTAGCTACTGGACCCCACCTATCAGTGTCTTAACTAAATAACTAATTAATTGTAATTATAAAACCGGTTTAGTTAAGCTAATTACACAGTGGGGCCCGCACGTCAGTGGCTGGGGCATGCCTAGTCAGCACAGTTGACCAGGTCAACTAGTCAACAGGGGGCCAGAGGCCCCACTGACAGTGACCCAGGGGGTGGCCCCAGGTGTGCCACGTCGGCGGCCGGCGCCGGAGTGGCTCAAGCGAGCCGAAACCACGGCGGAGCGGCCAGGGGAGCGTCGGGATTCGCCTACGGGCGTCCGTTTCTCGCGCGACTTGGCGCGCTCGAACGGGAAGAAGATGCCGCGTCACTGGAGTGCTTACGAGGCCGGAGCTGGAGGTGGTGACAGCGGCGAGCACCGTAGCAGACGCCGGACTTCGGGCGTCGTAGGAATCTAGGCTACGGCGAGCAAAAGGAGTGATGCGAGGTACCTACGGCGTCTACGCGGGCCAACAAAGCGAGTGGGCATGTGCGTGTGACCAACGGGTCACCGAAACCATGCCGGCGACGAGCGACGCGTGAGGGCTCGGCCAGAGCGGTAGGGGGGAGCTAGAGGGCGCGCGAGAGGGAACATAGAGAGGGGAGAGGAAAAGGGGCTCACCTTGCGGCACACACGGTGGCCCTCGGAGGCTTAGTAGCAGCAGAGACGGCGCCGGAGGCGAAGAAGGGCGGCGACGACCGGAGACGTGGACGAAAAGGGATCCGCGCCTGGTGCTCCCCAACTCCACGAGGCCACCGGTCGATGGAGTCGACCCCTGGAGCCTCACGGGCTGGGTCACTGGGTACAAGCGGCAATGACGGGAGGATCGGCGAGCGCGCTCGGGGTCGAGCGAGAGGAGAGGGGAGGGGTGGATCTGGGGGAGGGGAGGTGCAAAGGCCAGCGAGAGGGGGGCAAGTGGGAGAGATGGGTGGATGCCGAGGCGTCGGGGCGGCCTTATCCCCTCCCGACGTCAGCGCGGGTGAGGTGGTCAGGCGGGGACGTGCCCTTGTAGCGGCACGCACCAGGGGAACAGAAGGGAGGGGAGAGCGACCGGGGAGGGGAGTTGGGCCTGGCCGGCTGGGCCTGTCTCTGTGGCCTTAGGCCCAGGGGCAGGTGCTTTCTCTCTCTTCCCTCTGCTTTCCTTTTCTTTTCTTTTTTTTGATTTATTCCTGTTTTGCAAATTGCTTAGCCACCATTAGAGTTTTGTAAAATATGTGACTTAGCTCAACAATTATAGTGCAATATTTACCACTGCCAAAAATGGTTTGGAGCCAAAATGATTTCATCTGAATTTTTTAATAAATGATATGGCACTTTAAATTCTGTTTTGATGTTGTTTCATGTTGTTTGAATCACATAATGAATTTAGGTGATGTTGTTTTTCTGAAGATAATTAGTTATGACTTATTTGGCACACGAAGAACATTTTAGTTTTCATGTTTGAGAAATTTAGAACTTTTGACTTTAAATTGGATTTGAATTTTAATGGTGATTTGGATCAAGTGAAGATTAGCAACAGTAACATGATGACATGGCACCATTAACAGTTGATTACTGTAGCATGACACTGGGGGTGTTACGAAGTGTGATGATCATCATTATTCATTTTTGGAGCATTGCCCCGTGAGGAAAGGATGATGGAGACTATGACTCCCTCACAAGTCGGGATGAGACTCCTAACAATGAGAGAGAGAAAATATAAAAAATGAAAAGAAAAGAAAAGATAAAAAACCAAAGAGAGAAGGGGCATGCTAGTTCCACACTTGTGCTTCAAAGTAGCACCATGTTTTTCATATAGAGAGTCTCCTATGTTGTCACTTTCATATACTAGTGGGAATTTTCCATTGTAGAGTTTGATGCACACCCACTTAGTTTCATATTGAGCTTTCATACACTTATAGCTCTTAGTGCATTCGTTGCATGGCAATCCCTACTCCTCGCATTGATATCAATTGATAGGCATCTCCACAGCCCGTTGGTTAGCCGCGGCGATGTGAGACTTTCTTACTTTTTTGTCTTCTCTATCCCTATCATCATATTCTATTCCACCTGTAGTGCTATATTCATGTCTTGTGCTCATGTATTGCGTGAGGGTTGAAAATGTTGAAGCGTGTTAAAAAGTATGAACCAATTGCTTGGCTGACACTGGGGTAGTACATGATTTATACTTTGTGTTAAGAAGACAAAACATGACAAGGCTATATGATTTTGTAGGGATAACGTTCTTTAGCATTTGATATTCTGAAAGACACGATTGTTTGTTGGGATGCCCGAGTATTTATGTCTTTATGTCAAATTATAGACTATTGCTTTGTATCACTTATGTCTTAATATTCATGCCATGATTAGATAAATGATCAAGTTTATGCTAGGTAGCATTCCACATCAAAAATTATATTTTTTATCATTTACCTACTCGAGGACGAGCAGGAATTAAGCTTGGGGATGCTGATATGTCTCCATCATATCTATAATTTTTGATTGTTTCATGCCAATATTATACAACTTTCACATATTTTTGGCAACTGTTTATATGATATATTGAACTAACCTATTGATCCAGTGGACAGTGCCAGTTCCTGTTTGTTGCATGTTTTTTGTTTCGCAGAAAATCCATACAAATGAAGTCCAAACGCGATAAAAATTTATGGAGAATTATTTTGGAATATATGTGATTTTTGGGAGGTGGAATCAACGCAAACAGGGGCCCACAGTGACCACAACCCACCAGGGCGCGTCGGGCACCCCCTGGAGTGCCCAGGTATCTTGTGCCCTCCTCAAATATCGGTTGGGGCCCTTCTGGCGCAAGAAAGATAATTTTCGGAAAAAATCATGTAAAAATTTCAGCCCAATCGGAGTTACGGATCTCCGGGAATTTAAGAAACTGTGAATGGCCAGATCTAGGGAAGGCGAAACATAAGGGAACAGAGAGACATATCTAATCTTGGAGGGGCTCTCGCCCCTCCGCCGCCATGGAGGCCATGGACCAGAGGGGAACTCTCCCCCTGATATGTCTCCAACGTATCTATAATTTTTTATTGTTCCATGCTATTATATTATCTGTTTTGGATGTTTAATGGGCTTTACTAAGCACTTTTATATTATTTTTGGGACCAACCTATTAACCGAAGGCCCAGTGCAAATTATTGTTTTTTTGCCTATTTCAGTGTTTCGCAGAAAAGGAATATCAAACGGAATCCAAAAGGAATGAAACCTTCGGGAGAGTTATTTTTGGAACAAACGTGATCCGGGGGACTTGGAGTGGACGTCGCCAGGAGGCCACGAGGCAGTGAGGCGCGCCTGCCCCCCCCCCCCCCCCGGGCGCACCCCCTACCCTCGTGGGCCCCTCGTCGCTCCACCGACCTACTTCTTCCTCCTATATATATCCATAATCCATATACCCCAAAAACATCCAAGAGCACCACGAAACCCTATTTCCACCGCCGCAACCTTCTGTACCCGTGAGATTCCATCTTGGGGCCTTTTCTGATGCTCCGCCGGAGGGGGAATCGATCACGGAGGGCTTCTACATAAACACCATATCCTCTCCGATGATGTGTGAGTAGTTTACCACAGACCTTTGGGTCCATAGTTACTAGCTACATGGCTTGTTCTCTCTCTTTGGATCTCAATACAAAGTTCTCCTCGATCTTCTTGGAGATCTACTCGATGTAATTCTTTTTGCGGTGTGTTTGTCGAGATCCGATGAACTGTGGGTTTATGATCAAGATTATCTATGAACAATATTTGAATCTCCTCTGAATTCTTTTATGTATGATTTTTTATCTTTGCAAGTCTCTTCGAATTATTAGTTTGGTTTGGCCTACTAGATTGATCTTTCTTGCAATGGGAGAAGTGCTTAGCTTTGGGTTCAATCTTGCGGTGTCCTTCCCCAGTGATAGCAGGGGAAGCAAGGCACGCACTGTATTGTTGCCATCGAGGATAAAAAGATGGGGTTTATATCATATTGCTTGAGTTTATCCCTCTACATCATGTCATCTTGCCTAATGTGTTACTTTGTTCTTATGAACTTAATACTCTAGATGCATGTTGGATCACGGTCGATGTGTTGAGTAACAGTAGTAGATGCAGAATCGTTTCGGTCTACTTGTCGCGGACGTGATGCCTATATACATGATCATGCCTAGATATTCTCATAACTATGCACTTTTCTATCAATTGCTCGACAATAATTTGTTCACCCACCGTAATACTTATGCTAACTTGAGAGAAGCCACTAGTTAAACCTATGCCCCTCGAGTCTATTTTCCATCATATAAGTTTCCAATCTATTTTACTTCGCAATATTTACTTTCAATCTATATCATAAAAAATACGAAAAAATATTTATCTTATTATCTCTATCAGATCTCACTTTTGCAAGTGGCCGTGAAGGGATTGACAACCCCTTTATCGTGTTGGTTGCAAGGTTCTTATTTGTTTGTGTAGGTACGAGGTGACTTGCGTGTAGTCTCCTACTGGATTGATACCTTGGTTCTCAAAAACTGAGGGAAATATTTACGCTACTTTGTTGCATCACCCTTTCCTCTTCAAGGGAAAACCAACGCAGTGCTCAAGAGGTAGCAAGAAGGATTTCTGGCGCTGTTGCCGGGGAGATCTACGCCAAGTCAAGTCAAGTCAAGACATACCAAGTACCCATCACAAACTCTTATCCCTCGCATAACATCATTTGCCATTTGCCTCTCGTTTTCCTCTCCCCCACTTCTCCTTTGTCGTTTTATTCGCCCCCTTTTTCTATTCGTCTCTTTTCGCTTGCTTCTTGTGTGCCCGTGTGTTAGATCGTTTGCTATGCTGTCATGGCTAGTCCTTCTATCATTGTTACTACTCCCGATCATGAAGTTCTTAATTTTAAACAAAGGGAGGGAGAAATTCTAAAAGATGCTTGGCATAGAATTTGCAATGCTCAGAATAGATCTACTAGGAAGCAATCTACTTCCATTCTTCTTCACAATTTTTATGTAGGCATCACTCCTTGGAACAGATATATTCTTGATACCATTACCGGAGGGAATTTCTTGGGTAGCCATACTTTTGATTCTTATAATGCTATGATAGATTTGTTTGGCCTACCACCTCTTTTGGTTAATGGAACTATTCTAACTTTGGAACATGTGATGCAAAGGCTTGAAACTATTGAAAATAAAGTTGCCACTGTAGAGTTGATTGAAAATTTGGATAAAGAGATCCACAACCAAATTACCCAATATGGATCTAAGGTAGGAGTTACTCTGAATTTTTTTAAAGAAAAGGAACCTATAGTTAACGAAAGAATAGATCAAGATTCCACAAGAATTGGTAAACTTGAGGATATTATTACCAACTTAGGGTCTGCCTTTTCATCCATGAAAAATACTCCAAATCCTCCTACTACCAAAGTTGCCAAATTAATGTATGTTCCTAAAAATAAGGGTGAATCTTCTAGTAAGGAAAAAGCAGATCTCAAATCAATAAGTGTTCACCCCAACTTTTTCGCTATCATTAAGGAACCTTTTGCTACAAATGATTTTCTCGATTTATTGCCTAGGAGTTTGATCATTAATAAAAAGAGGGAAACTCCTAAGGGTTATAAGTTTTCTATTGAAGAATTGCCTACCAAAGATGATAACATATAGATCTATCCTTGCCTTTATGCCTAGCTAGGGGCGTTAAACGATAGCGCTTGTTGGGAGGCAACCTAATTTTATTTTTGTTTCTTGGTTTTTGGTTATGTTTAGTAATAAATAATTCATCTAGCCTCTGTTTAGATGTGGTTTTATGTTTTAAATTAGTTTTTGTGCCAAGTAGAACCTTTGGGAAGACTTGGGTGAAGTCTTTATGATCTTGCTGTAAAAAACAGAAACTTTAGCGCTCACGAGATTAGCTGCCATTTTTTACTGGAGAGTGATTTTAGGTTTATTATTTTTTAATATGATTACTGGAAAAATTCCTCACGTCCACCAATTTATTTCAGAATTTTTGGAGTTACATAATTATACGTTTGATCCAGATTACTGCAGACTGTTCAGTTTTTGACAGATTCTGTTTTTCGTGTATTGTTTGCTTATTTTGATGAATCTGAGGCTAGTATCGGAGGGTATGAACCATAGAGAAGTTGGAATACAGTAGGTTTAACACCAATATAAATAAAAAATGAGTTCATTACAATACCTTATGGTGGTGATTTGTTTTCTTATACTAACGGAGCTCATAAGATTTTCTGTTAAGTTTTGCGTTGTGAAGTTTTCAAGTTTTGGGTAAAGATTTGATGGATTATGGAATAAGGAGTGGCAAGAGCCTAAGCTTGGGGATGACCAAGGAACCCCAAGGTAAAATTCAAGGACAACCAAAATCCTAAGCTTGGGGATGCCCCGGAAGGCATCCCCTCTTTCGTCTTCATCTATCGGTAACTTTACTTGAGGCTATATTTTTATTCACCACATGATATGTGTTTTGCTTGGAGCGTCTTGTATGATTTGAGTCTTTACTTTTTAGTTTACCACAATCATCCTTGCTGTACACACCATTTTGTAGATACACACATGAATCGGAATTTATTAGAATACTCTATGTGCTTCACTTATATCTTTTGAGCTAGATAATTTTGCTCTAGTGCTTCACTTATATCTTTTTAGAGCACGGTGGTGGTTTTATTTTATAGAAATTATTGATCTCTCATGCTTCACTTATATTATTTTGGGAGTCTTTTAGAACAGCATGGTAGTTTGCTTTGGCTATAGAATTAGTCCTAATATGATGAACATCCAAGATGGGTATAATAAAAACTATCATATAAAGTGCATCGAATACTATGAGAAGTTTGATACTTAATCATTGTTTTGAGATATCAATATGGTGATATTAGAGTCATGCTAGTTGAGTAGTTGTGAATTTGAGAAATACTTGTTCTAAAGTTTGTGATTCCCGTAGCATGCACGTATGGTGAACCCTTATGTGGTGAAGTCGGAGCATGATTTATTTATTGATTGTCTTCCTTATGAGTGGCGGTCGGGGACGAGCGACGGTCTTTTCCTACCAATCTATCCCCCTGAGCATGCGCGTAGTACTTCGTTTCGATAACTAATAGATTTTTGCAATAAGTATGTGATTTTTTTATAACTAATGTTGAGTACATGGATTATACGCACTCTCACTCTTCCACCATTGCTAGCCTCTCTAATACCGCGCACCTTTCGCCGGCATCATACACCCACCATATACCTTCCTCAAAACAGTCATCTTACCTACCTATTATGGCATTTCCATAGCCATTCCGAGATATATTTCCATGCAACTTACCACCGTTCCATTTATTATGACACGTTTCATCATTGTCATATTGCTTTGCATGATCATGTAGTTGACATTGTATTTGTGGAAAAGCCACCTTGATAATTCTTTCATACATGTCACTCTTGATTCATCACATATCCCGGTACACCGCCGCAGGCGTTCACATAGAGTCATATTTTGTTCCAAGTATTGAGTTGTAAGTAAATAAAAGTGTGATGATCATCATTATTAGAGCATTGTCCCAAGTGAGTAAAGGATGATGGAGACTATGATTCCCCCACAAGTCGGGATGAGACTCCAGACGAAAAGAAAAAAAGAGGCCATAAAAAAAGAGAGAGAAAAAGGCCCAAATAAAAATATATATAAAAAAATGAGAGAAAAAGAGAGAAGGGACAATGTTACTATCCTTTTGCCACACTCGTGCTTCAAAGTAGCACCATGATCTTCATAATAGAGAGTCTCCTATGTTGTCACTTTCATATACTAGTGGGAATTTTACATTATAGAACTTGGCTTGTATATTCCGATGATGGGCTTCCTCGAAATGCCCTAAGTCTTCGTGAGCAAGAGAGTTGGATGCACACCCACTTAGTTTTCTTTGTTGAGCTTTCATAACTTATAGCTCTAGGGCATCCGTTGTGTGGCGATCCCTACTCACTCACATTGATATCTATTGATGGGCATCTCCATAGCCCGTTGATACGCCTAGTTGATGTGAGACTATCTTCTCCTTTTTGTCTTCTCCACAACCACCATTCTATTCCACATATAGTACTATGTCCATGGCTCACACTCATGTATTGCGTGAAGATTGAATAAGTTTGAGAACATCAAAAGTATGAAACAACTTCTTGGCTTGTCATCGGGGTTGTGCATGATTAAATACTTTGTTTGATGAAGATAGAGCATAGCCAGACTATATGATTTTGTAGGGATATCTTTCTTTGGCCATGTTATTTTGAGAAGACATGATTGCTTCGTTAGTATGCTTGGAGTATTATTATTTTCATGTCAATATTAAACTTTTGTGTTGAATCTTTCGGATCTGAACATTCATGCCACAATAAAGGAAATTACGTTGAGAAATATGCTAGGTAGCATTCCACATCAAAAATTATGTTTTTATCATTTACCTACTCAAGGACGAGCAGGAATTAAGCTTGGGGATGCTTGATACGTCTCCAATGTATCTATAATTTTTTATTGTTCCATGCTATTATATTATCTGTTTTGGATGTTTAATGGGCTTTACTAAGCACTTTTATATTATTTTTGGGACTAACCTATTGACCGAAGGCCCAGTGCAAATTGTTGTTTTTTGCCTATTTCGGTGTTTCGCAGAAAAGAAATATAAACGGGATCCAAACGGAATGAAACCTTCGGGAGAGTTATTTCTGGAACAAATGTGATCCAGTGGACTTGGAGTGGACGTCAAGAAAGAAGCGAGGAGGCCACGAGGCAGGGAGGCGCGCCTGCCCCCTGGGCGCGCCCCCCACTCTTGTGGGCCCTTCGCAGCTCTACCGACCTACTTCTTCCTCCTATATATATCCATATACCCCAAAAACATCCAGGAGCACCACAAACCCCTATTTCCACCAACGCAACCTTTTGTACCCGTCAGATCCCATCTTGGGGCCTTTTCCGGCGCTCCGCCGGAGGGGGAATCGATCACGGAGGGCTTCTACATCAACACAATAGCCTCTCCGATGATGTGTGAGTAGTTTACCACAGACCTTCGGGTCCATAGTTATTAGCTAGATGGCTTCTTATTTCTCTTTGGATCTTAATACAAAGTTCTCCTTGATCTTTTTGGAAATCAATTCAATGTAATTCTTTTTGCGGTGTGTTTGTCAAGATCCGATGAATTGTGGGTTTATGATCAAGATTATCTATGAACAATATTTGAATCTCCTCTGAATTCTTTTATGTATGATTTGTTATCTTTGCAAGTCTCTTCGAATTATCAGTTTGGTTTGGCCTACTAGTTTGATCTTTCTTGCAATGGGAGAAGTGCTTAGCTTTGGGTTCAATCTTGTGGTGTCCTTTCCCAGTGACAGCAGGGACAACAAGGCACGCATTTTATTGTTGCCATCGAGGATAAAAATATGGGGTTTATATCATATTGCTTGAGTTTATCCCTCTACATCATGTTCTACCTTGAAGTATTGTTGTCTTTTATGTCAAGGATGTTGTGAGGATTACTCCACCTCTTAAAAATTCTTGGTATAGTGATACTTCTCACCATCACCATTCTTTCTTGGTCCACGTGTTGATTCTAACCGAGATACCCAGGTGAACGGTACTGCTTGGATTATGTACTTCTAGCAACCCTATTGCTTCGAAGCTAAATGGTCGACATTTCATTCTTAGGCCATTGATTATCGAATCACCATTCTAACATTGATCATACTACCTAAGCCCATACTCCGGGTGCCCTTTTCAACCAACGTTTAATTGTGCATGTTTTCCTCGAGCATACCTCTTTATATCATTTGATTCGACAAATGTTGTCTCCTTGTTCACATAATTGTGGAAATCAATCTTTTGGAAATCTCAATGAGTCGTCGCTGAGTTCATCAGCTACCTCCTCATCCTCTCCTTGGTTTAATGATGAACTCTTGTTTCGGAACTCGCTTACATAGTTCATTTCCCGATAATCTTACAATGCCATCTCATCAATTTGTGTTTCACCTTTCTTCTCAGACATCCTGCGTCTGAGGTATCCTGACACCAATCAGATCTGAATCTCGGTCAGATATGATGGTTGGAACTTATTTCCAAGAGTTATAACATTGGTCTTTATATTACCCGGTAAGGTGATGGCATGTCTTGCACACTTGGCCGAAGGACATATTGTTATAGTTTTATTTTTAGCAAGGTTAGCCATTCTTCCAAGGGGAAATTGTAATACTTACTCTATAAGTTATTCCCGATGGATCCTTTGTGTATCCGAAGTCTGATCTTTACCCAATGACCATGTTAATGCTATCTCGAAGCATGTCTGTGGTACTCCGATCTTCAACAAGAACATTTGAAGCCCAATGCTAAATGTTTCTTGCTCCATTATCCAAACACCGTTGCATGGGTATTGTCATGAAATTTTTCTCCCCTCACTTAAAGGGTTTTCTACATTATATCCTGTCATGGATATCATTCTCTGCTTATCATTGGGAAGGATATACCCCTGAAATATCTGACAATCATATTTTCCTTTCCATTATTTGGTTTAACCTTTCTTGTGATCTATATGATCTAAGCAGTAATACTCTCCTTGTTATGTAAACACCTCGGTGTACAATTCTGTCAGCAAGACCCTGTTACTATTGTTGATGATATTTCGGTAACCACCAATGGACGAGAACTTTGCCTATTGGTCCGCCTCGTTCAACGAGCAAGAAGATGGTTCTCTTCGTCCCTCACCAGAGGTACCGATGTTGTTGCCGACATAACCAACAGACTATCCTCCGGCATGCCTTACTTACATGATCGTGCAAGTCGTCATCGCCTTCCTACATTTAACCCACATGGTGGGCCCATAACCCAAAATTCCACAGGATCGAAGCCTGACTCCTATACACTCCCTGTTCCCAATGTTGTTCCTCGCGCATGGCCTCTATGTAATTCATGAGCCACCTTCCGAGATATCATTAATTCTGTTATCACACACAATACTTATTCTCGGTTCTCTGGACCCCCTTTCATGCTCTGTTTCAGGCATCGAACGATTGCCTGCCCGCTCGAAACTTCCCATGATACCTCCTTTCTTTGCACTCGATATTTTCTTAAGTTTCAACTCGAGAGTTACTTCCGCCACCTTCTTCGATGTTATCAACCAGATAGTCGAGCTTGCAGAGGTCTGTTCTCCCGGAATGCCCACCCTTTATTCTTTCGTAAGTACGATGGAGTTCCCGAAGAAAGGATGTTGACTTCATCATGATGACCTGATGCAGAGAAATGAAGACATCAATGTATTGGACCGGCCTCTTCCAGAAGAGCAAGCCAGAATGGGAAGACCCGCTAGATTCGTTACCAAACCTTCCCCCCTTTCACTACCTCTTAAATCTCGGGACGAGATTTCTTGTAGTGGAGGAGAATTGTGACACCCGGATAGTTAGGGTACAGTAATCCCATGTTAATGTCGCCACGTCACCTTGGTTACTATTGCTAATCTCGCGCTAGTTCGAAACCGACTCAAATTCAAATTCAAAATATAGGCAAACAACAAAAGTTTTCAAAAATTAAAACTAAAATGTTCGAGAGATGACATATAATGCATAGGTAATTATGCTAATGAAACCACATTTTTTATAAAAGGTTTAAATGCGCTAAAGTAATTAAAACAGTAGGTAAAACAATTAAGTAAATGCCTTTTGTATTTTGTAAAATAACAAACTATTCATTTAGTTGCCCCAAAAGTTAATGGGGCACTAGCATAATTATTACTAAAAAATTATAAACAAATATAATAATTTATAAAACTAAAACCAGTTAAAACAAAAAAGAAAACAATTAAACAAGAGCTATGAAGAAAATAAGAAAAGGAAAATAAATAAATAAACAAAAACAGAAGAAAACCCCTCGGACAACTGGGCCTCGGCCCAGCCGGTTAACCACCCGGCCCACCAGCGCCCACAGGCTATATATGGCCGTGTGCCGAACCCTAGCCACGAACCCCACTTTCCCCACTCACCTCGCTCTCCCCCTCCGCCCTTTCGATCTAGATCGAGATCGGGGGCAGGAACCAGAGGAGGCCGCGACGCCGCCGCTCGTCCCCGACACCACGCCTCACCGCCGTCACCCGGAGCACCTCCGCCTCGACCACCCCGACGTTGACCCCGTCGCCGCCACCTCGCCCCCCCAGCCGTTGATCTGCCTCGCCGGACTACCCCGAGCCCGCTGCCCTCCTTGACCGGCCCCCTGTGAGCCGCCACCTCCGGCCTCCACTCCCTCCTCTCTTCCCCGCGCACTGCACTGCGCTGGTCGCCAATGCCGCGGTCACCACGCCCCTCATCGCACCCCAGGTCCCTTGCACACGCTTCGCCTGCACCCCCTTGTCGTCGTGCCCACGCTTCGCTTCGACCCTCACTTTCAAGCGCCGGCGCTGCTCTCTTCATGCCATCGCTCACATCGCTTCTCTACCCGCTCGACCACGCCCGGCCCCATCTTTGCTGCTCTTTCTACTCCGTTGTCGTCCCGCAACGTCCTCTACAGCCCAGCTCGCCCTACTCGCGCTGGATCCGCCTTGGCCGCGCCCGGCCTTTTCCCTGCTCCGCCCACACGCCACCTGCGTTGGCCTTGGCTCCGCCAGCAGAGCGCCGTCACCTCCGGCGCTCTCCTGTGCGCGCACGGTGCTCCTAACCAGCCTTTGTGCCACTGACTAGTGGGCCCGAGGCCATTAGGTTAAATGCTAATTACTAATTACCAATAATGACACTGCTAATAGAAACTGATTGGTGGACCCCATCTAGTTAATTAAACTAACAAATTTTATGTCAAAACTTGTACCTATGACACATGGGTCCCACTGGTTCCTTTGACGATCAAGCTATGGCCGATCGATAACCCAATCAATGACATGCCCCACGAGCCTTTGACTAGTCAACGGTCCTAGTTGATCTTGGCCGACGATCAATCGACCCCACACAAGCCCTGGTGCAAATAGCTGGGTACAATTCTGTGTACCCGTAGCGATTTAACCATTTATTTCTAATTTAAATGAATTCCAAAAATGTTTTAATCTTTAAAAATTAATATAAAATAAACGGTAGCTCGGATGGAAATACTTTGTACATGAAAGTTGCTCAGAACGACGAGCCGAATCCGGATACGTAGCATGTTCGTCCGCCACACATCCCTAGCATAGCGAACACGCAACTTTCCCCCTCCGGTTCATCTGTCCGAAAACGTGAAACACTGGGAATACTTTCCCGGATGTTTCCCTCCTTCGCCGGTATCACCTACTGTCGCGTTAGGGCACACCTAGCACCGCTCATTGTCATGGCATGCATCGTCATGCATATGTTTGCATTATATTTATTGTTTCTTCCCCCTCTTCTCTCGCTAGACACCGAGACCGACGCCTGCCGCTACTCAAAGACGACTACGGTGTTGATGACCCTCCTTCTTGCCGTGAGCAACCAGGCAAGCCCCCTTGATCACCAGATATCGCCTATTCCTTCTCTCTACCGCTTGCATTAGAGTAGTGTAGCATGCTACCGCTTTCGGTTAATCCTATTCTCTGCATAGCCTTTGTCATTGTTGCTACAATTGTTACCTTTACCTGCTATCCTAATTGCTTAGTATAGGATGCTAGTGTTCCACCAAAGGGCCCTACACTCTTGTCCGCTCCGCCATGCTATATTGATCGGGCCGTGATCACTTCGGGAGGTGATCACGGGCATATGCTATATACTTTATATTGTTACATTACTTATGATACTGTTCGGAGATGGGGGCTGAAGGGGCAGGTGGCTCCATCCCGGTAGAGGTGGGCCTGGGTTCCCGATGGCCCCCGACTGTTACTTTGTGGCGGAGCGACAGGGCAGGTTGAGACCACCTAGGAGAGAGGTGGGCCTGGCCTGTGTCGGCGCGTCATGTTACTTCAAAATAACATGCTTAACGAGATCTTGGTATTTGATCTCGAGTTCCGCCACCGCCTATATGCACTAAACCAACTACGCTGAACAGTTATGGGCACTTTCGGCGCCGAGGTATCACCGAAGCCTTCGTGACGTCGGCCCGATCGAGCGGCGCGCCGAAGTTGGACCGCGTAACGCAACTTCCTTTGAAATGGAGGTTGCTAGGTCTGCTCTCCGACGCGCTCATAGCGTCTTGGTGTGCAATGGGCGATGGGCCTGCACTAGCTGCAAAGGATTTAGACCGGCGTGCTGACCTCTCTGTTGTGCCTAGGTAGGGCTGCAACGTGTTGATCTTCCAAGGCCGGGCATGACCCAGGAAAGTGTGTCCGGCCAAAGGGGATCGAGCGTGTTGGTTTATGTGGTGCACCCCTGCAGGGAAGTTTATCTATTCGAATAGCCGTGTCCCTCGGTAAAAGGACGACCCGGAGTTGTACCTTGACCTTATGACAACTAGAACCGGATACTTAATAAAACACACCCTTCGAAGTGCCAGATACCACCCGGTGATTTCTCTCTCACAGATCGACGAGGAGAGGATCGTTGGGTTAGGATTATGCTATGCGATGATACTTGGTGAACTTACCATCTACTCTCTTCTACATGCTGCAAGGTGGAGGCTGCCAGAAGCGTAGTCTTCGACAGGACTAGCTATCCCCCTCTTATTCTGGCATTCTGCAGTTCAGTCCACCGATATTGCCTCTTTACACATTTACCCATGCATATGTAGTGTAGATCCTTGCTTGCGAGTACTTTGGATGAGAACTCACGGTTGCTTTTCTCCCTCTTTTCCCCCTTTCCCTTCTACCTGGTTATCGCAACCAGATGCTGGAGCCCAGGAGCCAGACGCCACCGTCAACGACGACTCCTACTACATCGGAGGTGCCTACTACTATGTGCAGGCCGCTGACGACGGCCATGAGTAGTTTAGGAGGATCCCAGGCAGGAGGCCTACGCCTCTTTCGATCTGTATCCCAGTTTATGTTAGCCTTCTTAAGGCAAACTTGTTTAACTTATGTCTGTACTCAGATATTGTTGCTTCCACCGACTTCGTCTATGATCGAGCACTTGTATTCGAGCCCTCAAGGCCCTGGCTTGTATTATGATGCTTGTATGACTTATTTTATTTTTAGAGTTGTGTTGTGATATCTTCCCGTGAGTCCATGATCTTGACAGTACACGTTTGCGTGTATGATTAGTGTACGATTGAATTGGGGGCGTCACAGCTACTTTCTGCATCACCCTTTCCTCTTCAAGGGAAAGCTAATGCAGTGCTCAAGAGGTAGCACCCCCCATCTGTTGGAAATATGCCCTAGAGGCAATAATAAAAGGATTATTATTATATTTCCTTGTTCATGATAATTGTCTTTTATTCATGCTATAATTGTATTATCCGGAAATCGTAATACACGTGTGAATAAATAGACCACAATATGTCCCTAGTGAGCCTCTAGTTGACTAGCTCGTTGATCAATAGATAGTCATGGTTTTCACGACTATGGACATTGGATGTCAATGATAACGGGATCACATCATTAGTAGAATGATGTGATGGACAAGACCCAATCCTAAGCATAGCACAAGATCGTGTAGTTCGTTTTGCTAGAGCTTTTCCAATGTCAAGTATCTCTTCCTTAGACCATGAGATCGTGTAACTTCCGGATACCGTAGGAGTGCTTTGGGTGTACCAAACGTCACAACGTAATCGGGTGACTATAAAGGTGCACTACGGTATCTCCGAAAGTGTCATTGGGTTGACACGGATCGAGATCGGGATTTGTCACTCCATGTTACGGAGAGGTATCACTTTGGGCCCACTCGGTAGTGCATCATCATAATGAGCTCAAAGTGACCAAGTGTCCGGTCACGGGATCATGCATTACGGTGCGAGTAAAGTGACTTGCGATAACGAGATTGAACGAGGTATTGGGATACCGACGATCGAATCTCGGGCAAGTAACATACCGATTGACAAAGGGAATTGTATACGGGATTGTTTGAATCCTCGACATCGTGGTTCATCCGATGAGATCATCGAGGAGCATGTGGGAGCCAACATGGGTATCCAGATCCCGCTGTTGGTTATTGCCCGAGAGCCGTCTCGGTCATGTCTACGTGTCTCCCGAACCCGTAGGGTCTACACACTTAAGGTTCGGTGATGCTAGGGTTGTATGAATATGAGTATGCAGTAAACTGAATGTTGTTAAGAGTCCCGGATGAGATCCCGGACGTCACGAGGAGTTCCGGAATGGTCCGGAGGTAAAGAATTATATATAGGAAGTATTGTTTCGGCCATCGGGAAAGTTTCGGGGTCACCCGGTATTGTACCGGGACCACCGGAAGGGTCCCGGGTCCATCGGGTGGGGCCACCCATCCCGGAGGGCCCCATGGGCTGAAGTGGGGAGGAACCAGCCCATAGTGGGCTGGTGCGCCTTGGCCCACCTCGCGCCTAGGGTTGAAACCCTAGGGGGGGGCGCCCACTTGCCTTGGCGGCACTCCACCCCCTTGGCCGCCGCCCCTTGGGAGATGGGATCTCCAAGGGCCGGGCGCCTGAGGGCCTATATAAAGGAGGGGAGGGGCAGCCGCACCCGGAAGTTCTGGCGCCTCCCTCTCCTCGCTACACCTCTCCTCCTCCACACGTGCTTGGCGAAGCCCTGCCGGAGTGCTGCTTCTCCACCAACACCACGCCGTCGTGCTGCTGCTGGAGCCATCTTCATCAACCTCCCCTTCCACCTTGCTGGATCAAGAAGGAGGAGACGTCATCCTCTCCGTACGTGTGTTGAACGCGGAGGTGCCGTCCGTTCGGCACTCGGTCATCGGTGATTTGGATCACGGCGTGTACGACTCCATCATCCACGTTCTAGTGAACGCTTCCGCACGCGATCTACAAGTGGTATGTAGATGCAATCTCTCTCCCATGACTCGTTGCTTAGATGAACTCATAGATAGATCTTGGTGAAACCGTAGGAAAAATTTTAATTTTCTCGCAACGTTCCCCCAACAAAGTGGCATCATGAGCTAGGTCTATGCGTAGTTCTCTATTGCACGAGTAGAACACAATTTTGTTGTGGGCTAGATCTTGTCAACTTTCTTGCCTCTACTAGTCTTATCTTGCTTCAGCGGTATTGTGGGATGAAGCGGCCCGGACCAACCTTACACGTATGCTTACGTGAGACCGGTTCCACCGACTGACATGCACTAGTTGCATAAGGTGGTCAAGGGTGTCCTGTCTCTCCCACTTTAGTTGGAGCGGATTCGATGAAAAGGGTCCTTATGAAGGGTAAATAGAAGTTGACAAAATCACGTTGTGGTTATTCGTAGCTAAGAAAACGTTCTTGCTAGAACCAAATTGCAAGCCACATAAAAGATGCAACAACAATTAGAGGACGTCTAACTTGTTTTTGCAGCAATTGTCATGTGATGTGATATGGCCAGAAGTTGTGATGAATGATGAATGATATATTGTGATGTATGAGATCATGTTCTTGTAATAGGAATCACGACTTGCATGTCGATGAGTATGACAACCGGCAGGAGCCATAGGAGTTGTCTTTATTTTTGTATGACCTGCGTGTCATTGAAGAACGCCATGTAAATTACTTTACTTTATTGCTAAACGCGTTAGCCATAGAAGTAGAAGTAGTCGGTGGCGTGACAACTTCATGAAGACACGATGATGGAGATCATGATGATGGAGATCATGGTGTCATGCCGGTGACAAGATGATCATGGAGCCCCGAAGATGGAGATCAATGGAGCTATATGATATTGGCCATGTCATGTCACTACTATATAATTGCATGTGATGTTTATTATGTTTATGCATCTTGTTTACTTAGAATGACGGTAGTAAATAAGATGATCCCTTACAACAATATCAAGAAGTGTTCTCCCCTAACTGTGCACCGTTGCTAAAGTTCGTCGTTTCGAAGCACCACGTGATGATCGGGTGTGATAGATCCTTACGTTCACATACAAAGGGTGTAAGACAGTTTTACACATGCAAAACACTTAGGGTTAACTTGACGAGCCTAGCATGTACAGACATGGCCTCGGAACACGGAGACCGAAAGGTCGAACACGAGTCGTATGGAAGATACGATCAACATGGAGATGTTCACCGATGATGACTAGTCCGTCTCACGTGATGATCGGACACGGCCTAGTCGACTCGGATCGTGTAACACTTAGATGACTAGAGGGATGTCTATCTGAGTGGGAGTTCATTAAAATAATTTGATTAGATGAACTTAATTATCATGAACTTAGTCTAAAAACCTTTGCAAATATGTCTTGTAGATCAAATGGCCAACTCTCATGTCAACATGAACTTCAACGCGTTCCTAGAGAAAACCAAGCTGAAAGATGATGGCAGCAACTATACGGACTGGTCCTAACACGAGATCATCCTCATAGCTGCCGAAACAATATGTCCTAGAAGGACCGCTAGGTGATGCACCGTCCCAGAGAACCAAGACATTATGAATGCTTGGCAGTCTCGTCTTGATGATTACTCCCTCGTTCAAGGCGGCATGCTTTACAACTTAGAACCGGGGCTCCAAAATCGCTTTTGAGCAACACGGAGCATATGAGATGTTCGAGGAGCTGAAACTAGTTTTCCAAGCTCATGCCCGGTCGAGAGATATGAAGTCTCCGACAAGTTCTATAGTTGTAAGATGGAGGAAAACAGTTCTCACAAGGAGCACATACTCAAAATGTCAGGTTGCACAACCGCCTTTGTCCTGGACATAAACCTCCCGGACGAGGCGGTCATTGACAGAATCCTTCATCGCTCCCACCAAGCTACAAGAGCTTTGTGATGAACTACAATATGCAGGGGATGGTGAAGACCATTCCGAAGTATTCTCAATCTTGAAGTCAGCAGAGGTTGAAATCAAGAAAGAACATCAAGTGTTGATGGTCAATAAAACCACTAAGTTCAAGAAGGGCAAGGGTAAGAAGAACTTCAAGAAGGACGGCAAGGATGTTGCCGCGCCCGGTAAGCAAGTTGTCGGGAAGAAGTCAAAGAAAGGACCCAAGCCTGAGATAGAGTGCTTTTATTGCAAAGGGAAGGGCCACTGGAAGCGGAACTGCCCCAAATACGTAGCGGACAAGAAGGCCGGCAACACTAAAGGTATATTTGATATACATGTAATTGATGTGTACCTTACCGATTACTCGTAGTAACTCCCGGTATTTGATACCGTGTCGTTGCTCATATTTGTAACTCACAGCAGAGCTGCGGAATAAACGGAGACCGGCGAAGGGCGAGGTGACGATGCGCGTCGGGGAATGGTTCCAAGGTCGATGTGATCGCCGTCGGCACGCTACCTCTACATTTACCTACGGGATTAGTTTTAAACCTCAATAATTGTTATTTAGTGCCAAGTTTGAGCATGAACATTGTATCGAGGATCTCGTTTAATGCGAGATGGCTACTCATTTAAATCCAAGAATAATGGTTGTTCTACTTATATGAGAGATATGTTTTATGGTCATGCTCGATGGTCAATGGTTTATTCTTAATGAATCTCGAGCGTAATATTACACATATTCATAGTGTGAATACCAAAAGATGCAAAGTTGATAACGATAGTCCCACATACTTGTGGTAATCGCCGCCTTTGGTCACATTGGTGTCAAGCGCATGAAGAAGCTCCATTTTGATGGACTTTTAGAGTCTCTCGATTATGAATCATTTGACACATGCGAACCATGCCTCATGGGCAAAATGACCAAGACTCCATTCTCCGGGACAATGGAGCGAGCAACCAACTTATTGGAAATCATACATACCGATGTGTGCGGTCCAATGAGCGTTGAGGCTCACGGAGGATATCGTTATGTTCTCACTCTCACTGATGACTTGAGTAGATATGGGTATGTCTACTTGATGAAACACAAGTCCGAGACCTTTGAAAAGTTCAATGAATTTCAGATTGAGGTAGAGAATCAACGTGACCGAAAAATAAAGTTCTTACGATCAGTTCGTGGAGGATAATATTTAAGTCACGAATTTTGTAAACACTTAAGGAAATGTGGAATCGTTTCACAACTCACGCTACCGAACACCTCAGCAGAACGGTGTGTCCGAACGTCGTAATCGCACTCTATTGGATATGGTGCGATCTATGATGTCTCTTACAGATTTACCGCTATCATTTTGGGGATACGCTCTAGAGACAACTACATTCACTTTAAATAGGGCACCGTCTAAATCCGTTGAGACGACACCGTATGAATTATGGTTTGGGAAGAAACCTAAGTCGCTGCTTCTAAAATTTTGGGGGTGCGATGCTTATGTCAAGAAACTTCAACCTGAAAAGCTCAAACCCAAATCGGAAAAATGCGTCTTCATAGGATACCCTAAGGAAACCATTGGGTATACCTTCTACCTTAGATCCGAAGGCAAGATCTTTGTTGCCAAGAACGGATCCTTTCTGGAAAAGGAGTTTCTCTCAAAAGGAGTAAGTGGGAGGAAAGTAGAACTCGACGAAGTACTACCTCTTGAACCGAAAGTAGTGCAGCTCAGAAAATGTTCCTGTGGTGCCTACACCAACCGGAGAGGAAATTAATGATGATGATCAAGGTACTTCGGATCAAGTTGCTCTTGAACTTCAGAGGTCCACTAGGACACGCTCCGCACTGCAGTGGTACGGCAACCCTGTCCTGGAAATCATGTTGTTAGACAATGGTGAACCTTCGAACTATGAAGAAGCGATGGCGGGACCAGATTCCAACAAATGGCTTGAAGCCATGCAATCCGAGATAGGATCCATGTATGAAAACAAAGTATGGACTTTGACAGACTTGCCCGATGATCGGCAAGCGATAGAAAATAAATGGATCTTTAAGAAGAAGACGGACGCGGATGGTAATGTCACCATCTATAAAGCTCGACTTGTCGCTAAGGGTTATCGGCAAGTTCAAGGGATTGACTACGATGAGACTTTCTCTCCGTAGTGAAGCTTAAGTCCGTCCGAATCATGTTAGCAATTGCCGCATACTATGATTATGAGATATGGCAGATGGACGTCAAAACAGCGTTCCTTAACGGTTATCTTAAGGAAGAGCTGTATATGATGCAGCCGGAAGGTTTTGTCGACCCTAAGAATGCTAACAAGGTATGCAAGCTCCAGCAATCCATTTATGGGCTGGTGCAAGCATCTCGGAGTTGGAACATTCGCTTTGATGAGATGATCAAAGCGTTTGGGTTTATCTTGCACTTATGGAGAAGCTGCGTTTACAAGAAAGTGAGTGGGAGCTCATAGCATTTCTCATGTTATATGTAGATGACATACTTTTGATGGGAAATGATATAGAACTCTTGGACATCATTAAGGCCTACTTGAATAAAAGTTTTTCAATGAAGGACCTTGGAGAAGCTGCTTATATATTAGGCATCAAGATCTATAGAGATAGATCGAGACGCCTCATAGGTCTTTCACAAAGCACATACCTTGATAAGATTTTGAAGAAGTTCAAAATGGATCAGTCCAAGAAAGGGTTCTTGCCTGTCTTGCAAGGTGTGAAATTGAGCTCAGCTCAATGCCCGACCACGGCAAAAGATAAAGAAGAGATGAGCGTCATCCCCTATGCCTCAGCCATAGGATCTATTATGTATGCCATGTCCGTGTACCGGACTGATGTAAACCTTGCCGTAAGTTTGGTAGGAAGGAACCAAAGTAATCCCGACAAGGAACACCCGACAGCGGTCAAGAATATCCTGAAGTACACGAAAAGGACAAAGGACATGTTACTGCGTTTATGGAGGTGACGAAGAGCTCGTCAGTAAAAGGGTTACGTGAGACGCTAGCTTCGACACGCATCTGGATGACTCTAAGTCACAAACCGGATACGTGTATATGTTGAATGGTGGAGCGATGGTAGGTGCAGCCGCAAGCGAGCGTCGTGGCGGGATCTACATGTGAAGCGGAGTACATGGCAGCCTCGGAGGCAGCGCATGAAGCAATTTGGGTGAAGGAGTTCATCACCGACCTAGGAGTCATACCCAATGCGTCGGGGCCGATCAAACTCTTCTGTGACAACACCGGAGCTATTGCACTTGCCAAGGAGCCTGTGTTTCACAAGAAGACCAGGCACATCAAGCGTCGCTTCAACTCCATCCGTGAAAATGTTCAAGATGGAGACATAGAAATTTGCAAAGTGCATACGGATCTGAATGTCGCAGATCCGTTGACTAAACCTCTTCCGCGAGCAAAACATGATCAACACCAGAACTCTATGGGTTTTCGATTCATCACAATGTAACTAGATTATTGACTCTAGTGCAAGTGGGAGACTGTTGGAAATATGCCCTAGAGGCAATAATAAAAGGATTATTATTATATTTCCTTGTTCATGATAATTGTCTTTTATTCATGCTATAATTGTATTATCCGGAAATCGTAATACACGTGTGAATAAATAGACCACAATATGTCCCTAGTGAGCCTCTAGTTGACTAGCTCGTTGATCAATAGATAGTCATGGTTTCACGACTATGGACATTGGATGTCAATGATAACGGGATCACATCATTAGGAGAATGATGTGATGGACAAGACCCAATCCTAAGCATAGCACAAGATCGTGTAGTTCGTTTTGCTAGAGCTTTTCCAATGTCAAGTATCTCTTCCTTAGACCATGAGATCGTGTAACTTCCGGATATCGTAGGAGTGCTTTGGGTGTACCAAACGTCACAACGTAACTGGGTGACTATAAAGGTGCACTACAGGTATCTCCGAAAGTGTTTGTTGGGTTGACACGGATCGAGATCGGATTTGTCACTCCGTGTTACGGAGAGGTATCACCGGGCCCACTCGGTAGTGCATCATCATAATGAGCTCAAAGTGACCAAGTGTCCGGTCACGGGATCATGCATTACGGATGCAGTAAAGTGACTTGCCGGTAACGAGATTGAACGAGGTATTGGGATACCGACGATCGAATCTCGGGCAAGTAACATACCGATCGACAAAGGGAATTGTATACGGATTGTTTGAATCCTCGACATCGTGGTTCATCCGATGAGATCATCGAGGAGCATGCGGAGCCAACATGGGTATCCAGATCCCATTGTTGGTTATTGCCCGAGAGCCGTCTCGGTCATGTCTACGTGTCTCCCGAACCCGTAGGGTCTAACACTTAAGGTTCGGTGACGCTAGGGTTGTATGAATATGAGTATGCAGTAAATCGAATGTTGTTCGGAGTACCGGATGAGATCCCGGATGTCACGAGGAGTTCCAGAATGGTCCGGAGGTAAATAATTATATATAGGAAGTATTGTTTCGGCCATCAGGAAAGTTTCGGGGTCACCCGGTATTGTACCGGGACCACCGGAAGGGTCCCGGGGGTCCACCGGGTGGGGCCACCCATCCCGGAGGGCCCCATGGGCTGAAGTGGGGAGGGGAACCAGCCCATAGTGGGCTGGTGCGCCCCCTTGGCCCACCCCCTGCGCCTAGGGTTGAAACCCTAGGGTGGGGGGGCGCCCCACTTGCCTTGGGGGGCACTCCACCCCCCTTGGCCGCCGCCCCCTTGGGAGATTGGATCTCCAAGGGCCGGCGCCCCCCCTGGGGGCCTATATAAAGGGAGGGGCAAGGGGGCAGCCGCACCCGGAAGTTCTGGCGCCTCCCTCTCCCCTGCTAAACCTCTCCTCCTCCGTCACGTGCTTGGCGAAGCCCTGCAGGAGTGCTGCTTCTCCACCAACACCACGCCGTCGTGCTGCTGCTGGAGCCATCTTCCTCAACCTCTCCTTCCCCCTTGCTGGATCAAGAAGGAGGAGACGTCATCCGCTCCGTACGTGTGTTGAACGCGGAGGTGCCATCCGTTCGGCACTCGGTCATTGGTGATTTGGATCACGGCGAGTACGACTCCATCATCCACATTCTAGTGAACGCTTCCGCACGCGATCTACAAGTGGTATGTAGTTGCAATATCTCTCCCATGACTCGTTGCTTAAATGAACTCATAGATAGATCTTGGTGAAACCGTAGGAAAAATTTTAATTTTCTGCAACGTTCCCCAACACCATCTAGGGGGGAGGCCAAGGAAGAAGAAGAAGGAGGGGGGCTCTCCCCCCCTCTATCCCGGTGGTGCCGGAGTGCCGCCCGGGGCTAGGATCGTGACAGCGATCTACATCAACAATCTTGCTACCGTCAACACCAACTTCCTCCCCCTCTATGCAACGGTGTAACACCCCTTCTCTCCGCTGTAATCTCTACTTAAACATGGTTCTCAACTCCGTACATTTTTTCCAATGATATGTGGATATCCTATGATGTTTGAGTAGATCCATTTTGTCATGTGGGTTAATCGTGATCTTGGTTGGTATGATTGTATATTTTATTTATGGAGTTGTCCTACAGTGCCCTCCGTCTCGCGCAAACGTGGGGGATTCCCGCTGTAGGATGTTGCAATATGTTCATGGTTCGCTTATGGTGGTTTGCGAGAGTGACATAAGCTTAAACCCGAGTAAGTGGGGTATGGCGTATGGGAGTAAAGAGGACTTGATACTTAATGCTATGGTTGGGCTTTACGAACTTAATGATCTTTAGTAGTTGCGTATGCTTGCTAGAGTTCCAATCATAAGTGCATATGATCCAAGCAGAGAAAATATGTTAGTTCATGCCTCTCCCTCATATAAAATTGCAAGAATGATTACCGGTACTTGTTATCGATTGCCTAGGGACAAATTACTTTCTCGTTGACAAAAGCTATCCACTTTTATTACCTTGCAATTTATTCATAGTTTTATTCTCGCAAAGTACTTCTAGTTTTATTCTTGTTCTAGGTAAAGCAAATGTCAAGTGTGCATAGAGTTGTATCGGTGGTCAATAGAAGTTGAGGGAATATTTGTTCTACCTTTAGCTCCTCGTTGGGTTCGACACTCTTATTTATCGAAGAGGGCTACAAAAGATCCCCTATACTTGTGGGTTATCAATGTCATTCCGGCTGATCATGCAAAAGACGTTATTTTTTGCCTCACAATCCGGTTGTCCGTGGCAAATTGTTTGCTCTTTGGTCGGCTGGCGTCCGTGTGGCGCTTCAACATACTAGCATGCTATGCTTGCACAATCTTCGTTGCATCAGGATTCAAGTCTGACATCTTCATGGTTAATATGTTAACATCAATCTTCCTATCTTGGAGCTTGATCTTCTTTTCATGTGCCTTCATGAATTTGTCAAACCTCTTTATCTTATTTTCCTCCTGAACTTTATTGTGCTTCACACATGCCTCCTCCTTCTTCACCATTATGTCCTTGAACCTTTCCATCATGATGCACGCCTTCTCTTCCTCCCACTTCATCCCCCGGTTCCTAGCCATCCTTTGGCTGGAGCAAGGCCTCACTTTGTTGCATCACCATCTTCATCTACATTGGTCATGGTATCGGTCTTGATGGTATTGGCATCCACATTGAGCCACTTGGAGTGTGCACTCAACTTCAACCAACAATGCATGAAGGGAATGTGTTTCTTCTCTATCTAACGAACAATGTGCACCCCATTGTCATGGATCATGTTCATCAACGTCTCCTCCTTATCCGGCATCACCCAGTTGGGACATTCCGACAAACAAAGATCGGGCACATAAGGGCGAGGGAGCCGGCATCTACAAACCGACAAGCGCTGGCTACTATGATGGAGGCTCCATGAAGGTGTAATCCCTCTTGAGGTCGACCGTTAATAACACTTCATGGTAGACGGTGACGGTAGACACGAACTGTTGCTACGGACCGAGCTGCGGGGCAACGACGATTGCACAACTGGAATCCGCCGATTCACACGCTTTGGCGGAGGAGGTAGTAGGTGACCGATAACCGCCAAAGCATCCTCCCTCTTCTTCTGTTTGTCGTGGTGGGCTTTGCTTGTCGCCATGTTCATCTTCTGGGTGGCCACAACCGACGGGTCCTCCTTCTCGATCAACGGTCTTTTGCGCGAAAAGATGATGAAAATGTGCAAGTGTGGGCTCTGCCTCAGTTTTGGCTGGGTTCAGGATGTCAAACGCCTGCGTGGCGGTTGTCCGGACGCCGGAAAACTTCCCTAGCTATACTTCCGGTTTGAGGAAATTCGGACTCCCGGACAGGTCCGCAGACGTTTAATGCACTACCTTGCATGATACAAAATGTTTAGACCGTGTTGTTCAAGCGTTGATTTGATGCACGATGTTGGAGATATCAGGGCATCTCCAAGGCGGACCGGTAAACCTCCTGCAACCGTCCTGACCACGGAAGCCATCCAACACGGTCCTGTATAGGTCCGCGGCGCGGTCCGGACGCAATTTCTCCCGTAAACCGGAGCCAAGAGTGGGGGAGGTTTGTGGGAGTCCGGACCGCTCCCATGCCCTCTTCTGACCACTCTGGCCCACCAAAACCCCCTCACCCGTCCCTCTCACGCTTTCCTTTCAATGCACGCACCGCTTACCGCGCCGCATTCATGCCGGCCCAGAGCACGCGGAGGCCGGCATTGATGCCATAATGTGATCGAAGGGAGGGAGGGCAGTGCTGACCGACGAGACCTCTCGGCAGCCACCGCTTCAATGCGGATGCAGGTTCCCGAGGGACAAACTCCGACCGTTGCATTGCATTGAAGCGGCTGACCGGCCCTTGCATGGCCTGCCGCGGCTATTTAAGCCGCACTCCAACGCCGTCCACATCGCATCCTCCTCCTCCTCCCTCCCCTCCCCGCCCATCTCCCTCCACATCTCCAGAGATGGTCAAGTCCTAGGCGCCGCGCGCTGGTAGGCGGATCCGGGGCGGGATTGGGCGGCTCGTGGAGACGCCGCCCTCGAACTCCGGGCCCATTGTCCTCGTCGGCCCACGGTAACTCGACGCAGGTTGAGATCGTCATCTCCTTCTCTGACGAGGAGGACCAGCAGCCACCACCGGCGGTGCTGGGCCCGGTCTACGCCGGCACAGACACGGAGTTTGAGGAGCAAATGGAGCTGATGCTCCATTGCTCCATCTTCCACACCAACGGCCCGGCCACCATCGGGGGTGCTCCTCCCCGTGAAGTCGTCGCCAGCATCCCCTCCACGCTCTCCACAGTCGGGAGTCCAAATCAGACGTCGTGTCCAGGAAGAGCGGCTCTCGTCTCCACCCCAGTGCATCAAGGAGGAACGCCGCTCGCCGCCGCCCCTGCCCAAGACGCGCGGGCGCATTCTGCACTACCTCCGCAGTGGCGGCTCCTCGTCATCGTCCCAAAGTGCCATGACGGCGCAGGAGTACGCCCACCGGGAACAGAGTCGGCGGGATAGCCGCAAGGCCGCGCGCAGATCCAAGTTTGTGGACACGGACGTCCCGCCGCCACACATCGCGGCGGACCTGGACCTGCCATACGCTTGGGCCCCGGACAACTCTGTGACGACGTTGGAGACGACCAAGTGTCGCCTCCGTGGCCTTGACGGGGAGATGGCGAGGTACGGCGAGGAATGGCCCCTCACCGAGATCGCTGCAGCCGCCAACGACGACGCCTCCAACGACCGCCGCCCTCTCCCCTAGCCCACGTCCTCGGTGGCCGCAGCGACACTGCGCACGACGCATGAGGAGGCGGAGAGGATCATCCGCGAGCATCAGGTGGCCGTCGGGAAGCCCTGCCGTGATGTCTCCACCTTCCGCCGCCCCAAGCCCGACGACTCCGACTCTGACACCAGGTCAGGAAACGATGACGAAGGTGGAGCCGCCGACCAGCCCGGCATGACCTACGAGGTCACCGTGAATTATAGGATAGTTTAGGGTTTTTAGTTCACCGGACGAAATATCATTCGGTTTTATGTACAAATTATCCTACTTTCAATGAAATCCGTTGTTTTTATATCAAAATTCGTTCGGTTTGATCGAATTTTGTCTGGTTGGTTCGAGTTGTTTTGAAAATGTATGCGGCTACGGTTCGATGGTGTCCTCCTACACCGTGTCCGTGAACTGGGCCCGCCGTCCAAGGACGGGTGCGGAAGGAAATTTGCGGGTTGCCTTCGGAGATGCCCTCATAATCCTAGAACCTAGATGTCGACGTTCTATGCCGAAAGGAGTCGCTGACTATTCTTTTAAGAAGAAAAAAAATGAAATGTGTTGCCATGACGTTTCAAAAAAAAAGATTAAACTAGGTAGGTAATAGGGTGACAAATTATCCATTGCATTCCACCGAATGTGCGATCTTTTGAGGGTTGGTGGTGTTGACATATGCCTTGATGAAGGACCGTACAAGAGGCCTGTATCCATCTCTTTCTTTCTTGTTCATCATCGATCATACACATCACGGGACCATGGGGGATGGGAGGGGTGCGTGATCCTTGATCAGTCGACGCGCAAATCCAGCACCGTCACAACGCTCGGCGACCTCATCCAACAACGCTTCACCCTGTCGTCACTCTCTTTTCATATACTGTAGATCCGACCATTTATTGCCTGGACAGTACACGTGCCACCTGAACTCGCACCATTTTCATGAAACTGTACATATAGTGCCACCTGATGATTTCACCCGTTCCATCGCCCCGCACGCGTAGAATAAGACACGGCGCGGGGAATGGATCCAACTCTGGTGGACAAAAGGCGAACAACCTTCGATATCGTGCAGCCTCCGATAATGGATGGGCAGGAGTGAGAGACAAGCAGACAGCATTCGGTTGCCCCGATTTAATTATGGGACCGTGGAAGACGTGCGCCGCGCTGCTCACTCAATCAAAAACCAAAGAGAAGATAAGGGGGGAAGAGAAAAAGGGAGGCATGCGTTCGGCATCCCCTTGTTGCTCCAACAGTTCCTCCATGTTCCGTCGCTCGTGTCCTCAACTACTCCTGACTGCACCCGGATGGCGACGCCGGCGGCATTGGCCCCGGCCACCCCCCAAACAAATGATCAAACCCACACGCCAAAAGAAGAAGAAAAAACAAGGACGCCGATAACTGCCACACGTGTGGGCGTTAAGGGATCTGTCCATATGTTCTGTTTGGTGCCTAAGAGGGCCAGCCCACACGCTTGTGTGTGTAAAACAACTAGCGCCCACACGTTTTTTTTCCTCCCGGTCCTTCCGCGTGTGTGTGGGCGAAATAGATAACGCCCACACGCCCGGTACGTCAGGCCTCGTATCTCGTGGTTCCGCACGCCCCACGTGACACTTTACCGCGCGCACGCAGTTGCCATGAGCCGGACCCTCGTGTATGTTCGTTTAAGTGCAGTTGCCTTGTCTGCTCAACTACAGTTGCCATCTCAGGTCAAAGTTACAGATTGCCTTTTTTTGGAATCTACAGCTGTTGCCATGTGTGGTCTGGTCTACTGCAGTTGCCATGATTTGAAAACTTTAGGAGTTGCCATCTACTAACACTAGGCAGTTGCCATGTAGCACTGAAAAAATGGCATGGCAAAAAAACATGTTCGGGTAAGAGAGAGAGTTGCCATGTGCTCACAAGCACGTTAGGGCATGGCAAAAAAACATGTTCGGGTAAGAGAGAGAGAGTTGCCATGTGCTCACAAGCACGTTAGGGCAGTTGCCATGTAAAAAGAAAGAGTTGCCATCTGCTTACGTTCACGCTAGGGCAGTCTGCCATGTACCATTCAAAACATATGGTAACTGACATGTTCGGGTAAAAAAAAGAGAGAGTTGCCATCTGCTTGAATCACACTAGGGCAGTTGCCATGTACACTGCAAAACGCATGGCAACTGGCAGCTTGGGTGTGGGAGAGGAGGCGGACGTGTGGGTGAGATGGCAAACGCCCACACACCAGCCCTTGTGCGTGACTGAAAACTGGTCTGTGGATGAACTGCTAAACGTCCACACACCGGCCCCTCCGTGTGGTAAAACGGATGTGTGGGCGAACTATGTCACACACCACATACACGCCTTGTCCTGCGTGGCACAGAAAATCGGCCAGATTGTGCCAAGATTCGTGCATATAATACTGGACGATAATAGATGCGTGTGGTCGAGATGGTCAACGCCCACACGTATGGGCGTTAACATTTCCGAAAAACAAAGGTTTATCAGAACATCGACCGTGGTTCCTTCTTTTGTACTGGAATCAGATCACGCAGGGCAAGAACCTCAACGAAGACCAGTTCCGAAGATGCTTTTGTTTCTAACAGATATTTAACCGTTATTTCAAAACGCACAAACGTATTTTGTAAAATACTTTCCTAATATTGAATCATTTCATGCAAATTTCATACTACTTCTCGATACAATGTCTAAAGTTGTTTTTTACTCATCCTAATGACTTTTCTTTTAATGAAAACAGAGGAGTGAATCCCCACTTAAATATATTCAATCGCCTAGAAGCCTCATGGCTCCATACAAGATAATACAAGTGAAAAAGAGTACACGGGGAAACAACACATAAGAGACACAACCGAAAAACATACCCATGCACACAACATAACCCTGAAAAACCGCTAAAGAAGAGCATACAGGGAGAAAATTAGTCGCTCCAGTACACCAAGCGGTGTCATTGTCAGGCCCTGAGAAGCTCCAACTACCGACGACGTGAGGCTAGACGCGCCACTTCCACCGACCGGCATCCCAAATCTCATCAGCGCAACCAACACGGAGGGGTACCACAGTTTCCATCTTCATCTAACCAAGCAAGGAGAAGGGCCTCAAACGTTGGTCGTCTAGTCGCGACCCAACAACACCCCACAAAGGGGAAAGACATCATATAGGAAACGAGGTGATCCAGCAAGCCCCGCTAACCCAGCTTCGAATGACAATTGGACCCACTCCAGGGCATGGTCGAGCCAAGATCACGCTGACAGAGAACCACCTCCCCTCGAGTCACTGGTCACACTAGCCAAACCAAGCTCCAGGACGAAGATTCATGAGGGAACGTGAAGTTGAGCGTCACCATCGCTAGGAGACCGAGATCTGGAGTCCCCCTTAGAGCATCTGGGGGGGGGGGTAGATGGGCACCGCAGCATGACGCCTTCAACAGGGGGGCGGCGTCCACGAGCACCGCCGCCGTTGGCTTCGGCCGGAACCGAAGCCTGGCTTTCACCCACAATGTCGCCACCCAAACCTGCAAACTGCTTTTCACCAGTACCCCATCCACTAACATCGCAAGCGAAGTAATCACAGCCTGTCCCGGGAACAGAAAACACCACACCCACACGGGGCCTCCAGAACTGGGGCCGAGCAGAGCCTGGACCCAGTTGAACCAAAGCCACACCTGTGACAGGTCATGGTTGCCTCATACCTTGTGCGTCGGACACCGATGTGCACACCACCCCTCCACTCCACGCATCTCACGCAAGAGCATGCCCAAGGCTAGGGAGGAGCTGAAGGAAATATGCCCTAGAGGCAATAATAAAGTTATTATTTATTTCCTTATTTCATGATAAATGTTTATTATTCATGCTAGAATTGTATTAACCGGAAACTTAGTACATGTGTGAATACATAGACAAACAGGGTGTCACTAGTATGCCTCTACTTGACTAGCTTGTTGAATCAAAGATGGTTAAGTTTCCTAGCCATAGATATGAGTTGTCATTTGATTAACGGGATCACATCATTAGAGAATGATGTGATTGACTTGACCCATTCTGTTAGCTTAGCACTTGATCGTTTAGTATGTTGCTATTGCTTTCTTCATGACTTTGTAATGCCCCGGATTCGATGCGCCAGGTGTCTGCCAGTTATTCGTCGTCTTTGCCATGTCATTTGCTTGCGTGTTGCACTTTGCCATGTCATCATCTGCATTTCATATCATGTCATCATGTGTATTTCATTTTGCATACGTGTTCGTCTCATGCATCCGAGCATTTTCCCCGTTGTCCGTTTTCCAATCCGGCACTCCTATATCTCCCGGCGCCCCCTTTTGCCTCTTTTCGTGAGCGGGTGTTCAACGTTCTCGGAATGGACCGAGGTTTGCCAAGTGGCCTTAGTATACCACCGGTAGACCGCCTGTCAAGTTTCGTGCCATTTGTAGGTCGTTTGATACTCCAACGGTTAACCGGGTAACGTAAAGCCCCCTTCTCCTTGCAGCCCAACACCCCATTTCAAACTGGCCCAAAACTCATCTAACTCCCCTCCATGCTCTCGGTCGTTCGATCACGATCGTGTGGGCGAAAACCGCTCCTCATTTGGACTCTCCTAGCTCCCTCCACCTATAAAAACGTCTTCCCCTCTCGATTTTCGGATGATTTTCCCCCGAAACCCTAATTTCCCCTCCGCGCCGCACCGGACATGTTCGGACCGGACCGGACACGTCCAACCGCCGCCTCGCGCCCAACCAGCTTCCGCCACGTGTCCTCCGCCGCCGTCCCGCGCCCGGCCATGGAGCCCATCCGGCCGCGGGCAGATCCGCCGCCCGGCCGCTCGTCCCGCCGCCTCGCGCCTGCTGCCGCCCGGCCGCCAGCGCCGCCACGCCGCCACCACGCTCACGCCGCCTCCGCGCCATTGCGCCTCCGCGCCGTTGCTCGCCGCCGCCTCGGCTCCTCGGCCGGCCAGCAGCGTCGTCTGGCGCCGTCCCGCCGCCTCGGCTCCTCGAAGCCGGCTGCGCGTCGTCTTGCGCCGTCCCCGGCCGCGGCAACCGCTGTCGCCGGTTGCCGGCCGTCGTGCCTCCTCCCATGTGCCAGCCCATTATGGCCCGGCCGCCTCCTCGCCTCCGTCGCGCCTCGCCTCGGCGGATCCGGCGAATCCCCGGAGCACCCGTCCCGCCTCCGCCGACCTTCTCCGGCGACAAACTCCGGCGAGATCCGCGGCGGTTGACTTTTCCCCGAGGTCGAAATTCCCTAAGTCCCTGTATTTTGTCATTATCATGCCATGTTCATTGTGCCTTAACTCTGCATTCGTAGATTTGTTTCGTGCGTGCAATATGTCAAATTGTTCGCCTCGAAAAGTACATCATTTCGTTCCATTGCATCATGTTCATTTGAGTCCATCTTGATGCCTGAATCTTCGTTGCAAAAGTGCTATGTGATGTTAATCTGCTGAAACTAGTATAACTTGGTGATTTGTCATTTTTTCCATGATTGATGTATGCATCCTATGAACTTGAGTCCTACATGTGTTTTGTACTATGTCATGCCATCTTTACAGGGGTGTATGCCATGTATTTTTGTGATCTCTGTGGTGACTATCACAAGCATGCAAACTAGGCTTCATGATATTGCTGATTTCAGCCCCTGTTCTGCTGATATTTTTATGCCATGTAAACTTGATGCTACCGAGAGATCCATGCTTATTTTGAGATACTTCAGTAAGGATGTTTTGAACATATGGTTATTATATATCCATCCATGCCCTTGTTTGCAATTATGGAGTGCCATAGCTTGAGTCAATCGAGCTCTACTTTTGCTATAAAATGTTTCCTGGCAGGTTGTTTACATGTTATTCAATTTTGCCAAGGTTTTTGTAGCTGATCCGTGTATGCTATGATGTTGTTCTTGCCATGTATAGCCTCTATGCCATGTCTTCTTACTGTGAGTTGCCTTGTCATGCCATGTATTGCTCTGTGGTGAGTGGTTCAAGCTCACCAACATGCCTACTTATTGTTGTTCCTGCCTTGTATGAATCTGTCATATAACTTGCCATGTTTACATGCGTGCCATCATATTTTCTGTGCCATTTTGGCTCATGGTCAGTAAAGGACTTTTGTTCTATGCAATTAGTAAACTCATTCCGTGCCTTTGTTTGCCATGATAAGTTCCTGTAGCATATTTTTTGATAGCTCTAAACATTGTAACCTGATGTTATTTCCTGATAAGTCTGAAACTGTTATTATTTGCAATCTTGCCATGTGTTTTTGAGCATGTTCTAGTGATTTCTGGAGATAGCACAGTGTTCATGTTTTGTCATGCTTTACCTGTACATCATTCCCATGCCTTTTTTTATCATGTTGAGATTCTGTAGCATGTTGTTTTGATGCTTGCAATATGCCTACTTGCTGTCTTGGACAGATTGTTGCTATAACTTGTATTGTGTGTATGTGTTGAACCGTTGTCTGCTTTTGAGTGTGCTCTATATGAAACTTGCTTGATTTTGCATGTAGCTTCATATTATCATGTTGCATCCATGTTTTGAGGTGTTTGCTTGATGTTGGTATGCATTTTGCATCAATGCCATGTTTAACTTGTTTTGCTCATATCTTCTAGGCCGTAGCTCCGAATTAAATGAACTTTATATGTAACTTGACTAGAACTTCATGTAGATCATCTTGGTGCATTTTAAATTGCTGTTTAACAACTTGAACATAAAGTTATTCAGATCTGGACCAATTTCGAAATTTGCATACGAGGACTTACCGGAATTGTTATATGTTGCTTCCGGCCTCATTTAAACTTGCTTTGATGTGTTGCTCTTGTTTGCATCATCTCTTGCCATGCGTAGTTTCATCTAGATTTGTCATGAATCATGTTTGTTGTGCATCTTGTCATGTTTATGTGTGGTGTGTTTACCTATGTTGTGTGCTTCTTCTTGTTAGTTCCTGTTTCGTTGCGATCGTGAGGATTCGTTCGTCTACGCTTGGTTCGGCTTCATCCGTTCATCTTCTTCATGGACTCGCTCTTCTTCCTTGCGGGATTTCAGGCAAGATGACTGTCACCTTGGATCTCATTACTATCATTGCTATGCTAGTTGCTTCGTTCTTTCGCTATGCTGCGCTACCTATCACTTGCTGCTCAAGCCTCCCAAATTGCCATGAACCTCTAATCGTTGTCACCTCCCCAGCAAACCGTTGTTTGGCTATGTTACCGCTTTGCTCAGCCCCTCTTATAGCGTTGCTAGTTGCAGGTGAAGTTGAAAATTGCTCCATGGCGGACAGGATTTTGGTTGGGATATCACAATATCTGTTATATTATTAATGCATCTATATACTTGGTAAAGGGTGGAAGGCTCGGCCTTATGCCTGGTGTTTTGTTCCACTCTTGCCGTCCTATTTTCCGTCATATCGGTATTATGTTCCCGGATTTTGCGTCCCTAACGTGGTCGGGTGATTTATGGGACCCCCTTGACAGTTCGCTTTGAATAAGACTCCTCCAGCAAGGCCCAACCTTGGTTTTACATTTGCCTCACCTAGCCCTTTTTCCCTTGGGAGTCGCGCTCTCAAGGGTCATCTTTATTTTAGCCCCCCCGGGCCAGTGCTTCTCTAAGTGCTGGTTCGAACCGGGCAGATCAGAGGCCACCAGGGCAACTCGAGGCTGGTTTTACTCGTGGTGACCTATCCGGTGTTGCCCTGAGAACGAGATATGTGCAGCTCCTATCGGGACTGTCGGCGCATCGGGCGGCTTTGCTGGTCTTGTTTTATTGCTGTCGAAATGTCTTGTAGACGGGATTCCGAGACTGATCGGGTCTTCCCGGGGAGAAGGAATATCCTTCATTGATCGCGGGAGTTTATCATGGGCTAAGTTGGGACACCCCTGCAGGGTATAAACTTTCGAGAGTCGTGCCCGCGGTTATGTGGCAGATGGGAATTTGTTAATGTCCTGTTGTAGATAACTTGACACCTGATCCGAATTAAAACGCATCAACCGCGTGTGTAGCCGTGATGGTCTCTTCTCGGCGGAGTCCGGGAAGTGAACACGGTTTCTTGGGTTATGTCTGACGTAAGTAGGAGTTCAGGATCACTTCTTGATCATTACTAGTTGACGATCGTTCCTTTGTTTCTCTTCTCGCTCTCATTTGCGTATGTTAGCCACCATATATGCTTAACCGCTCTTGCCAACCTCACCACTTTACTCCTTCCTTACCCATTAAGCTTTGCTAGTCTTGATACCCATGGTAATGGGATTGCTGAGTCCTCGTGGCTCACAGATTCCTACAACAACGGTTGCAGGTACAGATTATGCGATGATCATGATGCGAGAGCGATGTTTGCTTGTGTTGGAGTTCTTCTTCTGCTCTTTTCTTCGATCAGGGGATAGGTTCCAGGTCGGCAGCCTGGGCTAGCAGGGTGGATGTCGTTTGAGTTTCTGTTTATGTTTCATCCGTAGTCGGATGTTGATCTTGTATATGATGTTGATGTATTCTTGTGGCATTTGTGCCTTATGTATGTATCCCCATCTATTATGTAATGTTGATGTAATGATATCCACCTTGCAAAAGCGTTTCAATATGCGGGTGTATCCTTGGTGGGACCGTCGAGTTCCTTTTGGATAGGGTCGCATATTGGGCGTGACAAGTTGGTATCAGAGCCTCGACCGACCCTAGGAGCCCTCTTGATTGATCGTGTAGTTCGGCCGTTGTCGAGTCTAGAAGAAAACTGTTTTTAGAGTCTAGTTATATCGGAGAGTAGGAATTCTTTTTACTCCTCAGCCCCTTAAATCGCTACGGTAAGGAATCTTGACGTAGGTGTTTTGAATTACTTCTCTTCCCTTCAAATTTTCTTTAGGATCACGCAGCTTGGTTTTCCGATCGTTGGCCCTCAGCTCTTTTCATCCGGTGCATTTCTCGTCAAGTCGACTCGACCATCTTCATCTTTGCCAAGTTCAATCCTTAGTTCTTCCTCCGACGTCGTTGTTTTTCCTTGTCCGAAGTCGTCCTTGTTTTTTTCCCACCCGCCCTCCCTTCTTCCTCTCGGAACCGGAGTCCATAATTGAGTACCCATCCTTCTCGTGCGAAGTCTTTGCTTTCTTTCCTCAATGATTTCAACTGGTGTTTTCTCTTCAAGATATTCATCGGTTTCCCCTTCCAAGTTGTCTTTGTTTTCCCGCCCTCCCACCCTATTATTCCCGCAGTTCGAGTTTCTTCCGACCATCAATTCCAATCTTGTGGAGCCTCTTCAGTCTTCCCTCAATTATTTCAACCGGTGAATTCTCGTTTTGTACGACATTCTTCATCTCTTTTATTCTCCGGTCGACTCAATTCAAGTTTTGAGGTTGATCATATTCTTTTCCTCAAAGTGTTTTTCCTGCTCGTTCTCCTCTTGCCAGTTTATCCTTCCGGAGTGATGAAGACATCTCAGGAGACTTCAAATACGTGTTTGAATTAATTCGAGGTTGTCACCTCATTCAAATATTTCAATCGTTCGATTGCATCATCTATCTCTTCAACAATCCTTTCCAACGGTGCTTTCCTTTAGTGGGCCCTAACCCACAGGTCTTTTCCCAGGATCTTACCTGACTCTTCTGATTTTCCGGAGTTATTCCCAATTCTTTTCAAGTGTGACGTAAGAATGAATATCATCAGTCACTTGCCTTTTCCAAGATCGATTTCGAATCATTTCATTGTTGGCTCAACCTCTTTGCTTTTCATTCTCCCGGAGTACCTCAGAAATTTTGGTGGTGTTTCTCGTCGTCATTTGAAGACCGAAGAAGATTCTTTCCTCTAAATCTTATCTGTTCTCTCGAAGATTCGCGTTCCTAGCTCGATGCTATGCTATCAAATTGTTTCTAGTCATGCAAATTTTTTTCATCCATCCGGAGCATTTCAGGAGTTGCTTTCTCTCTCGATCATCCGGAGGCCATCTTTTCGGAAGATTTCTTCATTCTAAGTTTTCAGATTCATTCCCCAATTATTCTATATCCGTGCCCCTTCGCTCATCTCAATATTCTTCCGGTGCTTCGTTCAAGTGTTCTTTAATCAGCTCATGATCTCTTTGTTCTTTTGAATCTAAATCCCCTCTAGCATATTGGTTCTTCTAATTCTTTCCGGCGATTCGCTCTCTTCTCTTCGCTCATTTTCATTTCTAGCGGTGGTTCGCTCAAGATTCTTTTTCTTTGATTATCACACTAATCCATTCGTTCTTTTCAATCCTACCGTGGTTCATGAAGTCCTTCTCAAGTTTGCGATATGTCACTTCTCAATCCTTTTCAAGAAGAATAAGTAGTATGCAAATCCATTGCTTGTCATCAATTTAATTTGATGAAGGATAAGCATACAATAAATCTTATTATTATTTCATCCAAGTGATTAATCCCTTACTTCGGAGTTTGTTCGTAATGAATAAATGCTGGTTCCAAGTGTTTTAATCTTTTCTTTTCCGGAGTTCAAATTTCCTCGGCCATCTCGTCGGAACCTCCATCTGAATCATCGCAAGGCTTTAATATTATTTCCTTTCATCCTTCAATCGTATCTCATCATCCTTTTGTTACCGGAGTCCTTCATGGTGGTTCTTCATGATTTAATTCATTCTTCAAGAGTTCAACAAGATTCTTGTTGGTGGAGTTCAAGTATCCTTCTTCTTGCGTCTCGAAGTGCAATTAACTCTCCGTATTCTTTTGAAGTGGAGTTTTGTATTTCTTCATTCTTCTCAGCTATCCAATCATTTCTGTTTGTGGCCGGTTATCATCTTATGATCTTGAGATGTTACCTATAAGCCCACAACAAGCTTATTTCTTTTCGTTGTTGATTTTCTCAACAACTCCGTTCAAACCTTCCTTCTAAGTTCTTTTCATTCAATTCTTCCAATTCTTCCGGAGGCATTGTGTAGTTCCTCTCACAACTATCGCTCCATTTTGTCAAACTCAGTTCCAACTCCTTCCATGTTCAGCCGAGTGCTGCCTAAATTCTTTCAGTCTTATTCGTTCCTTATCTCGTTCTAATCGGAGTGGTTTCATAGTCTATCTGATTCCGTGAGCTTTCGATTCTCGGCATTCTCGTCGTGCCTCTCTTCTTCTCGAGTGCTCTCGATTCTTTGCTTGTTCTCTTGAGTTCTTGTTTTCTCCTCATCCTTTTCCCTTCCGTCTAGGTCCTAAGATCTCGGACGAGATCTCTTGTTAGTGGAGGAGTGTTGTAACGCCTCGAATTCGATGCGCCAGTGTCTGCCAGCTTATTCGTCTTTGCCATGTCATTTGCTTGCGTGTTGCACTTTGCCATGTCATCATCTGCATTTCATATCATGTCATCATGTGTATTTCATTTTGCATACGTGTTCGTCTCATGCATCCGAGCATTTTCCCCGTTGTCCGTTTTCCAATCCGGCACTCCTATGTCTCCCGGCGCCCCCCTTTTGCCTCTTTTCGTGAGCGGGTGTTGAACATTCTCGGAATGGACCGAGGTTTGCCAAGCGGCCTTGGTATACCATCGGTAGACCGCCTGTCAAGTTTCGTGCCATTTGTAGGTCTTTTGATACTCCAACAGTTAACCGGGTAACGTAAAGCCCCCTTCTCCTTGCAGCCCAACACCCCTTTCAAACTGGCCCAAAACCCATCTAACTCCCCTCCATGCTCTCGGTCGTTCGATCACGATCGTGTGGGCGAAAACCGCTCCTCATTTGGACTCTCCTAGCTCCCTCCACCTATAAAAACGTCTTCCCCTCTCCATTTTCGGATGATTTTCCCCGAACCCTAATTTCCCCTCGCGCGCGGACATGTCCGGACCGGACGGACGTCAACCGCCGCCCGCGCAACCAGCTTCGCCCACGTGTCCTCCGCCGCGGCCATGGAGCCCATCCGAGCGGGCAGATCCGCGCCGCCCGGCCGCTCGTCCCGCCGCCTCGCGCCTACGCCGCGGCCGGCGCCGCCGCCCGCGCCACCGCCGCGCCCGCCGCCTCCAGGCCAGCTGCGCCTCCGCGCCGTTGCGTCGCGCCGCCTCGGCTCCTCCGGCCGGCCAGCTGCGTCGTCTTGCGCCGTCCCCGCCGCCCT
Organism: Aegilops bicornis; assembly: GCA_021605145.1. Classification (NCBI taxonomy): domain Eukaryota; kingdom Viridiplantae; phylum Streptophyta; class Magnoliopsida; order Poales; family Poaceae; genus Aegilops; species Aegilops bicornis. The sequence goes on along the minus strand of CM038673.1, from coordinate 322,355,334 downwards.
TCACCGGCAACCGCCGCCGCCGGTTGCCCGGCGCCGCCGTGCCTCCCCTCATGGCCCGCCCATGGCGCCCGCCGCCTCCTAGCCTCCGTCGCGCCTCCCAGGCGGATCCGGCGAGATCCGCCGGGAGCACCCGTCCCGCCTCCGTCGACCTTCTCCGGCGACGAACTCCGGCGAGATCCGCGGCGGTTGACTTTTCCCCGAGGTCGAAATTCCCCTAAATCCCTGTATTTTGTCATTATCATGCCATGTTCATCGTGCCATAACTCTACATCCATAGCTTCGTTTCATGCGTATAATATGTCAAATTGTTCGCCTCGACGAGTGCATCATTTCATTACATTGCATCATGTTCATTTGAGTCCATATTGATGCATGAATCTTCGTTGCAGAAGTGCTATGTGATGTTAATCTGCTGAAACTAGTATAACTTGGTGATCTGTCATTTTTGCCATGATTGATGTGTGTATCCTATGAACTTGAGTCCTACATGTGTTTTGTACTATGTCATGCCATCTTTACAGGGGTGTATTCCATGTATTTTTGTGATCTCTGTGGTGACTAGCACAAGCATGCAAACTAGGCTTCATGATGTTGCTGATTTCAGCCTGCTCACTGATATTTTTATGCCATGTAAACTTGATGCTTCCGAGATATCCATGCTTATTTTGAGATACTTCAGTAAGGATGTTTTGAACATATGGTTATTATCTATCCATCCATGCCTTGTTTGCATTTATGGAGTGCCATAGCTTGAGTCAATTGAGCTCTACTTTTGCTATAAAATGTTTCCTGGCAGGTTGTTTACATGTTATTCAATTTTGCCAAGGTTTTTGTAGCTGATCCGTGTATGCTATGATGTTGTTCTTGCCATGTATAGCCTCTATGCCATGTATTATTACTGTGAGTTGCCTTGCCATGCCATGTATTGCTCTGTGGTGAGTGGTTCAAGCTCACCAACATGCCTACTTATTGTTGTTCCTGCCTTGTATGAATCTGTCATATAACTTGCCATGTTTACATGCGTGCCATCATATTTTCTGTGCCCTTTTGGCTCATGGTCATTAAGGGACTTTTGTTCTATGCAATTAGTAGATTCATGCCATGCCTTTATTTGCCATGATAAGTTCGTCTAGCATGTTGTTTGATAGCTCTAAACATTGTAACCTGATGTTATTTCCTGATAAGTCTGAAACTGTTATTATTTGCAATCTTGCCATGTGTTTTTGAGCATGTTCTAGTGATTTCTGGAGATAGCACAGTGTTCATGTTTTGTCATGCTTTATCTGTACATCATTCCCATGCCTTTTTTTATCATGTTGAGATTCTGTAGCATGTTGTTTTGATGCTTGCAATATGCCTACTTGCTGTCTTGGACAGATTGTTGCTATAACTTGTATTGTGTGTATGTGTTGAACCGTTGTTCGCTTGTGAGTGTGCTCTATATGAAACTTGCTTGATTTTGCATGTAGCTTCATATTATCATGTTGCATCCATGTTTTGAGGTGTTTGCTTGATGTTGGTATGCATTTTGCATCAATGCCATGTTTAACTTGTTTTGCTCATATCTTCTATGCCGTAGCTCAATTAAATGAACTTTATATGTAACTTGACTAGAATTTCGTGTAGATCATCTTGGTGCATTTTAAATTGCTGTTTAACAACTTGAACATAAAGTTATTCAGATCTGGACCAATTTCGAAATTTGCATATGAGGACTTACCGGAATTGTTATATGTTGCTTCCGGCCTCATTTAAACTTGCTTTGATGTGTTGCTCTTGTTTGCATCATATCTTGCCATGAGTAGCTTCATCTAGATTTTTCATGCATCATGTTTGTTGTGCATCTTGTCATGTTCATGTGTGGTGTGTTTACCTATGTTGTGTGCTTCTTCTTGTTAGTTCCTGTTTCGCTATGCGATCGTGAGGATTCGCTCGCTCACGCTTGGTTCGCTTCATCCGCTCATCTTCTTCATGGACTCGCTCTTCTTCCTTGCGGGATTTCAGGCAAGATGACCGTCACCTGTGGATCTCATTACTATCATTGCTATGCTAGTTGCTTCGTTCTTTCGCTATGCTGCGCTACCTATCACTTGCTGCTCAAGCCTCCCAAATTGCCATGAACCTCTAATCGTTGTCACCTCCCCAGCAAACCGTTGTTTGGCTATGTTACCGCTTTGCTCAGCCCTTCTTATAGCGTTGCTAGTTGCAGGTGAAGTTGAAAATTGCTCCATGGCGGACAGGATTTTGGTTGGGATATCACAATATATGTTATATTATTAATGCATCTATATACTTGGTAAAGGGTGGAAGGCTCGGCCTTATGCCTGGTGTTTTGTTCCACTCTTGCTGTCCTATTTTCCGTCATATCGGTATTATGTTCCCGGATTTTGCGTCCCTAACGCGGTCGGGTGATTTATGGGACCCCCTTGACAGTTCGCTTTGAATAAGACTCCTCCAGCAAGGCCCAACCTTGGTTTTACATTTGCCTCACCTAGCCCTTTTTCCCTTGGGAGTCGCGCTCTCAAGGGTCATCTTTATTTTAGCCCCCCCCTGTGCCGATTAGCTTCTCTAAGTCTTTGGTTCGAACCGGCAGATCAAGGGGCCACCACGGGCAACTCGAGGGCTGGTTTTACTCAGAGGGTGACCTATCCGGTGTTGCCCTGAGAACGAGATATGTGCAGCTCCTATCGGACCGTCACGCATCGGGCGGCTTTGATTGTCTTGTTTTATTGCTGTCGAAATGTCTTGTAGACGGGATTCCGAGACTGATCGGGTCTTCCCGGGGAGAAGGAATATCCTTCATTGATCGCGAGAGCTTATCATGGGCTAAGTTGGGACACCCCTGCAGGGTATAAACTTTCGAGAGCCGTGCCCGCGGTTATGTGGCAGATGGGAATTTGTTAATGTCCGGTTGTAGATAACTTGACACCTGATCCGAATTAAAACGCATCAACCGCGTGTGTAGCCGTGATGGTCTCTTCTCGGCGGAGTCCGGGAAGTGAACACGGTTTCTTGGGTTATGTCTGACGTAAGTAGGAGTTCAGGATCACTTCTTGATCATTACTAGTTGACGACCGTTCCTTTGTTTCTCTTCTCGCTCTCATTTGCGTATGTTAGCCACCTTATGTGCTTAGCCGCTGCTGCAACCTCACCACTTTACTCCTTCCTTACCCATTAAGCTTTGCTAGTCTTGATACCCATGGTAATGGGATTCTTTGAGTCCTCATGGCTCATGATTCCTACAACAACAGTTGCAGTGCAGATTATGTGATGATCATGGACGCGAGAGCGATGTTTGCTTGTGTTGGAGTTCTTCTTCCGCTTCTTCTTCGATCGTGGATAGGTTCCGTGTCGGCAGCCTAGGCTAAAGGTGGTGGATGTCGCTTGAGTTTCTGTTTATGTTTCATCCGTAGTCGGATGTTGATCTTGTATATGATGTTGATGTATTCTTGTGGCATTTGTGCCTTATGTATGTATCCCCATCTATTATGTAATGTTGATGTAATGATATCCACCTTGCAAAAGCGTTTCAATATGCGGGTCTATCCTTGGTGGGACCGTCGAGTTGCTTTTGGATAGGGTCGCATATTGGGCGTGACAGACTTATACATGTTCCTATGACTATGAGATTATGCAACTCCCGAATACCGGAGAAACACTTTGTGTGCTACCAAACGTCACAACGTAACTGGGTGATTATAAAGGTGCTCTATAGGTGTCTCCGATGGTACTTGTTGAGTTGGCATAGATCGAGATTAGGATTTGTCACTCCGATTGTCGGAGAGGTATCTCTGGGCCCTCTCGGTAATGCACATCACTATAAGCCTTGCAAGCAATGTGACTAATGAGTTAGTTGCGGGATGATGTATTACGGAACGAGTAAAGAGACTTGCCGGTAACGAGATTGAACTAATTATTGAGATACCGACGATCGAATCTCAGGCAAGTAACATACCTATAACAAAGGGAACAACGTATGTTGTTATACCGTTTGACCGATAAAAATCTTCGTAGAATATGTAGGAGCAAATATGAGCATCCAGATTCCGCTATTGGTTATTGACCGGAGACGAGTCTCGGTCATGTCTACATAGTTCTCGAACTCGTAGGGTCCGCACGCTTAACATTCGGTGATGATCGGTAATATGAGTTTATGTGTTTTGATGTACCGAAGGTAGTTCGGAGTCTCGGATATGATCACGGACATGACGAGGAGTCTCAAAATGGTCGATACATAAAGATCGATATTGGATGACTATGTTTGGACTTCGGAAGGGTTCCGGGCAAGTTCAGACAAATACCGGAGTACCGGGGGTTTACCAGAACCCCCCGGGGAGTGTAATGGGCCTATTGGGCCTTAGTGGAGAAGAGGAGGGGCGGCCAGGGCAGGCCGCACGCCCCCTCCCCTCAAGTCCGAATTGGACAAGGAGGGGGGCGCCCCCCTTTCCTTTCCCCTCTATCCTCCTTCCCTCTCTCCTACTCCTACTCTTGGAAGGGTTGGAATCCTACTCCCGATGGGAGTAGGACTCCCCTTGGGGCGCGCCTAGGAGGGCCAGCCCCTCCCCTTCCTCCACTCCTTTATATACGGGGGAGGGGGCACCCCATTGACACACAAGTTGATCATTGATCTCATAGCCATGTGCAGTGCCCCCCTCCACCATAATCCACCTCGGTCATATCGTAGTGGTGCTTAGGCGAAGCCCTGCATCGGTAGCTTCATCATCACCATCATCACGGCGTCGTGTTGACGGAACTCTCCCTCGAAGCTCTACTGGATCGTGAGTTCGTGGGACGTCACCGAGCTGAACGTGTGCAGATCACGGAGGTGTCGTACGTTCGGTACTAGGATCGGTCGATCGTGAAAACGTACGACTACATCAACCGCGTTGTCATAACGCTTCCGCTTTCGGTCTATGAGGGTACGTGGACAACACTCTCCCCTCTCGTTGCTATGCATCACCATGATCTTTCGTGCGCGTAGGAATTTTTTTGAAATTACTACGTTCCCCAACGGTGGCATCCGAGCCAGGTTTATGCGTAGATGTTATATGCACGAGTAGAACACAAGTGAGTTGTGGGCGATACAAGCCATACTGCTTACCAGCATGTCATACTTTGATTTAACGATATTGTTGGATGAAGCGGCCCGGGCCGACATTACGTGTATGCTTACGCAAGACTGGTTCTACCGACGTGCTTCGCACACAGGTGGCTGGCGGGTGTCAGTTTCTCCAAGTTTAGTTGAATCGAGTGTGGCTACGCCCGGTCCTTGTGAAGGTTAAAACAACACATACTTGACGAAATATCATTGTGGTTTTGATGCGTAGGTAAGAACGGTTCTTGCTCAGCTCGTAGCAGCCACGTAAAACTTGCAACAACAAAGTAGAGGACGTCTAACTTGTTTTTGCAGGGCATGTTCTGATGTGATATGGTCAAGACATGATGCTAAATTTTATTGTATGAGATGATCATGTTTTTTAACCGAGTTATCGGCAATCGCAGGAGCCATATGGTTGTCGCTTTATTGTATGAAATGCAATCGCCATGTAATTGCTTTACTTTATCACTAAGCGGTAGCGATATAGTCGAGAAGCAATAGTTGGCGAGACGGCAATGATGCTACGATGGAGATCAAGGTGTCGCGCCGGTGACAATGGTGATCATGGCGGTGCTTTAGAGATGGAGATCAAAGGCACAAGATGATGATGGCCATATTATATCACTTATATTGATTGCATGTGATGTTTATCTTTTATGCCTCTTATTTTGCTTAGATCGACGGTAGCATTATAAGATGATCCCTCACTAAATTTCGAGGTATAAGTGTTCTCCCTAAGTATGCACCGTTGCGAAAGTTCGTCGTGCCGAGACACCACGTGATGATCGGGTGTGATAGGCTCTACGTTCACATACAGCGGGTGCAAGCCAGTTTTGCACACGTAGAATACTCGGGTTAAACTTGACGAGCCTAGCATATGCAGATATGGCCTCGGAACACTGGAGACCGAAAGGTCGAGCGTGAATCATATAGAAGATATGATCAACATAGTGATGTTCACCATTGAAAACTACTCCATCTCACGTGATGATCGGACATGGTTTAGTTGATATGGATCACGTGATCACTTAGAGGATTAGAGGATGTCTATCTAAGTGGGACTTCTTAAGTAATATGATTAATTGAACTTTAATTTATCATGAACTTAGTCCTGGTAGTATTAGCATATCTATGTTGTAGATCAATAGCTCGCGTTTAGCTCCCCTGTTTTATTTTTAATATGTTCCTAGAGAAAACTAAGTTGAAAGATGTTAGTAGCAATGATGCGGATTGGATCCGTGATTTGAGGATTATCCTCATTGCTGCACAGAAGAATTATGTCCTTGATGCACCGTTAGGTGACAGACCGATTGCAAGAGCAAATGCAGACGTTATGAATGTTTGGCAAGCTCAATATGATGACTACTTGATAGTTTAGTGCACCATGCTTTACGGCTTAGAATCAGGGCTTCAAAGACGTTTTTGAAACGCCATGGAGCATATGAGATGTTCCAAGAGTTGAAATTAGTAATTCAGACTCATGCCCATGTCGAAAGGTATGAGACCTTTCACAAGTACTTTGCCTACAAGATGGAGGAGAATAGCTCAACTAGTGAGCATGTGCTCAGAATGTCTGAGTACTACAATCACTTGAATCAAGTGGGAGTTAATCTTCTAGATAAGATAGTGATTGACAGAGTTCTCTAGTCATTATCACCAAGTTAATAGAACTTCATGATGAACTATAGTATGCAAGGGATAACAGAAACGATTCCCAAGCTCTTCATGATGTTGAAATCGACGAAGGTAGAAATCAAGAAAAGCATCAAGTGTTGATGGTTGACAAGACCACTAGTTTCAAGAACAGGGCAGAGGGAAGAAGGGGAACTTCAAACAGAACGGCAAGCAAGTTGCTGCTTCCGTGAAGAAGCCCAAAGCTAGACCCATGACTGAAACTGAGTGCTTCTACTGCAAAGGAAATGGTCACTGGAAGTGGAACTACCCTAGATACTTGGCAGATAAGAAGGATGGGAAAGTGAACAAAGGTATATTGGATATTCATGTTATTGATATGTACTTTACTAGTGTTTATAGCAACCCCTCGGCATTTGATACTGGTTCAGTTGCTAAGAGTAGTAACTCGAAACGGGAGTTGCGTAATGAATGTAAACTAGTTAAGGGCGAGGTGACGATGTGTGTTGGAAGTAGTTACAAGATTGATATGATCATCATCACACACTCCCTATACTTTCGGGATTAGTGTTGAACCTAGATAAGTGTTATTTGGTGTTTGCTTTGAGCATGAATATGATTTGATCATGTTTATTGCAATGCGGTTATTCATTTAAGTTAGAGAATAATTGTTGTTCTGTTTACATGAATAAAACCTTCTATGGTCATACACCCAATGAAAATGGTTTGTTGGATCTCGATCGTAGTGATACACATATTCATAATATTGAAGCCAAAAGATGCAAAGTTAATAATGATAGTGCAACTTATTTATGGCACTGCCGTTTAGGTCATATTGATGTAAAGCGCATGAAGAAACTCCATGCTGATGGGATTTTGGAATCATTTGATCGCTTGATGCTTGCGAACCATACCTTATGGGCAAGATGACTAAGACTCCGTTCTCCGGCACAATGGAGCGAGCAACTGACTTATTGGAAATAATACATACTGATGTATGCGATCCGATGAGTGTTGAGGCTCACGGCGGGTATCATTATTTTCTGACCTTCACAGATGATTTGAGCAGATATGGGTATATCTACTTGATGAAACATAAGTCTGAAACATTTGAAAAGTTCATATAATTTCAGAGTGAAGTAGAAAATCATCGTAACAAGAAAAATAAACTTTCTACGATCTGATCATGGAGGAGAATATTTGAGTTACGATTTTGGTCTCCATTTGAAACAATGCGGAATAGTTTCATAAATCATGCCACCTGGAACACCACAGCGTAATGGTGTGTCCGAACATCGTAACCGTACTTTATTAGATATGGTGCAATCTACGATGTCTCTTACCGATTTACCACTATCGTTTTGGGGTTATGCATTAGAGACAGCTGCATTCGCGTTAAATAGGGCACCATCTAACTCCGTTGAAACGACACCATATGAACTGTGGTTTGGCAAGAAACCAAAGTTGTCGTTTCTTAAAAGTTTGGGGTTGCGATGCTTATGTGAAAAAGTTCATCCTGATAAGCTCAAACCCAAATCGGAGAAATGTGTCTTCATAGGATACCCAAAGGAGACAATTGGGTACACCTTCTATCACAGATCCGAAGGCAAGACATTTGTTGCTAAGAATGGATACTTTCTAGAGAAGGAGTTTCTCTCTAAAGAAGTGAGTGGGAGGAAAGTAGAACTTGATGAGGTAACTGTACCTGCTCCCTTATTGGGAAGTAGTTCATCACAGAAATCTGTTCCTGTGACTCCTACACCAATTAGTGATGAAGCTAATGATGGTGATCATGTAACTTTAGATCGAGTTACTACCGAACCTCGTAGGTCAACCAGAGTGAGATCCGCACCAGAGTGGTACGGTAATCCTGTTCTGGAGGTCATGTTACTTGACCATGAGGGACCTACGAACTATGAGGAAGCGATGATGAGCCTAGATTCCGCGAAATGGCTTGAGGCCATGAAATCTGAGATGGGATCCATGTATGAGAACAAAGTATGGAATTTGGTTGACTTGCCCGATGATCAGCAAGCCATAGAAAATAAATGGATCTTCAAGAGGAAGACGGACGCTGATAGTAGTGTTACTATCTACAAAGCTAGACTTGTCGAAAAAGGTTTTTGACAAAGTTCAAGGTGTTGACTACGATGAAATTTTCTCACTCGTACCGATGCTTAAGTCTGTCTGAATCATGTTAGCAAATTACCACATTTTATGAAATCTGGCAAATGGATGTCAAAACTACATTCCTTAATGGATCTCTTAAAGAAGAGTTATATATGATGCAACCAGTAGGTTTCGTCAATCCTAAAGGTGCTAACAAAGTGTGCAAAGCTCTAGGATCCATTTTTGGACTGGTGGAAGCATCTCAGAGTTGGAATATACGCTTCGATGAGTTGATCAAAACATATAGTTTTATACAGACTTGCGGTGAAGCCTGTATTTACAAGAAAGTGAGTGGGATAACTACAACATTTCTGATAAGTATATGTGAATGACATATTGTTGATCGGAAATAATGTAGAATTTTGTGGAAATCATAAAGGAGTATTTGAAAGGAGTTTTTCAAATAAAGACCTCGGTGAAGCTGCTTACATATTGAGCATCAAGATCTATAGAGATAGATCAAGACGCTTGATAAGTTTTTTCAATGAGTACATACCTTGACAAGATTTTGAAGTAGTTTAAAATGGAATAGTCAAAGAAAGAGTTCTTGCGTGTGTTACAAGGTATGAAATTGAGTAAGACTCAAAGCCCGACCACGGCAGAAGATAGAAAGACATTGAAAGTCATTCCCTATGCCCCAACCATAGGTTCTATAAAGTATGACATGTTGTGTACCAAATCTATTGTATACCCTACACTGAGTTTAGCAAGGGGGTACAATAGTGATCTAGGAGTAGATCACTGGACAGCGGTCAAAATTATCCTTAGTGGAATAAGGATATGTTTCTCTATTATGGAGGTGACAAAAGGTTCATCGTAAAGGGTTACGTCGATGTAAGTTTTGACAATGATCCAGATGACTCTAAGTCTCAATCTGGATACATATTGAAAGTGGGAGCAATTAGCTAGAGTAGCTCCGTTGACATAGAAATTTGCAAAATACATACGGATCTGAATGTGGCAGACCCGTTGACTAAACTTCTCTCACAAGAAAAACATGATCACACCTTAGTACTCTTTGGGTGTTAATCACATAGCGATGTGAACTAGATTATTGACTCTAGAAAACCCTTTGGGTGTTGGTCACATGACGATGTAAACTATGGGTGTTAATCACATGGTGATGTGAACTATTGGTGTTAAATCACATGGCGATGTGAACTAGATTATTGACTCTAGTGCAAGTGGGAGACTGAAGGAAATATGCCCTAGAGGAAATAATAAAGTTATTGTTTATTTCCTTGTTTCATGATAAATGTTTATTATTCATGCTAGAATTGTATTAACCGGAAACTTAATACATGTGTGAATACATAGACAAACAGAGTGTCACTAGTATGCCTCTACTTGACTAGCTCGTTGAATCAAAGATGGTTAAGTTTCCTAGCCATAGACATGAGTTGTCATTTGATTAGCGGGATCACATCATTAGAGAATGATGTGATTCCTTGACCCATTCTGTTAGCTTAGCACTTGATCATTTAGTATGTTGCTATTGCTTTCTTCATGACTTATACATGTTCCTATGACCATGAGATTAGGCAACTCCCGAATACCGGAGGAACACTTTGTGTGCTACCAAACGTCACAACGTGACTGGGTGATTATAAAGGTGCCCTACAGGTGTCTCCGATGGTACTTGTTGAGTTGGTATAGATTGAGATTAGGATTTGTCACTCCGATTGTCGGAGAGGTATCTCTGGGCCCTCTCGGTAATGCACATCACTATAAGCCTTGCAAGCAATGTGACTAATGAGTTAGTTGCGGGATGATGTATTACGGAACGAGTAAAGAGACTTGTCGGTAACGAGATTGAACTAGGTATTGAGATACCGACGATCGAATCTCGGGCAAGTAACATACCAATGACAAAGGGAACAACGTATGTTGTTATGCGGTTTGACCGATAAAGATCTTCGTAGAATATGTAGGAGCAAATATGAGCATCCAGGTTCCGTTATTGGTTATTGACCGGAGATGAGTCTCGGTCATGTCTACATAGTTCTCGAACCCGTAGGGTCCGCACACTTAGTGTTCGGTGACGATTGGTAATATGAGTTTATGTGTTTTTATGTACCGAAGGTAGTTCGGAGTCCCGGATATGATCAAGGACATGATGAGGAGTCTCGAAATGGTCGAGACACGAAGATAGATATATTGGATGACTATGTTTGGACTTCGGAAGGGTTCCGGGCAAGTTCGAACAAATACCGGAGTACCGGGGGGTTACCAGAACGCCCCGGGGAGTGTAATGGGCCTATTGGGCCTTAGTGGAGAAGAGGAGGGGTGGCCAGTTATCCTCCTTCCCTCTCTCCTACTCCCACTCTTGGAAGGGTTGGAGTCCTACTCCCGGTGGGAGTAGGAGTCCCCTTGGGGCGCGCCTAGGAGGGCCTGCCCCTCCCCCTCCTCCACTCCTTTATATACGGGGGAGGGGGCACCCCATGGACACACAAGTTGATCATTGATCTCTTAGGCGTGTGCGGTGCCGCCCTCCACCATAATCCACCTCGGTCATATCGTAGCGGTGCTTAGGCGAAGCCCTGCGTCGGTAGCTTCATCATCACCGTCATCACGCCATCGTGCTGACGGAACTCTCCGTCGAAGCTCTACTGGATCGTGAGTTCGTGGGACGTCGCCGACCTGAACGTGTGTAGATTGCGGAGGTGCCGTACGTTCGGTACTAGGATCGTTCGATCGTGAAGACGTGTGACTACATCAACCGCGTTGTCATAACGCTTCCGCTTTCGGTCCACGAGGGTACGTGGACAACACTCTCCCCTCTCGTTGCTATGCATCACCATGATCTTGCGTGTGCGTAGGAATTTTTTTGAAATTACTACGTTCCCCAACAGGTGTTGGAAATATGCCCTAGAGGCAATAATAAATTAGTTATTATTATATTTTCCTTGTTCATGATAATCGTTTATTATCCATGCTATAGTTGTATTGATAGGAAACTCAGATACATGTGTGGGTACATAGACAACACCATGTCCCTAGTAAGCCTCTAGTTGACTAGCTCGTTGATCAATAGATGGTTACGGTTTCCTGACCATGGACATTGGATGTCGTTGATAATGGGATCACATCATTAGGAGAATGATGTGGTGGACAAGACCCAATCCTAAGCCTAGCACAAAGATCGTGTAGTTCGTATGCTAAAGTTTTTCTAATGTGAAGTATCATTTCCTTAGACCATGAGATTGTGCAACTCCCGGATACCGTAGGAATGCTTTGGGTGTACCAAACGTCACAATATAACTGGGTGGCTATAAAGGTGCACTACGGGTATCTCCGAAAGTGTCTGTTGGGTTGGCACGAATCGAGATCGATTTGTCACTCCGTGTGATGGAGAGGTATCTCTGGGCCCACTCGGTAGGACATCATCATAATGTGCACAATGTGACCAAGGGGTTGATCACGGGATGATGTGTTACGGAACGAGTAAAGAGACTTGCCGTAACGAGATTGAACAAGGTATCGGGATACCGACGATCGAATCTCGGGCAAGTACAATACCGCTAGACAAAGGGAATTGAATACGGGATTGATTGAATCCTCGACATCGTGGTTCATCCGATGAGATCATCGTGGAACATGTGGGAGCCAACATGGGTATCCAGATCCCGCTATTGGTTATTGGCGGAGAGTTGTCTCGGTCATGTTCAAGATGGTTCCCGAACCCGTAGGGTCTACACACTTAAGGTTCGATGACGCTAGGGTTATAAAGGAAGTTTGTATGTGGTTACCGAATGTTGTACAGAGTCCCGGATGAGATCCCGGACGTCACGAGGAGTTCCGGAATGGTCTGGAGGTAAATATTTATATATGGGAAGTCCTGTTTTGGTCACCGGAAAAGTTTCGGGTGTTGTCGGTAACGTACCGGGACCACCGGGAGGGTCCCGGGGGTCCACAAAGTGGGGCCACCGGCCCCAGAGGGCAGCATGGGCCAAGTGTGGGAGGGGACCAGCCCTGTGGGCTGGTGCGCCCACCAGGCCCAAGGCGCCTAGGGTTTGGGAGGGGCGCCTCCACCTTACTTGGGGGCAAGTTTCCCTCTCCTCCTCGCCGCCACCCTAGATGGGTTTGGGGCTCTACCCTTGGAGTGGGAACCCTAGAGGCGCAGCCCCTCCCTCTCCCCTATATATAGTTGAGGTATTTGGGGCTGCAAACACAAGAGTTTCCACCTCTCCCTGGCGCAGCCCTACCTCTCTTTATCCTCGTCTCTCGCGGTGCTTGGCGAAGCCCTGCTGGAATACCATGCTCCTCCATCACCACCACGTCGTTGTGCTGCTGCTGGATGGAGTCTTCCTCAACCTCTACCTCTCTCCTTGCTGGATCAAGGCATGGGAGACGTTACCGGGCTGCACGTGTGTTGAACGCGGAGGTGCCGTCCGTTCGGCACTAGGATCTCCGGTGATTTGGATCACGCATTTAGCACGACTCCTTCAACCCCGTTCTCTTGAACGCTTCCGCTTAGCGATCTACAAGGGTATGTAGATGCACTCATCTCTCTCTCGTTGCTAGTCTCTCCATAGATAGATCTTGGTGACTTGTAGGAAAATTTTGAATTTCTGCTACGTTCTCCAACAACAGGAGCATGACCAGTCGCACGAGCAGATGTGGCCACATGACTGGAGCCAAGGGTGTGAGCACGCAGCCTAGGAAGCCCGAGCGATGATGCACAACAGGGCAAGCCACTGGCCAACCGCCCGCCACGCGTGTCAGGGAATGGCGTGATCACTCCTTGCCATCCAGCTAGAGCCGGAGATCATGCCTGATCAGCGCCCAACATCAGATGGCCACCGCCTAGGCGCGCCACCTCCACCGTCACGCTCCCACCTCCAGGGAGCAATGATGATGCCCGCAAGGAGCGTTGTGTTATCCTCCGCCACACAAGCCCCGGCTCAAGAGCGCACCACCCCGGGATCCTAGAGCCCCCCTACCGTCGGCTTCCCTTGGGCTTTGCCCGGCAGAGGCCATCTGGTGGCGAGAAGAGGGGAAGTTGGGGGAAGAGGTCATGTGTCTCCTTTGGTGAGCCACCGCACGAGCCTAGGATAGCCTGCATGAGAAACAGGATGGTGTATCACTTTCACGTAAGTATCCCAAATAGTAGTCGTCCCAACAAAGAATGGAGGAGAGTACTTATAAGTTCGTTTATGTCAAACACAAGTTGGCACAACTCTTATGTGAACTAACTGCTTGTGGTTCTGCAAATGTTGTTAGTGTCCTGGTAAATATGAAAGGTTTGTGATAAGGAGAGCAGTAGTAACCAAGAAGTAAATAACATAAATAGAACCGAAAATAGAAATGTTTTCCTGGAGAAGTTAGGCATGGAGAGAATTCAGATAATGGTATACATCAAGTGTGCTAGTGCGACGATAATACCAGTTACCTTGTATCATGAGTTTACACTGGTGTAGAGACATGCTATACAAACGGTTTTTACCCCCTTTCCACGACAGAGTTTTAAAACATTGCCTTGCATGTGTGTGTGTGATAAGGGGTCCTTCCCACATGACCCATAAACCAGCGGTGATAGGTCCTCCGGTCACACACGCGGGGCAAAAAGAGCTCGTGTCACTAGTAGAAAATAGACCTTACGTCCAAATAATTAGTCTCGGTCTGGTTTTGGCCCGGGACTAATGTGACCATTAGTCTTGGTTCCAACGGCTAGGAGCGGTCGGGGGCATGGGCATCACTAGTCCTGGTTCATTTTCTACCTATAGTCCCGGGTTGTGATACAAACCGGGACTAAAGGGGTGGTGGCAGGCTGGCGTCAGGCTGGGGCCCCCATGAGCCCATTTACTCCTGGTTTGTATCACCAACCGGGACTAGAGAACCGGGCCTAAAGATGTCCCTATATAAACCCTTCATCCAGCCCGAGTCCATTCTCTGTTTTTTCCTTTCTCTCCTCTGTTCTCGTCCCCTTGCTCGAGCTCATCCTTCATTTTTGCCAAAGATTTGTCAAGATTTGAGGCACCCCATATCTCCAAGTGTTCACAAAGGTTAGCATCTTTGTCCTTTCATCTTTCATTGCTAGATTAGCTCCTGCAATGCTCTATAAGTATAGTGATTTGTGGGTTTTAGTTTGGGAGTAATTATGTGGGAGTTTATTTGATTTATATGCAATTTGAGCTCAAATTAACTTCTTAGTTTGCATATGTGTAAGTGTGGTTTACTTAGTGTCTTCCCGTTCCCATCCTAACCACCGTCGATCGCCCGCACCATCCCATCGCCGACACCACCTTGGTGAGCCTCTTTTTCTTATCCTTTTTAGATTAAAAAATCTTATTTGTATGATTTAGATAGTTACTTGTATGGTTGTTTGTTATACATAGTGCCATGGTCTTGATATCTGTCCCCGTCGGCCCTCGTCCTGTTTATGATTTGGATGTGGCATATTCTCTTTTATAACTATTTGTTGCATTTCACGTTTATGACAATTATGCCCATCAAGAAGACATAGATATTTTTATCTAGGAGGTATGTGAACCGGAAATTGCAACTGACCCTCTTGTCGAGAAGTTAAATTTAGTTGGAAAAGTAAACGAGTATTTGAAACAAAAATTAAAAATAATTGAAGAAGAGAAGATGAAACTGGAGTTGTATGTTGCCGATGTCGTTGATGATCACAAGATAAAGATGTATGCAATGCGCTTGAAGATTAGAAAGATTAGAAAATATGTCGTTAATAAAGTGGCTTGGTATCACTATGTTGTTGGATCAATTGTTACCTTAGTTGCGATCTTGATCGCATTTGTTGCTGCATTAAATGCTTTAGCTAGATAATTGATTGTTGTTTCATGAGAATAAGTGTGTATGAAATTCTATGATATATGATTGGTTGTACGAGAAATTCTATTATATATGCATGACTTGTATAGTATGCAGTAGCAGTGGAGGTGTTGTCATGTCAGTCAAGTCGAGGGGCTCTCCTGTCCCGTCCCGCCGCTTGGATAAAGAAAGGGCGACAACTGCAAACGGAAGTCAGCTCCGTGGCACTTCCATGCACTCTGTTGTCATCCTTCACGTGTGCCGCTCTGCTCGTACTCTACAGTGGCACTTGACGACTGTAGTATCATAAAATATGTTTGAAATGGAAAAAATAAATGGAAATAACAAAATAAAAAGGAAAAATAAACCATAAACCGTAAATCCCTAAATCTCTAATCCCGGTTGGTGTCACCAACCGGGACTAAAGGTCCCCAGCCCCCGACGCGCGCTACCGGCCACGTGGAAGGGATTTAGTCCCGGGTCGTGGCCAACCGGGACTAAAGGGTGGGGGCCTTTAGTCCCAACTTATTAGTCCCGGTTGGTGAACCGGGACTAATGGCCGATCCTCTACTAGTGTGTGCGATCGGGCAAGTGGTACGTCTCCAACGTATCAATAATTTATGAAGTATTCATGCCATGTTTACAACAATTTTATATGGTTTTGGTACACTTTTATATGATTTTTATGGAACTAACCTATTAACCTAGTGCCCAGCGTTAGTCGTTTTTTTGGCATGTTATTGGTTTTGTAGAAAATCGATACCAAACGAAGTCTAATAGCCACGAAACTTTACGGTGATTATTTATGGACCAAAAGAGACTCAGGAAGTGTCAGAGGTGGATGCTACCTCTTTAGCACTGCGTTGGTTTTCCCTTGAAGTGGAAAGGGTGATGCAGCAAAGTAGCGTAAGTATTTCCCTCAGTTTTTGAGAACCAAGGTATCAATCCAGTAGGAGGCCACGCTCAAGTCCCTCACACCTACACAAACAAATAAGAACCTTGCAACCAACGCGATAAAGGGGTTGTCAATCCCTTCACGACCACTTCATGTAAAGTGAGATCCGATAGAGATGATAAGATAATATTTTTGGTATTTTTATGATAAGGACTAAAAGTAAAGAAAGCAAAATAAAAGGCGCAAGAAATAGCTTGTTGACGGAGATTAATATGATGGAGAATAGACCCGGGGCCATAGGTTTCACTAGTGGCTTCTCCAAGATAGCATAAATATGACGGTGGGTGAGCGAATTCATCACGAGCAATTGATAGAATTAAGCATAGTTATGAGAATATCTAGGTATGATCATGTATATAGGCATCACGTCCGTAACAAGTAGACCCGACTCACCTGCATCTACTACTATTACTCCACACATCGACCGCTATCCAAAGATGCATCCGGAGTATTAAGTTCATAAGAACGGAGTAACGCTTTTAAGCAAGATGACATGATGTAGAAGGATAAACTCATGCAATATGATATAAACCCCATCTTTTTATCCCGGATGGCAACAATACAATACGTGTCGTTTCCCCTCATCATTGGGATCGAGCACCGCAAGATTGAACCCAAAGCTAAGCACTTCTCCCATTGCAAGAAAGATCAATCTAGTATGCCAAACCAAACTGATAATTCGAAGAGACTTGCAAAGATAACCAATCATACATAAAAGAATTCGGAGAAGATTCAAACATTGTTCATAGATAATCTGGATCATAAACCCACAATTCATCGGATCCCGACAAATACACCGCAAAAAAGAGTTACATCGAATAGATCTCCAAGAGAATCAAGGAGAACTTTGTATTGAGATCCAAAGAGAGAGAAGAAGCCATCTAGCTAATGACTATGGACCCGAAGGTCTGAGGTAAACTACTCACACATCATCGGAGAGGCTATGGTGTTGATGTAGAAGCCCTCCGTGATCAATGCCCCCTCCGGCGGAGCGCCGGAAAAGGCCCCAAGATGGGATCTCACGGGTACAGAAGGTTGCGGCGGTGGAACTAGGTTTTCGTGGTGCCCTTGATGGTTTGGGGGTACATAGGTATATATAGGAGGAAGAAGTAGGTCGGTGGAGCCACGAGGGGCCCACGAGGGTGGAGGGCGCGCCCAGGGGGGTAGGCGCGCCTCCCTGCCTCGTGGCCTCCTTGTTGGTTGCTTGACGTCCACTCCAAGTCCTCTAGATCACGTTTGTTCCAAAAATCACGCTCCCGAAGGTTTCATTCCGTTTGGACTCCGTTTGATATTATTTTTCTGCGAAACACTAAAATAGGCAAAAAAAACAACAATTTGGGTTGGGCCTCCGGTTAATAGGTTAGTCCCAAAAATAATATAGAAGTGTATAAATAAGCCCATTAAACATCCAAAACAGAATATATAATAGCATGGAACAATAAAAAATTATTGATACGTTGGAGACGTATCAAGCATCCCCAAGCTTAATTCCTGCTCGTCCTCGAGTAGGTAAATGATAAAAACAGAATTTTTGATGTGGAATCCTACTTGGCATAATTTTCAATGTAATTCTCTTATTTTTGGTATGAATATTCAGATCCAAAAGATTCAAGATAAAAGTTTAATATTGACATAAAAGTAATAATACTTCAAGCATACTAACTAAGCAATTATGTCTTCTCAAAATAACATGGCCAAAGAAAGTTCATCCCTACAAAGTCATATAGTTTGGTCATGCTCCATTTTCATCACACAAGAATGCTCTCATCATGCACAACCCTGATGACAAGCCAAGCAATTGTTTCATACTTTAGTAATCTCAGACTTTTTTCAACTTTCATGCAATATATGAGCGTGAGCCATGGATATAGCACTATGGGTGGAATAGAATATGATGATGGGGGTTATGTGGAGAAGACAAAAAGGGAGAAAGTCTCACATTAACGCGGCTAATCAACGAGCTAGGGAGATGCCCATCGATTGATGTCAATGCAAGGAGTAGGGATTGCCATGCAACGGATGCACTTAGAGCTATAAATGTATGAAAGCTCAACAAAAGAAACTAAGTGGGTGTGCATCCAACTTGCTTGCTCATGAAGACCTAGGGCATTTGAGGAAGCCCATTGTTGGAATATACAAGCCAAGTTCTATAATGAAAAATTCCCACTAGTATATGAAAGTGACAAAACAAGAGACTCTCTATCATAAAGATCATGGTGCTACTTTGAAGCACAAGTGTGGAAAAAGGATAGTAGCATTGTCCCCTTTTTTATTTTCTCTTTTTTTGGCTCTTTTTTTTAATTTGGCCTTTATCTTTTTTTTTGGGACAATGCTCTATGAATGATGACCATCACACTTCTATTTATTTACAAATCAATGATCACAACTCGATACTAGCACAAGGTATGACTCTATATGAATGCCTCCGGCGGTGTACCGGGAATGAATCAAGAGTGACATGTATGAAATAATATGCATGGTGGCTTTGCCACAAATACGATGTCAACTACATGATCATGCAAGGCAATATGACAATGATGAAGCGTGTCATGATAAACGGAACGGTGGAAAGTTGCATGGCAATATATCTCGGAATGGCTATAGAAATGCCATAATAGGTAGGTATGGTGGCTGTTTTGAGGAAGATATAAGGAGGTTTATGTGTGATAGAGCGTATCGTATAACGGGGTTTGGATGCACCGGCGAAGTTTGCACCAACTCTCAAGGTGAGAAAGGGCAATGCGCGGTACCAAAGAGGCTAGAAATGATGGAAGGATGAGAGTGCATATAATCCATGGACTCAACATTAGTCATAAAGAACTCACATACTTCTTGCAAAAATCTACAAGTCATCAAAAACCAAGCACTACGCGCATGCTCCTAGGGGGGTAGATTGGTAGGAAAAGACCATCGCTCGTCCCTGACCACCACTCATAAGGAGGACAGTCAAAGAACACCTCATGTTTCAAATTTGTTACACAACGTTTACCATACGCGCATGCTACGGGACTTGCAAACTTCAACACAAGTATTTCTCAAATTCAGAATTATTCAACTAGCACAACTTTAATATCACTACCTCCATATCTCAAAATAGTCATCAAGCATCAAACTTTTCTTAGTATTCAACGCACTTATAAGAAAGTTTTTACTAATCTTGGACGCCTATCATATTAGGACTAATTTCATAATTTAAGAAAATTACTATGCTGCTTTGTAGTACTCTCAAAATGATATAAGTGAAGCATGAGAGAACAATAATTTCTATAAAACAAAACCACCACCGTGCTCTAAAATATATAAGTGAAGCACTAGAGCAAAAACTATATAGCTCAAAAGGTATAAGTGAAGCACATAGAGTATTCTAACAAATTCCGAATCATGTGTGTCTCTCTCAAAAGTGTATTCAGCAAGGATGATTGTGGTAAACTAAAAAGCAAAGACTCAAATCATACAAGACGCTCCAAGCAAAACACATATCATGTGGTGAATAAAAATATAGCTCCAAGTAAAGTTATCGATAGACAAAGACGAAAGAGGGGATGCCTTCCGGGGCATCCCCAAGCTTAGGATTTTGGTTGTACTTGAATTTTACCTTGGGGTGCCATGTGCATCCCCAAGCTTAGGCTCTTGCCAATCCTTGTTCCATAATCCATCAAATCTTTACCCAAAACTTGAAAACTTCACAACACAAAACTTAACTGAAAATTTCGTGAGCTCCGTTAGCGAAAGAAAACAAAACACCACTTCAAGGTACTGTAATGAACTCATTCTTTATTTATATTGGTGTTAAACCTACTGTATTCCAACTTCTCTATGGTTTATAAACTATTTTACTAGCCATAGATTCATCAAAATAAGCAAACAGCACACGAAAAACAGAATCTGTCAAAAATGTAACAGTCTGCGAATCAGAATTAACGCAAACTTATGGAACTCCAAAAATTCTACCAAAATAAGACGACCTATATAATTTGTTTATTGATCTACTGCAATTGGAATCAGTATTTATGACATTTTGGTGATTTTTAACAATTGTTTTGGTGAACAGAAAGTTTCTGGAATTTTCAACAAGATCAAATAACTATCATCCAAGAAGATCCTATAGGTTTTACTTGGCACAAACACTAACTAAACATAAAACCACATCTAACCAGAGGCTAGATCAAAGATTTTTTACTAAACAGAACCAAAAAGCAAGAAACAAAAAAATAAAATTGGGTTGCCTCCCAACAAGCGCTATTGTTTAACGCCCCTAGCTAGGCACAAAAGCAAGGATAGATCTAGGTATTGCCATCTTTGGTAGGCAATCTATACGTGGCTCTCATAATAGATTCATAAGGTAATTTAATCTTCTTTCTAGGAAAGTGTTCCATGCCTTTCCTTAATGGAAATTGGAATCTAATATTCCCTTCCTTCATATCAATGATTGCACCAATCGTTCTAAGGAAAGGTCTACCAAGAATAATAGGACATGAAGGATTGCAATCTATATCAAGA
Source organism: Aegilops bicornis (assembly GCA_021605145.1). NCBI lineage: Eukaryota > Viridiplantae > Streptophyta > Magnoliopsida > Poales > Poaceae > Aegilops > Aegilops bicornis. The sequence continues at coordinate 322,334,206 of CM038673.1, read as the reverse complement.
ACAATGAAATATATGGGCACATAATTCCTATTTGCAACAATAAGTACATCATTAATTCTTCCCATAGGTTTCTTAATGGTGGAATCCACAAGGTGCAAGTTTAAAGAACAATCATCCAATTCACAGAAACCTAGCAAATCACACAAAGTTTTGGGGATCGTGGAAACACTAGCACCCAAATCACACAAAGAAAAGCATTCATGATCTTTAATTTTAATTTTAATAGTGGGCTCCCACTCATCATAAAGTTTTCTAGGGATAGATACTTCCAACTCAAGTTTTTCTTCATAAGATTGCATTAAAGCATCAACGATATGTTTGGTAAAAGCTTTATTTTGGCTATAAGCATGAGGAGAATTTAGCACGGATTGCAACAAGGAAATACAATCTATCAAAGAGCAATTATCATAGTTAAATTCCTTGAAATCTAAAATAGTGGGTTCATTGCTATCTAAAGTTTTAACCTCTTCAATCCCACTTTTACCAATTTTTGCATCAAGATCTAAAAACTCAAAATTTTTGGGACGCCTTCTAACTAAAGTGTAAGTGCATCTAGTGCCACCCCTAGTTGGTTTTGGAGTATTGATGACAAATATGGTTGAGGGACTAATGCGTTTGTGAGAATTGCAGGATAACGCAGGTAGTGTCCCTCATTGATTCGGTTTACCTACCGGAGTCGACCCATAAAAATGTATGAAGACATTGACGACAATGGTGGTATGTGAAGGTATTCACATTGAAGACTATGACATGAGAAGACATTGAGTGAAGACTATGGAGCGCGAAGACTGTGTCGTTTCATTGTTTCATTTTCTTTTTTTGTTGAGTCATAGGAACCACCGTACTGTTAAGTGGGGTCCAAGTGATCATAGTCAGAATGACTGAAGTGATGCTCAACCTAGATCCTATGTCTTCGAGGGAAGACAATGAGAGCAAAACTTATCCAGAGTGGATGAGTCGACTTTGCTTGTAGCCCAAGTAAAGTTGTCGTGTGAGTTTGAAATCGACCGTTGGAACACGTGTCGGTTCCTTAGTGACCTGTGGTCATTTAGTACATAACAGGTTGGGTTGCCTAGTGGCTATAAATAGCCCACCCCTACACCATAAATTGGTGGCTGCTCAGAGTTAGTGCACGGCTTTTGTCGCTTGAGAGCAACCCACCTCGAAGCCTTTGAGAGAGAGAAATCCTTGAGGACAAAGCCCAAACACCCAGAGCCAAAGAGTGTTAGGCATCATCAAGTCTTTACATCTGTGTGACTTGAAGACTTATTACACTTGAGGACTGTGAATCCTCCAGCCGGTTAGGCGTCGCGTTCTGAGCATCCAAGAGTCATTGTGGATTGCCGGTGAACGAAGTCTGTGAAGGTTCGGAAGTCTACCTTGAAGACTTAGAGTGATTGGGCGAGGACTGTGTGTCCTTAGCTCAAGGGGAATAAGGTGAAGACGCAGTCTTCTGAGTTGAATCTCAGCCTCCCAAACCCGGATGTACAGTTGTCACAAAGAATCGAACTGGTCCACCAAATCATGTGTCTTCAACAAGTGACCGGTTCTATCCCTTCCCTCCTTTACCTTGAGTTTGTCTTCGTGAAGTCATTGCTTATATGTCTTATCTGTTTGACTTCATTGCTTGACTACTATCGTTGTTTGGCTTCATACTATCTTCCATCCTGATCCTTACTACATAGCTGCTATTAGTCTTGTCCGTTCACATTATTGCATACTTGACTATGGCTTGCTTGTTGTAGTTTTCCTTCCGCTGCATATCAATTAGGTCATTTCTATTGTTTGTCTTTGAAACATTCGTGTTTTGAAGACTTTGCTAAAATCGCCTATTCACCCCCTCTAGTCGATAACTAGCACTTTCAATTGGTATCAGAGCAAGGTACTCCCTTGTTCTGTGTGATTCGGTTTAACCACCTGGAGTTTTAGCTATGTCGACTGCAGGGATAATCAAAGTCTCCGCTACTTGCCCCGTGTTCAATGGAACTGACTATCCCTACTGGAAGAATAAGATGCGCATGCATCTTGAAGCCATTGATGTCGACCTCTGGTATGTCGTCAAGAACGGCGTTCCTAAATCTGGTGAAGGTGTCACCCATGCTGATGTCAAGAAATTCATTCAACTGGACTCCACTGCAAAGAACATCATCTGTGGTCATCTGACCAAAGGACAGTATGGCCGTGTGAGTGCTCTCGAAACGTCGAAGCTAGTCTGGGACTGGCTATCCAAGGTCAACAAAGGCGTCTCAACCCAGAGAGATCAAAGGATCAGTGTTCTTCGCAACATCTTCAACCGCTTCAAGAGAAACGGTAATGAAAATGTCCAGCTCACGTTTGATCGCCTCACTGACATCACAAATGAGCTTCATGCTCTCGGCGCCACTGAAGTCACCAAGCATGAAATCGTCAAGACACTACTGAGATCACTTGACAGCTCTTTTGACACCCTTGCCCTCATGATACAAGAACGCCTACGACTTCAAGACACTCGATCCGTCTGATATACTTGAGAGGCTCAACACACATGAGTTCCAAATTTTCCGAGAAAGAGATATCTATGGTCCCAACTATGGCCGAACTCGGCGCTTTGAAGGCAAAAGTTGTTTCCTCATCCAAGAAGAATCAATGTGGTTACGATGATCCACGAAGACATTGGAAAGGAACTTGCTATGCTTGTGAAGAAGTTCCAAGTTCACTAGGAAGAAAGGCTTCGAAAGTCTTCACGATCCAGTTCAAGAGATGATGAAGCTTCCACTCATGACTACAAGAAGAGAACCTATCACAAGTGCAAGAAAACTGGACACTATATCTCTGAGTGTCCACAGTGGGACAATGAGAAGAAGAAGAAGAAGAGCAAGGAATATGATTCTGATGACAAGAAAAAGAAGAAATCTTCAAAGTCTTCTTTCAAGTCCTCATCAAAGTCTTCATCTCATAAGAAGAGCTCATCCGCAAGGCTCGTGCTTTTGTTGGCAAGGAAATGGATTCAGAGGAGAAGTCCGCATACGAGGAGGTGGAGGTGGAGTCTAAAGAGGAGTCCGACCTCAGTGTTGCAAGTCCGGCTTTAGCCACAACCTATGTTGCCAAGTCCATCTTCAACATCAAGACAATGACTTCTACACCAACGTCAAGGCGATGACAAGGACGACCCTGCTCCCACTCATCGCTTCATGGCACGCGGTGCCAAGGTAAAATCACGTGATGCTTACTTTCAAACATCAAGTGAAGATGACTCGATTGTGAATCCAAACCCAGCTACAAAACACTTGCTAAAATTGCAACCGAACAACAAAGAGCTATGGAACATACTCAAAACTGTTAGACAAAAGCGATGACCTGTTGGACGCGGAAATGACACGTTCACAATTCTTAGTTGAAGACATTAAAAATCTTCATGCTAAGTACCAAGAACTTGAAAGTCGTCATGAAACGCTCTCAACTACTCATGAAAAGCTCTCCTATGATTATCTTCAAAGGAAGCAAGAGCTTGAGAAATTGAGAGTTGCTCATGAAGATCTTCAAAAAGAGAATGAGTCACTTCGCACTCAACGGATCGATTCGCTCGGGATGGATTTGAACCACCATGTCTAAAAATGCCTTGAGCGTGATATAGCTACCTCTGTTCTTTGAATGTTCAACTCGCTACTATTGCATTGTCTTCAACTACTAATGTGGTAACTAACCCCTCTGCGGAGGATACCACTGCTATTGCTGATGAAAATGCTAGGTTGAAGACATTGCTTGAAACAGGGATGTATAAAGGGACAATTGCATTTTTACCCCTAGTTGGTTCCTACCCACGGGTTTTGCCCTTACTTTTCAAGCTTGCTCAGTTTTACCCTTACTTTTTACGTCGTGGTCCCTTGAATGCCCTTGGACCGTTTGACCAAAACTTTGAAAATTCATAACTAATTCATATGAACTCAGAAATATAAAAATAAGATATAAAAATGTTTAGATAAACATTACCTTTATGTGCATATCATTTGCATTCGGACAAAAGCACCCTCTAAACTACCTGAGGTAATTAGTGTTATTAACATTATTTAAAATAAAAAGGTGTAAACAATATTTCTTTCATGAATAAAAATTACATGCAAATGTAGGTGATGTTTTCTGAACATCTAGATATCTTATTTGCATTTTTCTGAGTTCCTATCATCTTGTTAAGAATGTTCTAATGACTTTGACCATTATTTGGAAACTTCCTAACAAGTTGATACGAACTCAGAAAAATGCAAATAAGATATCAAGATGTTCAGAAAACATCACTTGCATTTGCATGTAATTTTATTCATGATAAAATATTATTTATACCTTTTATTTTTAATAATGTTAATAACATTAATTACCTCGTAGTCCAAAGGGTGCTTTTTGTCCTAATGCAAATGATATGCACATAAAGGTAATGTTTATCTCAACATTTTGATATCTTATTTGCATTTTTCTGAGTTCATATGAATTAGTTATGAATTTTCAAAGTTTTGGTCAAACAAATAAAGGGCATTCGAGGGACCTCGAGGGAAAAAGTAAGGGCAAAACTGAGCAAGCTCAAAAAGTAAGGGCAAACCCCGTGGGTAGGAACCAACTAGGGGTAAAAATGCAATTGTCCCATGTATAAAAGTCTGAAAGGGCATCAGACACTTTGCGATGTCCTCAAAAAGCATATTCTAAACCGAAACCCTAGGAAAGAGGGTGTTGGGTTCGAAAGGAAAATGAATGTTGATGGTTCCATCTTGGAAGCCCCGAGCAGTATCCCAAAACCACATGGGTTGCTGCAAAGGGACCTTCAAAGGATCCATCCACCTTATCCGGCTTTACCGTGCTAACCCTATTATCATTGATGAATCCTTTGATGCAAACTATAAGCTGTTCAAGAATCGTAATGGTGAAGTGTTTGCCGTATATTGGTACTAACTGCAGGAATGGACCGCCTATGAAGAAGATTTGGGTTCCCAAAAGCTGTCTTGAGAATCTTCCGATGAATGTCATCATGACACCACCTGGGAAGAAGACAAACCACAGACCTAAGGTGTCATATGGTCCAAAGGCTTCATACAGACAGAGGACTCACTTGAGTCACCCTAACGCCAATGTTTTGCAGGGAAATCATACTCAAATTTATGAATATGAGCGTGTGTCTTCAAACCGCTATGTTCATAGAACTAAGAACTTTTCTGCTTATTCATATGAGTATCATTCATCTCCTGCAAGGCTATTTGCTAGGTCTCCAAAGCCGAAATTCTCAGATGCTGCACTTAGACTCATTGCTTCTAAGCCACCCCTGAAGATGTGGGTGGTTAAGAAGAATTAACTCTCTTTGCAGAAAGGGTCTCCAAAGAAAATCAAAGGCGTCTGATGCTATTGCTGGGGACCTAAAACATCTTGTAGGGCACAAGATCAAATGCCCAAATTGTCTCACTATGTATTTTGTTCCTGAATCGTTTGCCATTCATCCTATCTGTCCTAATCTTGATTTAAGCTTCAATAATCCACTTGCCCGTCAAATGTTTATGCTTCACAATGCTCTTGGTGAAGCCTATCCCCCTAACTGCATCAGAGGGTATGACACCACATGCTTCGTAATGGATTATGGACGGTGGATGCACTAATCATATATTTGGTGATTGAAGTCTTCTCATGGACTCAACCTTACGTCCATCAGACAAGAGTCACATCACATTTTCTGACACTAGTAAAAGCAAGGTATTGGGTCTAGGTAGAGTTGCAATCTCAAAGGATCAACACATGGATAAAGTGATGCTTATTGAATCCCTTGGCTTCAACTTGATGTCTGTATCAATGCTTTGTGACTTGAACATGATTGTGATATTTGGAAAATATCGTTGCCTTGTACTAATGGAATCTGACAAGTCTCTAGTCTTTGAAGGGTATAGGAAAGATGATCTATATTTGGTAGATTTCTCAGCAGGACCACACCTTGCCGTATGTCTTCTTGCAAAAGCTTCAGAATGCTGGCTCTGGCATCGAAGGCTGGGGCATGCTGGCATGAGGAACTTACACACACTCGCCAAGAAGAAGCATGTCATAGGCATCGAAGGTGTCAAGTTCAAGAAGGATCATTTGTGTGGTGCCTGCGAAGCTGGAAAGATGACAAGGGCAAAGCACCCCTCGAAGACAATCATGACGACTTCTCAACCGTTCGAGCTGTTACACATGGATTTGTTTGGCCCTACTCATTACTCTACCCTCACAACAACTGCTTGTCTCTATGGCTTCGTCATTGTTGATGACTACTCAAGATACACATGGGTGCACATAATTCTCTACAAGACTGAAGTGCAAGATGTCTTCAGACGCTTCGCCAATCGAGCAATGAACAATTATGGCGTCAAGATCAAGCATATCAGAAGTGATAACGGCACTGAATTCAAGAACACCGGACTTGATCTTTATCTGGATACTATGGGAATCACTCATGAGTTCTCTGCTCCATACACACCTCAAAGAAATGGCATCATGGAGCGCAAGAACAGAACCCTCATTGAGATGGCTCGAACGATGCTCGACGAAAGTACAAGACACCAAGAAAGTTACGGCTGAAGCCATTGATACAACTTGTCACGTCATCAACCATGTTTATATCCATAAGCTTCTCGAACAAAACTTCCTATGAGCTCCTTCTTGGCAAGAAGCCAAATGTCGGCTACTTCAGAGTATTTGGGGCTAAGTGCTTTGGATCAAGGATCCCCATCACAAGTCAAAATTTGAACCCAAAGCTCACGAAGGCTTCATGCTCGATTCTGGAAAGGACTCACACTCCTACAGTAGTCTTCAATCTTTATCTCTACAAAATCGTCAAACTGTAGATGTGCGATTTGATGAAACCAATGGTTCACAAAGAGAGTTCCTGCCAAGCACACTAGACGAAGCTCAGCCCGGCCGAATCTATCAAGGCGATGGGAACTGGTGAAATCATGCCTTCAAGCACACCAAGAGGAACTTATCATTTCGCACCTAACCAACCTGAAGACAATGCTCACCAAGACAATCCTCCCAATGATGACAATGATCGGCATGAGCAAAGTCTTCGTCCAGTTCATCCTCGAGTTGCAAATGAAGTACAGATTGCGAAGATAATCGATAGCATCAATGCACCTGGTCCGCTTACTCGCTCAAGAGCAACACAGCTAGGAAATTTCTGTGGGCACTTCTCTTTTGTGTCAATATCAGAACCCAAGAAAGTTGCTGAAACCTTTATGGAACCAGAATGGATACAAGCTATGCAAGAAGAACTTCAACAGTTCAAGCTGAATAATGTTTGGGAACTTGTCAAGCGTCCCGACCCTCGCAAGCATAACATTATTGGCACCAAATGGATATATCAAAACAAGCAAGATGAGCATGGTCAAGTCGTCAGAAACAAAGCATGGCTTGTGGCTCAAGGATATACTCAAGTTGAAGGAATTGACTTCGATGAAATATTTGCTCCTGTAGCTAGGGTTGAAGCTATTCGCATACTACTAGCCTATGCTAACCACCACAACATCTTGCTCTATCAAATGGATGTGAAGAGTGCATTTCTCAATGGCAAGATTGAAGAATAAGTATATGTCGCTCAACCACCTGGCTTTGAAGATCCAAAACATCCCGATATGGTGTACAAGCTAAATAAAGCAATCGTATGGCCTCAAACAAGCTCCTCGCTACCGGTATGATACAATCAAAGACTTCAAGAGCAAAGGCTTCAAACCTGGATCCCTTGATCCCACACTCTTCACAAAGACATATGATGGTGAACTGTTTGTATGCCAAATATATGTGGATGACATTATCTTCTACCGCACCAACCGTAAGTATAGTGATGAATTTGGATACATGATGCAAGAACAATATCGGATGTCCATGATGGGAGAGCTCAAGTTTTTCCTTGGTCTTCAAATTCACAAGAAGGAATGGCATCTTTGTATCTCAAGAAAATACCTCCAAGATTGTCTCAAGAAGTTTGGAATGCAAGAGTGCAAAGGATACACGACGCCAATGCCAGCCAAACACCACTTGGGTCCCGACGACAATGGTAAAGAGTTCGATCCAAAGGTATACCGCTCCATGATTGGTTCCTTACTTTACCTATGTGCATTTAGGCCAGATATTATGCTTAGTGTTTGCATGTGTGCTCGATTCCAAGCAGCACCAAAGGAATCGCATCACTTATCTGTGAAGCGAATTCTTCGATATTTGGCTCACACCCCAACACTCGGATTATGGTATCCAAAGGGCTCAAAATTTGATTTGGTTGGATTTTCGGATGTTGATTATGTTGGTGACAAGGTGGATCGCAAGTCTACATCGTGCACATGTCACTTTCTGGGACGATCACTCGTCTGTTGGTCTTCAAAGAAGCAGAACTGTGTGTCACTCTCAACTGCAGAATCTGAATACATTGCTGCTGGATCTTGCTGTGCGCAGCTTCTATGGATGAAGCAAACTCTCAAGGACTATGGCATCAATCTGACACAAGTACCTCTCTTCTGCGACAACGAAAGCGCCATCAAGATTGCCAACAATCCAGTCCAGCACTCGAAGACAAAGCACATTGAAATTGGCCATCATTTTCTCGTGGATCATGTCATGAAGAAAGATATTGACATCATTCACGCCAACACCAAGAGCAATGGCGATATCTTCACAAAGCCCTTGGATGAGAAAAGGTTTTGCAAGTTACGGTGTGAGCTAAATATCTTGGAATCCTCAAATGTCCTGTGATCAAGCACACATCCTAACACTTATGCATGTTGATGACTTAGATGTGCAACACACGAAGTAACGTATGTCTTCAATCTAATGAAGACTTACATTCGAAAGTGTGAATACATTAACGTGAATTTGACTTGAGCGCCCACGATAATTGTGCGCCGTGTCTGGGTCTAATACTTCCTATACGGTGGGTAACGCCACCACCAAATTTCTTTGTTTGAAGTGTTTCACTCATGGTGTTATTTCTGCAATATCTTCGCATTTGATTTGTCTTCAACTTCAACCTATCTTCATGATTTTCTTCACTATGTTGATTTGTTTGCTTTCTAATATATATATATATATATATATATATATATATATATATATATATATATATACCTTTCTGTCCTCTACAGCATTCACTTATAGCTATGTCTTCAAGTTAAATCTTTTGAACTAAGTGAATGTGATCGGACCCTAATCTCTCTATGCTTTCTATCTCAAACTCTATCTGTCCAAATCATATGCATTCTCGAATCGTCGAATGTCTTCTCTGCTCCTTGTCGCCAGAAGACACAGAGACAAACTGTAAGTCTGTTTTATATGATTCATCCTTCATCGTTGAAATCCGGAGAAGCCGGAACGACCATCCGACAAACCTGGCGGGCGTGGGAACGTGGGACAACTAAGAGCATGTTGCATGCTTGCCACGTGCCCCTCAGATGTGAACCGCCAGGGGCACCTGCGTAATTGCGCTGCGTCGCACACTTCGTTATAAATACCTGTCCCCTGCGGTAAAGAAAATCTTCTTCCACCTCTCCACCTCGTCAAAACCCTAGCGCCAACGCTAGCTCTCGACGACGCCGTGACGGCGCTTAGCTCACACGGGCCTCTCCGACGCCGTCCTCACGCCGGCCGCGAACATCTTCATCTCTGCCGCCGCTGTAGCTGTCCTCCGTCGCCAAGTTAGGGCACGGTGGATTGAACTGCTCGGCCTCCTTTCCTCCCGTCTAGCAGTTCTTCGAAGTGGTAAATATTACTCTATTTTTACCATCTGTTTGATCTTTAAGATTCATCCTACTTACCAAAATTGGTTTCTGCCCATACAATGTTAGATCTATTCTGTCTGCATCTCGTACTGCCTAGTATATTCACTTAAGCTTCACAACTAGTCAGATTCCTCACTTGTACTTATTCACGGATTCGCATAAATCTGGAACCAACTCTCGCCAGATAAGTGAATGTCTTCGCATCATGAGGTCAATGTCTTCAAACTGATTTATCTTCAAAATCTTCCGAGAATGCATATGACCTCTTCCCTTCCCTCGCATCTCTAATGTTGTCACGGTACATGTCCGTGGGAGAATCTCTTGGTTCTCATAGTCTGCATTCGCTTGCAGAATTCTTACAAAGATCAAACTAACTCTCCCGGCCGCCTCGTCATTCAAAGAACGCAAGCCTTTGAAGCCCTTGAATGTGAAGCCATTCAGTTTGAAGCTTATGGCTGCAGATAAATCAGTCAGGAAGGGCGGCAGACAGCGTCGTGAGGGAACCTCAAAAGATCTGCCTAATGACCTCGCAGAGCTGTACAAGACAGATCCCGAAGAGAATTACAATCAGCGCAAGACGTGAATCCAATGGATTCGTCGATATTGGGCTGAACAGTGGTTCAAGTACAATTTCGTCACACAGGAATATGCCGAGAAGAATGCTATCAGATGACCTTGGGGTGATATTCTCTTTCGAGGCCTTCCACCCAAGACCATGGCTGAAGCTATTGCACAAGGTTTTTATCCTTGTATGGTCCGTGGACCTCAGCCAGAGAATGCCGACCCAATGTCTTTGCTCTGGTGTCGTGACGATAATCTCTTCAAGCGCAACTTCCAAAGATGCAAAGGCTTCGCAAAGGAAAACAAGAAGTCATTGGGATTAGACTTCAACCTGGTCCCTCTGCTTCCCCGTCTTTGGCGACGGCTCACGTGACGCCAACCCAATGTCACCGGGTCCTTTTCAAACCTTGATGGCCTCATCACTTACATCTTGGTCCAAGGTGCCAAAGTGGATCACTCGATGATAGTGCTGAGTCCGATGAAGCCCCAGCCCAGCTCCGCCTCCTGCTCCAAAGCCGCAGGCTTAAGAAAGTCAAGGCTCCAAAGTCACCGCTCCTCCAAAAGCTTCACGTGTGAAGCCAGCACCGCACCTCCACGAAGCCTGCGATGCGAAGAACAATCCCGTATCTCCAAGAAGACGGAGAAGAGAAAGAAAATTGTCAAGAACACTGAATCGACATCGACCCTCGCCGCCATTACGCATGAAGAGCACATTGATCTGTCCAAAGGATTTACGATCTTGCAGATGATACCCTTGAACAACTTATCAAGAGCAAAGAAGAAGCAGAAATCTTCAACAACTTGCCTCTCTTTGATGTGGCAATCATCCATCACTTCATTGATGAGTGGTTTGACACACCAAATATCAGCTTTGAAGATCTGCAACTTCCTATTGGCCTCAGCGTCTCCTTCAATGGCGCCATTGCTTCTGAGCTAGCTCTAGCTCAGCGCATTGTTTAACTGAAGCACAATATTGACTATGATAAGGCTCGGTTCAAGAAGCATATGGCTGCACTCAGCGTGCAAGACGTCAAAAACTTCAAGGTCGGCTGCACGACCTCAAGGAAGCCTTTGTCAAGAAGCGTGAAGAAGCCAGAGGCTCGTGAGCGCATGAAGAGCTTGGTGACAAGTGTGTGCTTGCCTACAATGAGGCCGAGAAGCGCAAGGCTCTTGGCCGCCCCGGCATTGACCCTGAATGGCTGCAAAGAAAAAGAAGTCTTCAATCGACCAAGCTGCACCTTCGAGGTGAAGAGCCCCGCATAGTCTTCCCAAGCAGCATGACTGCCTCGAAGCCAAAGGTCCGGCCAACCGCTTCAACGAGAAGAAGACGAGGGCTGCCGAGGCTGAAGCCGTAAAAAGGAAAAATCATGACGCCTCGATGCTGCTCCTCCAAGAAGAAGCTTAAGACCAAGAAGAATCGGGCTGCTCCCACAGAGCCCTTGGTTGTTGAACCCATTTCCGTGGTTCGCCCCAAGGCTCGCAACCCAAGAACTTCAGATGACTGTTCATGAGCCCGCTTCCACAGAGGCTCCAGTCGAAGAGATTCCAAAGAATGATCCCATCACTGAAGACATTGGTCACCATGACAATGTTGAAGATGATGAAGTTCTTCCTCAAATCGAGTACAATGTGGTATCATCGCTGTTAAATGCGAACAGCGAACTCATCAGCATTGGTCGTCCTCTGACGCCAATTGCACAGGATGCTTCATGGGCTGATCGCCCGCAACAACAAGACTCCCCTAGTACTCCCCAACAACAAGTCACTCCCCAACAACAACAGCAAGAAGAAGAGGATGACTTTGAGGCCCAGGCAACCCCATCTCCAAAGGCGTCGCCAGCATTTCGCAGGCTTCGCAAAGGACAAAGGCCTCAAGTCCCTCTTTCGAGCGTTCCAGAAGGAGAAGTGCAACACCAACCTGTTGCACGTCAAGTGTTCTCAGAAGCCACTCCAACTGTGAATGTCTCCGAGTCTGAAGCTAAAACTGCTGAAGACAATCCGGCTGCATCAGCCGCAGACACCCAAGAAGAAGAAGAACGTGTCCCTACACCCCCCAGAATCAAGAAGTTATACACGATATCAACGATGTCGATGCCCGACCCTCCGGCTCCTCAAGTGGAGGTTGAAAACATTGAGGCTACCACCTCCAACACCAATGAAGCCAATGACGTAGTCATGGCTGAAGCCAATGTGGAACTGTCCCAACCGCCTCCTCAAGCCATCAAGGAAATGTGCTCGAAGCCAATGAGGCAATCGCTCCCGAAGCATCTGGCCGAGCAACAAGCCTCGATTGTCGCCATCGCCCAGCCCGCCACCAAGGCCCTACACAATCGAGCAAGCATACAACTATGGCGAGCTAGTCACAAGAAGATGGCCCGTTCTCGTCCCTCCGCCTCATGCCTCCGGGTCCTCGGTTAGACTATCATATTGAGCATAGGCCTCGTGTCCGTAAGCCAAAGCCAAGACTGCCAAGGTTTCCGAGCACCGCCACCTCCATGTGTTCTTTCAATGCAAATGGCTTCAAAGCCCACAACACTTTCTTTGACAGAGCAAAGAACCCCTACACAAGGCCAAGGATATCATCTCGACCGTTTCGAGTTATCGACAATGAAGCTATTACTCCCGTGTTCAGATGATCAAGGGCGATTTTCCCTCATATGCGCCTCGACATCGAAGCCATTGCCGTCTTGCCATGCTTAGAAGAAGCACTTGATTGCTTTCGTGATGCAGTGTCTGCTTGGTTTTCAGAATGCATAAAGAGCACTGGAATGAAGAACTCGTGCTTCAATTCTATGCTACCCTCCACATCCGCGGTTACAACAGAGATACGAAGACATGGGTTCTCGAGTGGATGACAGGAAATGTTCATCATGAAGCCAAAGCTCTTGACATCATTGAGCTCATAGGCCTACCCACTCCCGGAGAGCTGTTTGAACCTGGATGTCAACTCCACCGCGATGCACTGGAGAGCATATTTCATAAGCCAGAACCCGACATGAGTCAGATGCTGAGCATGATGAAGCCACTGCCACATGACGTTGAATACCCTCAGCACTTCTTTGTTAATGACCTTGAGTATCTGCCTCGCACAATATATCACATCATCAGGCGAACTCTATGGCCTATCAAAGGGCATTCATCGTTTGCAAAGCTTGAAGGAGCAATGAAGACATTGGTCTTCTACATCCTCAATGGCATCAGCTTCAACACGCAAGAATTCTTCATCCGACAACTGGCTGCGTCTGGATCTGATATGTTTGGTCTGAAGTTCTATGCTCCATGGGTCATGCACCTCATCAAGATGCACTATGTTATCGACTATCAACCCTCTGCTCGCAATCATCTGATCTTTCTACCAGAGGTTGATATGTCTGTTGAAGCCATATACCCTGAGCCTGCCAAAACGCCACTAAGTCTTCAGAATGCAGATCACCATAGCTTCTCTCAACCCATGTAAGGCGCCCAAGCGGTATCTCGTGTCTATCCTCGGCTGGGAACACACGTCGCCTCATCGTCTCGGTGAATCAAGCCACCGAGAGCACAATTGGCCAAAAGGCCTCGAGCGCTCTCGAGTCCTCAATGATCGAGAACTTCTTGTGGCGCCGCATCAAAAGCAAGATAAGCATCACTCCCGCTCAAGCGTCAAATGCAAAGCCTCTTGGTGGACGCCAATCGCATTCAAACCTTGCCACCAAGAATGCTTTTGTCACTCACGAGACACATCGGCGGTCATGGAAGAGTTTGACTCTGCTCGGTCAAGCAAATCTTCAAGACGATGGCTTCACAGAACGCTTCAAGTTTGACTCCACTCCTCCACGGAATGCAGTCCTACGACGAACTCCATCACTTGAAGACTCTGACTATTCTTCCTCTGCGGCAACTGTCAATGCCAGAGTGATCAATGATGAAGATGATGCTACTTCACCACCCGCTACTTCTGCACGAATCGACACTACACCAAGCTCGTCTGCACCGCCAACCAACAACGACAACCCTGCTGCATCATCTACTTCAGAAGAGGACGAGTAGATGCTCTATGTCTTCAAACCTTTTTGGTCCTTACTGACAAAAGGGGGAGAAGCATATGAGTTTGATAGTCTTCAAGCGGGTTCGTAAGGGCGGTTGCATAATATTTTGCCTAGTTTTACAACTCTCGCTTTTGATACATTTGGTTCTTTGAGTTGTAACACTTAAACTCGATGGTCGTCTGCTACTTATTTGCTTTACTCTGGTGCGATGATAAATTCCGCATGTGTGATGATAACTTCCGCACTTAGATCATTCTCATAGACGTCCATTTTTCATTATGCATGTCATTCTCTTAGCTATATCATTTCATGCATGATGAATTATCTTCATAAGTTGAAGAGGATCTCCACAAGTACAACTTGCCATGTGCATTTGCATTCCAAAAGCAAACTACTTATATGCACATCTTCAGGGAGAGCCTTTGCCACTTATGAAGACAATTCTATCCTTTACAATTTCACATATTTTATCCCCGTTGAAAACTTCAACCAGTTTGTCATCAATCAGCAAAAAGGGGGAGATTGTAAGTGCATCTAGTGCCACCCCTAGTTGGTTTTGGAGTATTGACGACAAATATGGTTGAGGGACTAATGCTTTGTGAGAATTGCAGGATAACGCAGGTAGTGTCCCTCATTGATTCGGTTTACCTACTGGAGTCGACCCCTAAAAATGTATGAAGACATTGACGACAATGGTGGTATGCGAAGGTATTCACATTGAAGACTATGACATGAGAAGACATTGAGTGAAGACTATGGAGCGCGAAGATTGTGTCGTTTCGTTGTTTCCTTTTCTTCTTTGTTGAGTCGTAGGAACCACCATACTGTTAAGTGGGGTCCAAGTGATCATAGTCAGAATGACTGAAGTGATGCTCAAGCCAAATCCTATGTCTTCGAGGGAAGACAATGAGAGCAAAACTTATCCAGAGCTGGATGAGTCAGCTTTGCTTGTAGCCCAAGTAAAGTTGTCGTGTGAGTTTGAAATCTGACTGTTGGAACACGTGTCAGTTCCTTAGTGACCCAGGGTCATTTCGGACATAACAGGTCGGGTTGCCTAGTGGCTATAAATAGCCCACCCCCTACACCATAAATTGGTGGTCGCTCGGAGTTAGTGCACGGCTTTTGTCTTTTGAGAGCAACCCACCTCGAAGCCTTTGAGAGAGAGAAACTTTGAGGACAAAGCCCAAACACCCAGAGCCAAAGAGTGTTAGGCATCATCAAGTCTTTACGTCTGCATGTGACTGAAGACTTATTACACTTGAGGACCGTGGAATCCTCCACCGGTTAGGTGTCGCGTTACGAGTATCCAAGAGTCATTGTGGATTGCCGGTGAACGAAGTTCTGTGAAGGTTCGGAAGTCTACCTTGAAGACTTACCCGAGTGATTGGGCGAGGACCGTGTGTCTTTAGCTCAAGGGAATAAGGTGAAGACGCGGTCTTCCGAGTTGACTCTCAGCCTCCCTAACCAGATGTACAGTTTTCACAAAGAATCGAACTGGTCCAACAAATCTGTGTCTTCAACAAGTGACTGGTTCTATCCCTTCCCTCGTTTACCTTGAGTTTGTCTTCGTGAAGTCATTGCTTATATGTCTTATCTGTTTGACTTCATTGCTTGACTACTATCGTTGTTTGGCTTCATACTATCTTCCGTCCTGATCCTTACTGCATAGCTGCTATTAGTCTTGTCCGTTCACATTATTGCATACTTGACTATGGCTTGCTTGTTGTAGTTTTCCTTCCGCTGCATATCAATTAGGTCATTTCTATTGTTTGTCTTCGAAACATCCGTGTTTTGAAGACTTTCCTAAAAATCGCCTATTCACCCCCCCTCTAGTCGATAACTAGCACTTTCATAAAGTTGACTCATCTCCAGTCCCATCATTATCAAGATTCATATTGCAAACCAAGGATTTAATAGGGTACACATCAATAACTTTTAGATCTTCATCTTTATTATCATGAAAACTAGAAGAACGCTTTTACAAAGAAATCTTTCTTAGCACGCATCCTAGCGGTTCTTTCTTTGCACTCATCAATGGAAATTCTTATGGCTTTGAGAAACTCATTGATATCATGCTTAGGTGGAATAGATCTAAGTTTCAAATAATCCACATCAAGAGAAATTCTATGTACGTTCGTAGCCAATTCATCAATCCTAGGCAATTTTTCTTCAAGCAAAGCATTGAAATTCTTTTGAGAAATCATAAATTCTTTAACACTAGTCTCAAAATCAGAGGGCATCTTATTAAAATTTCCATAAGGATTGTTGTAAGAATTACCATAATTATTAGAGGAATTACTAGGACACGGCGTAGGATTAAAGTTTCCTCTATAAGCGTTGTTACAAAATTGTTCCTACCGACAAAATTCACATCCATAGATTCATTATTATTCTCAATCAAGATAGACAAAGGCATATCATTAGGATCGGAAGGAACACTCTTATTAGCAAACAATTTCATAAGTTCATCCATCTTTCCACTCAAAACATTAATTTCTTCAATCGCATGAACCTTTTTACTAGTAGATCCTTCAAAGGTGCCATTGAGAATAATTAACCGTAATATTATCTAGGAGTTTAGTAGCTTCTCCTAAGGTGATTTCCATAAAAGTGCCTCCATGAGACGAATCTAAAAGATTTCTAGAAGCAAAATTCAATCCGGCATAGAAATTTTGTATAATCATCCATAAATTCAAACCATGAGTAGGGCAATTACGTATCATTAATTTCATCCTCTCCCAAGCTTGTGCAACTTGTTCATGATCAAGTTGCTTAAAATTCATAATATCATTTCTAAGGGAGATGATTTTAGCGGGAGGAAAATACTTAGAGATAAAAGCATCTTTGCACTTATTCCAAGAATCAATACTATTTCTAGGCAAAGACGAAAACCAAGTTTTAGCACGATCTCTAAGCGAAAAAGGAAATAGCTTCAATTTAACAATATCATTGTCCACATCTTTCTTCTTTTGCATATCACACCAATCAACAAAGCTATTTAGATGCGTAGCGACATCTTCACTAGGAAGGCCGGCGAATTAATCTTTCATGACAAGATTCAACAAAGCAACATTAATTTCGCAAGATTCAGCATCGGTAAGAGGAGCAATGTAACATCCCAAATTTTCAATTTGGAATGTTATACATAGAGCATCATTGCATATCATATTCTTCTTTTGCATTTTGCTCGATCCTAGAAAAATCTACACAACTCAAGGACCCACGGGGAGTTAGATTTTCATTATTTTCATATTTGAGTTTTCTCAAATTTTGAAAATAGGATCATTTGATTTTAATTATTTTATCTTCAATTATTTCTATTACAAAAATATGAGAGAGGGAATAAAATGACTTTCCCAAAATAAAGAAATAGTGAAGATTTAATAATAAAATCAAATAAGATTTTATTTTGGAGTTTTTCGCCTTTTAATTTGAATTTAGGAAAAATGCGCTTTTTTCAAAATTGCATTTAGGCCCCAAATAAATGTTCATTAAATCCGGCTTGATTTTAGAAGCCGAGGAAAATTTATTTCGGGATTTTTGGAGTCCGTTTAGTATTTCTTTTTTTTTCTGCGCGTAATTATTTAAAAAAAACGCGCACCGCCTTACCGGGCCGTACCCGAGCGGGACTCCGCTCGGGGGCGCCTTTATAAGCGGAGCCGCCCGAGCGCCCCAGCCCACCCGAGCGCCCCAGCCCACCCGAGCCGAAACCCTAGTCAGCCGCCCACCGCCGCCGGACCATGCTCGAGGTTCGCCGCCTCGATTTTCACAATGATTTTTTTTTTATAAAAACCGAGCAGTTTTTCTTCAGTTTTTTTCGGTTTTTTTAATATTTTTTATTTTTTTTATTATTATTATTTTCGTTTTTTAGGCTAATTAACGAACGTTCGTTCGTTAGTTCGTTTAAACGACCCGTTCGTCGTTTTTCTTTTTCTCGGATTTAATCCGCGATTTTTCTGATCGCGATTCCAGATCCGATTTTCGTTTTAGTATAACTTTACGCTCGTTTATCGGAATCAGGCGATTCAAGCGCCTAGAGTTTCGTCTCGAAGTCCTCTTTCCGAATAATCTACTTAAACAAGTTTTTGCTTCTGTAAAATTTGACATAGATCCAGATTAGTAAAACGAAGCTGTTTTCTTCCGCCGTTTGACTTTCGTTGCTTCGTTTGATTTGATTTTTTTTGCAAACCGGAGTTCTTAAGTTGAACTATCTGGTTAGATCTATTTGAGTTTTACCTGTGAATTAGATGAGTATTTATTGTATGATTGTTTGTTTGTCTGTGATAGATTAACCGGAGTCGCTACTGTTACTTGAGTCTCTAGGTTTCATGGATCATCAGCAAGGCAAGTAACACTTTGATCATACCTCTTCTCATACCCAGTTTTTATGCATTAGATCTATCCTCAAACATTTCATGATTAGGATCTAATTAAATTGTGGGATGGTAAGTAGTTGAGGTAGTCCCCATTACCTGTTTTATTATCAAACCGTTGGGAGTTACTTCTACGTTTGCTTATTATGACATGCTATGCTAGTAGACGTGGATTGGGTGAGTGTATCCATGACAGATGTGAGATTGTTATTTAATGGTTTATTTAAGGTGGCAACTTAAACACACATCTGGGTGGATTGAGGCACCTGGTTTCTATCAGACTTGCCTCAGTATTTCTTCGGACCGCCACCCGTGCTCAAAGGGATCATGAGATTATTCAAATTAGAAACTTCGTAGCAGCCACAAGCCATTATGGGCTCTGGCATAGTTGATTAAGTTGTGCGAACTCTTACGGGTAGACTAGCAGATGTAGGGGAATGTAGGTGTATCGGTCTACCCACATGTAAGGTGCTAGTGCTTCTGAAAGACTATGTCTCGGTCATCCGTTTCTCAAACACCATGTAGTGCGAGAAATCCAACGGAGGCGATCGAGTCTTGTGGGGAAAAGTGCGCAAACCTCTGCAGAGTGTATAAACTAATCATGGTTAGCCGTGTCCACGGTTATGGACATCTTGAGTATCTAGTACTTGGATATCATGTGAATCTCATCATGTTACTTCTAATTAATATTGTTGGGTTTGTTAATGAGTACTTTTAATTGGGATTGAGGATGCTGTCAACCATTCTCAATGTTTCACAACCACCATGATAGTTAAATAAATTTATTCCTTTGCAGTAGGGAAAATTGGCTTTATGCAAAAATTGTAACCATAGAGCTTTTCCACCAGCCATATATGCATGTAGTATAGGCTTATCATTCCATTATTCTCTATGTGTTACATTGCCAGCATATTCCATGTGTCAATTCGTTTCGGGCTGCAATGTTTCATGTTGCGAACTTTTCAGACGCATTTAGTAAGGTGCATAGGTCGTGGTTCTATAGTCAGTGATGCCGTTGGAGTTGATGGACTCACTTATTCTTCCAAGCCTTCTGATGTTATCGTTATTAGATGGCCTTATGCCATGTTTATTTTATTAAGTTCTCTCTTGAGATATTCGATTGTAATTAGTGTGTGATTGCTACTCTGTTATAAATCCTTCGAGTAATCGTGTGGTGTCGACATCGATCCGGGGATGACACCGAGCACGTAGATCGATCGCTTGAGGTCCGGTCGCTACAAAGATGGTATCGAGCACACGATCAGAGGACACGACCATTAAGCTAAAGCCCTAGATCACTACTCTCTATTCTCATTTCTAACTCCTCATCTTTTCTACTCTTTTTGGATGACGGAAGCGAGGATCAAGTTCATCCAGCCGGATGAAGATACACCCTTTGGACGACACCTGAAGGAATTCACTAAGTACCGAACATCGGAATACCAAGCTTCACCGGACTTACAATTCCACTTTACACGAAGAAGAGCTACTGAAGATTCAAGCTCAAGTTCCGGAAGGACATTTGCGCCAATCACGGAGCCCATAGAGTGTGTTTTCAATGCACCAACCTGGAGTCTGCGAAAGAGCATGGCAGATCACATAACCATGGGATGCATTGGAGAAGTTTATAAAGAAGACCTCAAGGATACTATCTACCAGATTTGCGGGCGCCGAGATGAACAATGGGAGATAGTTGGCACTAAGAAGGATCGATCCATTGCAGCTTTCATCCAGAGTTAAACCAAAGCACATCCGATGCCGGAGAACGAGATGTGCGCAGACATGATGGAGTTGAAGACAAAGCAAAAGCCAAGATTATCGAACTAGAAGGAGAATCAAGGCCACTCGCAAGGACTACATGGAGGAGATTGTAGCTCTAGTGGGACAAAACGGCGATCTTAAGGAGAAGATTGAAGAACTCATGGGAAATCCAAAGACCGGAGGAGAAGATGAAGATAGCACCTGCCAGAGAACTACATCATCATCGACGACACCGATTCCGATCCTAGTGATGATGATTACGAAGATGAAGCTGGAGCAGATATCATGGAGTCTTCATCGGAGCAGTTTTTCTAGTTGACCACCATAACAGTAGTAGATTACCCCATGTTATATTAGTTTTAGTTTCAAAGACTTTGTAACGATAGATAGACCGTTGTATGCCTTGTTTGAATTGATTGGAGTGATATTGTGTGATTTGTCTCATGTGCATATGGGTAGTGTTTCTCTCTAGACCTCATTCTTTTCTAAATTCTCGTCTTTTCTTTAAACCCCTCAGATGCCTCCGAGACACGACCCCGGATTCGTTTTCCGCCAGAGATCACTCAGTTGATTCAGCAGCAGAATGCCTTGATTCAAACATTGGTACAGAACCAAGGCAACAACAACAACAACAACAACAACAACCCACCGCCACCACCACCGCTGACCATTTGACCCGTTTCTTAAGGCTGAATCCGCCGGTGTTTTCCAAAGAGAACCGGAGCCGATTGTTGCGTATGATTGGCTCCGTAAGATAGGGAGGGAGTTGACCACTGCAGTTGTACAGATGGAGAAAGGGTGAAGTTTGCCGCACACCAGCTTGAAGGACCCGCAGCTGACATGGTGGGAGAATTTTACGACCACTTACCTCAGAGACACTATCACATGGGATAAGTTTCAAAGAAGCTTCAGATCTTGCCCATGTTTCAGCAGGAGCTATGGCCATGAAGAAGCGTGAGTTCGCAACTTGCGCCAAGGAGGACGGACAGTTGGCCAGTATGTAGATGATTTCAGTAAGCTAGCACGTTATGCCCCAGATGACATTGCTACGGACGCAGCTAAGCAGGAGAAGTTTCTAGAAGGACTGAATGATGAGCTGAGAATGGTTGTTGATTATCGTGGATTGAATGAAGTGACCATTAAGAACAAATACCCGTTGCCGATGATAAATGACTTGTTTGACCAATTGCAAGGAGCTAAGGTGTTTTCAAAGATCGATTTGCGATCGTGGTACCATCGATTGAAGATTCGAGAGCGTGATATACCTAAGACGGCTTTTACCACCGTGTACGGATTGTATGAGTACACCGTTATGTCATTTGGTTTGACTAACGACCTGCCTATTTTATGAACATGATGAACAAAGTGTTTATGGAGTTTTTGGATAAGTTAAATCGTGGTGTTCATTGATGATATTTTGGTTTACTCGAAGAATGAAGAGGAACATAGGGAGCATTTGCGTTTGGTACTCGAGAAGCTCAGAGAACACCAGTTATATGCCAAATTCAGCAAGTGTGAGTTTTGGTTGAAGGAAGTTGGTTTTCTTGGACATGTTATATCCGGAGAAGGTATAGCAGTAGACCCCACTAAAGTTGTCACTGTAACAAACTGGGAAGCGCCAACGACGGTTGGAGAGATCCGGAGTTTCCTTGGACTCGCAGGATACTACCGGAGATTCATAGAGAATTTCTCAAGGATTGCAAGCCTATGACAGAATTATTGAAGAAGGATACCAAGTTCATTTGGACCGAGGAGTGTGAAGCTAGTTTCCAAGAGTTGAAGAAACGTTTGGTTACCTCACCAGTGTTAATTCTGCCAGATCAGACCAAGGATTACTAGGTATATTGCGACGCTTCACATCGAGGACTTGGAGCAGTACTTATGCAGGAGGGAAGAGTTGTTTCGTATGCTTCACGACAGCTTAAGCCTCATGAGCTAAATTACGCTACGCATGATTTGGAGTTAGTAGCCGTAGTGCATGCGTTGAAGACCTGGAGACATTTCCTCATTGGAAATCATTGTGAGGTGTATACGGATCACAAGAGTTTAAAGTACATCTTCACGCAGAAGGAGCTAAATCTCGAGCGAGTAGATGGTTGGAGCTCATTAAGGACTATGATATGAGATTACATTATCACCCCGGAAGGCTAACGTTGTAGCGAAGACGTTGAGCCGTAAGAGTCACGCCAACACACTAATGACGGGAGAAATACCAAAGGAATTAGCCGAGGATCTTCGAGAGCTATGTTTGGAAATAGTTCCAGAGGCTATGTAGCAAAGATTGGAGATTCATCAACTTTGATGGATAAAATCGAAGCTCGTAAGACCGACAAAGAGATTGCTTCTATAAAGGAGAGAATGAGCGAAGGAAAAGCAAAGGGATTTCGTGAGGATGAGCATGATACCCTATGGTTTGAGGACCGTGTTTATGTGCCCAATGACCCGGAGATTAGGAAGTTGATTCTACAAGAGGCACATGATTCACCATATTCGATTCACCCAGGAAATACCAAGATGTATTTGGATTTGAAGAATACTTTCGGTGGACCGGAATGAAGAAGGACATTGCAGAGTACGTAGCAGCTTGTGATGTATGTCGAGGGTGAAGGCGGAACATCAGAAGCCAGCAGGATTGTTACAGCCATTGCCTATACCCGAATGGAAGTGGGATAAACTAGGTATGGATTTCATCACGGGATTGCCCAGGACTCGTTCAGGCTATGACTCAATTTGGGTTATAGTCGATCGTTTGACGAAGGTAGCTCATTTCATTCCAAGAAAGACTACATACAAAGGCCAAATTGGCTAAGATATACATGACCAGGATTGTATGCTTGCATGGAGTTCCGAGGAGTATCGTGTCGGATAGAGGAACCCAATTTACCTCAAAGTTTTGGAAGCAGCTTGCATGAAACTTTGGGAACCAGGTGAGTTTAGCATGCTTTTCATCCACGCATGTATGGACAAACCGAGAGAGTCAACCAGATTTTGGAGGATATGCTTAGAGCTTGTGATTTGGATTATGGATCAAGTTGGGATGACAACTTGCCGTATGCGGAGTTTTCTTACAACAACAATTACCAAACCAGTCTGAAGATGGCACCTTTCAAAGCCTTGTACGGAAGGAGGTGCAGGACCCCGTTGTTGTGGGATGAAGTTGGAGACCGCCAGTTGTTTGGACCAGATTTGATTAAGGAGTCTGAACGGAAAGTAAAGTTGATTCGCGATAGGCTCAAGGTAGCCCAGTCAAGATAGAAGAGTTACGCAGATTCAAAAACGCAAGGAGATGTAATACTGAAGTCGGAGACAGAGTTTATCTTCGAGTATCGCCACTTCGAGGAGTTAAGCGTTTTGGAGTTAAAGGAAAGTTAGCACCTCGATTTGTAGGACCTTATCGAGTTTTGGAACGCATGGGAGAAGTTGCGTACAAGTTGGAACTACCCGAAGGATTGTCAGGAGTTCATGATGTGTTTCATGTTTCCCAGTTGAAGAAGTGTCACCGGAAGCGATTCAGTTGAATGATGATTTAACCTACGAGGAGAAACCGGTTAAGATTCTGGAGTTTGCCAGTCGAGTTACTCACAGCAAAGTCATTAAGTTTTGCAAAGTTCAGTGGAGCCACCACACTGAGGATGAAGCCACCTGGGAGCGAGAGGAAGATTTGCTTAAGGACCACCCTCACCTATTTTCTAGCCAACCCGAATCTCGAGGGCGAGATTCATCTTAAAGGGTAGGTTTGTAACATCCCAAATTTACAATTTGGAATGTTATACATAGAGCATCATTGCATATCATATTCTTCTTTTGCATTTTGCTCGATCCTAGAAAAATCTACACAACTCAAGGACCCACGGGGAGAGTTGGGGATTTTCATTATTTTCATATTTGAGTTTTCTCAAATTTTGAAAATATGATCATTTGATTTTAATTATTTTATCTTCAATTATTTCTATTACAAAAATATGAGAGAGGGAATAAAATGACTTTCCCAAAATAAAGAAATAATGAAGATTTAATAATAAAATCAAATAAGATTTTATTTTGGAGTTTTTCGCCTTTTAATTTGAATTTAAGAAAAATGCGCGTTTTTCAAAATTGCATTTAGGCCCCTAATAAATGTTCATTAAATCCGGCTTGATTTTAGAAGCCGGGGAAAATTTATTTTGGGATTTTTGGAGTCTGTTTAGTATTTCTTTTTATTTTTTTCTACGCGTAATTATTTAAAAACGCGACCGCCATCGGCCGCACGAGCGAGACTCCGCCGGGCGCTTTATAAGCGGAGCCGCCTCGAGCGCCTCAGCCCACCCAGCCTGCCCGCCTCGAGCCGAAACCCTAGCCGCCACCGCCACCGCCTTGAGGTTCACACTCGATTTCACTGATTTTTTTTTATAAAAACCGAGCGGTTTTTCTTTGGTTTTTTTTTATTTTTTATTTATTGTAGTGGTTATTTTATTTTATTTTTTTATTATTTTCGTTTTTTCGGTTTAGACTAATTAACGAACGTTCGTTTGTTAGTTTGTTTAAACGACCCGTTCGTCGTTTTTCTTTTTCTCGGATTTAATCCGCGATTTTTCTGATCGCGATTCCAGATCCGATTTTCGTTTTAGTATAACTTTTCATTGCTTATCGGAATCAGGCGATTCAAGCGCCTAGAGTTTCGTCTCGAAACCCTCTTTCCAAATAATCTACTTAAAAAAGTTTTTGCTTCTGTAAAATTTGACTTAGATCCAGATTAGTAAAACGAAGCTGTTTTCTTCCGCCGTTTGACTTTCGTTGCTTCGTTTGATTTGATTCTTTTTGCAAATCGGAGTTCTTAAGTTAAACTATCTGGTTAGATCTATTTGAGTTTTACCTGTGCATTAGATGAATATTTATTGTATGCTTGTTTGTTTGTCTGTGATAGATTACCCGGAGTGCGTCGCCTGTTACTTCGAGTCTCTAGGTTTCGCGGATCATCAGCAAGGCAAGTAACACTTTGATCATACCTCTTCTCATACCCAGTTTTTATGCATTAGATCTATCTTCAAACATTGATGATTAGGATCTAATTAAATTGTGGGATGGGAAGTAGTTGAGGTAGTACCCATTACCTGTTTTATTATCAAACCCTTGGGAGTTACTTCTATGTTTGCTTATTATGCCATGCTATGCTAGTAGACGTGGATTGGGTGAGTGTATCCATGACAGATGTGAGATTGTTATTTAATGGTTTATTTAAGGTGGCAACTTAAACACACATCCGGGTGGATCGAGGCACCTGGTTTCTATCGAGGACTTGCTCAGTATTTCTTCGGACCGCCACCCGTGCTCAAAGGGATCATGAGATTATTCAAACTAGAAACTTCCGTGTGCAGCCACAAGCCATTATGGGCTCTGGCATAGTTGATTAAGTTGTATGAACTCTTACGGGTAGACTAGCAGATGTAGGGGAATGTAGGTGTATCGGTCTACCCACATGTAAGGTGCTAGCGCTTCTGAAAGACTATGTCTCGGTCATCCGTTTCTCAAACACCATGTAGTGCGAGAAATCCAACTGGAGGCGATCGAGTCTTGTGGGGAAAAGTGCATAAACCTCTGCAGAGTGTATAAACTAATCATGGTTAGCCGTGTCCCAGGTTATGGACATCTTGAGTATCTAGTACTTGGATATCATGTGAATCTCATCATGTTACTTCTAATTAATATTGTTGGGTTTGTTAATGTGTACTTTTAATTGGGATTGAGGATGCTGTCAACCATTCTCAATGTTTCACAACCACCATGATAGTTAAATAAATTTATTCCTTTGCAGTAGGGAAAAATTGGCTTTATGCAAAAATTGTAACCATAGAGCTTTTCCACCAGCCATATATGCATGTAGTATAGGCTTATCATTCCATTATTCTCTATGTGTTACATTGCCAGCATATTCCATGTGTCAATTGCTTCCGGCTGCAACGTTTCATGTTGCAGACTTTTCAGAAGACGAGTAAGGTGCATAGGTCGTGGTTCTATACTCAGTGATGCCGTTGGAGTTGATGGACTCACTTATTCTTCCAAGCCTTCCGTTGTTATCGTTATTAGATGGCCTTAAGCCATGTTTATTTTATTAAGTTCTCTCTTGAGATATTCGATTGTAATAAGTGTGTGATTGCTACTCTGTTATAAATCCTTCGAGTAATCGTGGTGGTGTCGACATTCTTGATCCAGGATGACACCGAGAATGTAGATCGACTATTTGAGGTCTGGTCGCTACAAGCAATCAGAGTGCTAAGAAAATCATTGTTGTTGGTATTGGTAAAGTCACACAATTTAGTATTTTCTTGAGCCATCGTGACAAGCAAGCAATCCAACATACAAGCAAACAAGAAGCAAGCGAAAAAGAGGCGAACGAAAAAAGAGGGCGAATAAAACGGCAAGGGTGAAGTGGGGGAGAGGAAAACTAGAGGCAAATGGCAAATAATGTAATGCGAGGGATAAGAGTTTGTGATGGGTACTTGGTATGTCTTGACTTGTGCGTAGACTCCCGACAGCGGCAAGAAGAAATCCTTCGTGCTACCTCTTGAGCACTGCATTGGTTTTCCCTTGAAGAGGAAAGGGTGATGCACCAAAGTAGCGTAAGTATTTACCTCAGTTTTTGAGAACCAAGGTATCAATCCAGTAGGAGGCCACGCTCAAGTCCCTCACACCTACACAAAAAAATAAGAACCTTGCAACTAACGCGATAAAGGGGTTGTCAATCCCTTCACGGCCACTTGCAAAAGTGAGATATGATAGAGATGATAACATAATATTTTTGGTATTTTTATGATAAAGACTAAAAGTAAAGAAAGCAAAATAAAAGGCGCAAGAAATAGCTTGTTGACGGGAGATTAATATGATGGAGAATAGACCCCGGGGCCATAGGTTTCACTAATGGCTTCTCTCAAGATAGCATAAGTATGACGGTGGGTGAATGAAGTACTGTCGAGCAATTGATAGAATTGAGCATAGTTATGAGAATATCTTGGTATGATCATGTATATAGGCATCACGTCCGTGACAAGTAGGCCGACTCCTGCCTGCATCTACTACTATTACTCCACACATCGACCGTTGTCCAGCATGCATCTAGAGTATTAAGTTCATAAGAACGGAGTAACGCTTTAAGCAAGATGACATGATGTAGAAGGATAAACTCATGCAATATGAAATGAACCCCATCTTTTTATCCTGGATGGCAACAATACAATACGTGTCGTTTCCCCTACTGTCACTGGAATCGAGCACCGCAAGATTGAACCCAAAGCTAAGCACTTCTCCCATTGCAAGAAAGATCAATCTAGTAGGCCAAACCAAACTAATAATTCGAAGAGACTTGCAAAGATAACCAATCATACATAAAAGAATTCAGAGAAGATTCAAATACTGTTCATAGATAATCTGGATCATAAACCCACAATTCATCGGATCTCGACAAACACACCACAAAAAAGAGTTACATCGAATAGATCTCCAAGAGAATCGAGGAGTACTTTGTATTGAGATCCAAAGAAAGAGAAGAAGCCATCTAGCTAATAACTATGGACCCAAAGGTCTGAGGTAAACTACTCACACATCATCGGAGAGGCTATGGTGTTGATGTAGAAGCCCTCTGTGATCAATGCCCCCCTCGTGAGCGGAAAAGGCCCCAAGATGGGATCTCACAGGTACAGAAGGTTGCGGTGGTGGAACTAGGTTTTCGTGGTGCCCTCGATGGTTTGGGGGTACGTAGGTATATATAGGAGGAAGAAGTAGGTCGGTGGAGCCACGAGGGGCCGACAAGGGTGGAGAGCGCGCCCAGGGGGGTAGGCATGCCTCCCTACCTCGTGGCCTCCTTGTTGGTTGCTTGACGTCCACTCCAAATCCTCTGGACCACGTTTGTTCCAAAAATCACGCTCCCGAAGGTTTCATTCCGTTTGGACTCTGTTTGATATTCTTTTTCTGCGGAACACTGAAATAGGCAAAAAAAACAGCAATTTGGGTTGGGCCTCCGGTTAATAGGTTAGTCCAAAAAATAATATAAAAGTGTATAAATAAGCCCATTAAACATCCAAAACAGAATATATAATAGCATGGAACAATCAAAAATTATGGATACATTAGAGATGTATCAGTGGACCAAAGGGTGGCTAGAGGGGCCACAAACTCAGCGGGCACCCCCTAGGGCGTGCCTACTGAGCTCGTGGGACCCTCTGGCACCCCCCTGACGTGAGACCGATACCAAAACCCTATAAATACAGAAACCTTCGAAACTTGACCTAGAACTTTGACTCTGCCGCTGCAAGCCTCTGTTCTGAAGTGATCTCATCTAGAGGCCTTTTCCGGCACCCTGCCGGAGGGGGAAATCATCACTGAAGGTCATCTTCATCATCCCGGCAGTCTCCATGACGAGGACGAAGTAGTTCATCCTCGGGGCTGAGGGTATGTACCAGTAGCTATGTGTTTGATCTCTCTCTCTCATGTTCTTGATTTGGCATGATCTTAATGTAACCATGGGCTTTGTTAATATAGTCGGATCATATGGTTGATACGTCTCCAACATATCTATAATTTTTGACTGTTCCATGTTGTAATATTATCAATCTTGGATGTTTTATATACATTTACCAGCAACTTTATATCATTTTTTGGGACTAACCTATTAACCTAGTGCCAAGTGCCAGTGCCAGTTGTTGTTTTTGCTTGTTTTTTTACTTGGCAGATCCCTGGTGGATATCAAGTCCCCTTTTGAGGAAGGATCTATCTAGATCATCAAGACCTCATCTCCTCTTGGATTTGGGATGAACTCTACCTTTTATCTTTGTTCCTTTGATTGTTCATGTACCTTGTGGATCTTATGTGTTTGTTAGTCTAGTGGATGTGTGATTGGACTTACTCTTGAGTGTTCCTCTTGTGGTTTCTCCTTGTTTCCCCCTCTTGTTCGTCGTCTTGGTCATGTTCTTCCTCGAACTCACATACAATTTGTGAACATCGGGACAAATTGGGGCACTTTGGCCCATGCCCTACAACACACAGTCATCGCCGTTGAACCCTTGAATAGACCTGAAGCATCTGGCACCAAATCTCGCAATAGCGCGGACACGTCAAGAAAACATGTCCTCACAAGGAGACGACAGGAACATACACCAATGCTCCACCGACTATGTTCAGATGGATGAACTTGAGAAGGATCAGAGCCGCCGAAGATAAACTCGAAGAAGGAGTCGTCATCTGCCCGAGTGCCGCACCAGCAAGAACTAAAATACCCTAACCTAAACTACTAGTCGAAGCGAATGCATCGGGATTCCCCTTCTCGCCACCGGCCGCGAGAGCGGCAAGCAGTGGGGAGAATCTGTGAATCCATGGGCTCGCAGGCGAATCTTCGAGGGGAGAGTTTGCCCTAGCCGCCAAGGGGAAGGGAAGAAAACACTTGAATAAAAAGCCTTTGAAATAATTGATCACACTTTTTTTCGCATGGCTCTACTTTTTTCGGCAATGCTATTTAGCTAAAGTTTGCAGGGAGGTGGTGGCAAATCAAATGTTTTTATGACATTTGATATTGTCATGAGGAAGACAAATTTAGTTTAAGCACAGTAAATTCTGCCAAAAAACTGAACTAAGACGGTAGACGGATTTGTCATTCTTGCTAAATGAATTTGGCTTCCTCAACCAACACAAATTGCCTGGAAAAAAATATAATTGTCATCTCCAAGTGAACGTTTGCTGTTTAAGTTGATCTAGATTTTTTTTGAAGCACGGCGAACGCTTCTGAGTATTTTTTCTTTGACCGAAAAACCGTAGAACTATTGTTCTACGGTATATTATATTAAATAAAAATGTACAACAAAAAGTCCTTACAAAAGGGGATCACCCTATGCCAGTCTTATGAAACATGGAAATTATTTAAATGTTCTGTGAAATTCAGGACCTAATCTTATCAGCTTGGGAGTGTTTTGCCTTGATCAGTGCTGCCCATAGGCCTTCTTGGAGATAAAACTTCCATCCCTGTATGTGTGGTGCTACTGCTCTAAAGATCTTGTCATTCCTAATGGACCAAATGCTCCAACAACCCATAGAAACAATGTCCAATGCAATGTCTTGTGGTAGTTGTGCTATGCCAGCTGGAAATCATCAAATATGGAGATGCCTCTGAGTTTAGAAGGAATGATGGTCTCCCAACATTGGAGTGCAAATGGGTAGTTCCAGAAGAGGTGGAGCAGGGTTTCCTCAGTATTGTCATAGCAGAGAGCACAATTATAGTTATCTAGATGCATGATCTTTTTGTTGAGGAGGTTTCTTGTGTTAATCCTGTCATGAAGGAGTAGCCATATGAAGATCTTATGCCTCAGTCTGCAAGATGTTTTCTAGATCTGTTGGAAAATAGGGTGTACATTTTGATGGATGAGTATCCTTTGCTAGATCCAAGAATGATCCATTCATCTGGGTTGTTGGATGCAGGTCTATGTTGCAGATGCTGAAGGAGTAGATTGTACTGCTGGTATGCATGTTGTGACATGGGTGTGTGGAAAAGTACTGACAAATCCTGGCAGTTAATAGCTTGTTTCAAAGTCTCAAATTCATTTCTAGGATAGGAGTGAAGCTCTGGGAATTTAGTTACTAGAGGTTGTTCCCACCAGTTGTTAGACCACAGAAGTGTAGCATTACCTGAATTTGCTTTGCAACTGCAAATTGTTTATGATTAGGCAGAAGTTTGAACAAAGATTTCCACCAGAATGAGCCCACCAGTCTCTATCTAGGGAGAGAATTGGAATAGTAAGTCTCCCAAATGATACTGACCCATGGTATATATGCCTTATTCATAAATTTGTGGAGTTGCTTCATGAGTAGTGCCTTGTTATGAGTCTCAATATCCAAAATCCCAAGTCCTTCATTGGATTTAGGTTGACATGCTTTATCCCATGCTATGAGAGTTGATCCTCTCTCATTTGATCCAAATTTCCTCCAAAAACAGTTCTTCAGATAAATATTCAGTTGATTGACCACAGTTGCAGGTAAACTGAGAGAGCACATGAAGAAAATGGGCATGCTAGAGAACACAGTTTTAATAAGAGTCAATTTGTCTCCAGTGGAGAGTAAAGTTGAGCACCCTAGCAGTCGGTTTTCCACTCTTTTCAGAAGAGGCAAGTAATCCTCAACTCTTGGTTTGTGGAGGCTGAGTGGTAGGCCCAAGTAAGAGTGAGGTAGATTCCCAATTTTACAGCCCAAGATAGAAGACAAGTATAGCATCTGGTGATCAGAAGTGTTGATGGGGATCATAGTTGACTTGTCGTAGTTCACTTTTAGGCCAGTGATAGCTTCAAAGTGGAGCAGCAGATTTTTGATATGGATCAGTTGAGAGGCCTCAGCTTTAACAACTAGAATGGTGTCATCAGCATATTGAATGATAGGAAAGTCTGGGCTTGTTTGATGGACCAAAGGTGCTTCTATCATCTAATTATGCATAGCTTCATTCATCATAGATTGCAAGAGATCTGCAGCAATCACAAAGATGAGAGGTGATAGGGGATCACCCTGTCTCACTTCACATTTACATAAGAACTGTTTGCCAGGTACCCCCATTGAGTAGCACAGATGAAAAACCAGTGCCATAAATCATTTTAATCCAATTAATCCACTTGCTTCCAAAACCTTTGGCTTGCAGAATCTCTATGATTGTGTCATGATTAAGCATATCAAATGCCTTTTCAAAGTCTAATTTCAGGAGGACCACTTCTTGATTTGACTTATAGCATTGATGGATGTATTCAAAAGACCAGGCTAGGCAATCTTGGATACATCTGTTAGATAGAAAGCCATATTGATTGGGATGGATCAGTTTGAGAATCTTCTTTTGTAGCCTGTTTGCTAGCAGCTTGGTTAAGATCTTCAATGTACAGTTTAATAGAGAGATGGATCTAAAGTCGTCGGGGTGAACAACATCATCTTTCTTGGGGATCAAGGTGATGAATGAATAGTTGATACTCTGCAAATTCACTGTCCCCTTGTGAAAATATTCAATAAGTCTGTAAAAATCTGGTGCCACAATATCCGAACAAGCTTTGAGAAATGCTGCATTAAATCCATCTGGACCTGGAGCTTTATCAGCAGGCATATTCTTAATGACATCATTAATTTCTTTCTTATAGAAAGGGGTGTCAAGGTCTATCAACTCTTCATGGTGCAAAAGCAGAGACTGGAGAAGAAGAAGTGGGTTTTCTGTTTTGGAGGTTGTGCCCAATCTCTTCTTAAATGCACTGAAAAGAATAGCAGCTTTTGCTTGGTGGTCAATATGCTCTTGATCCTCCTCATCTTTCAGCATTGCGATATGATTTGTGTTTAATGGTGGCTTTAGCTTGAAAGTACTTTGTATTAGCTTCCCCCATCTTAATGTTCCTGATGGTAGCCCTTTGCTTCCAATAAATTCTCTGTTGTTCATTAATAAGCCTCAAGTGTTCAATGAGAATCCTCCTGCCATAAGATTCTTCCACAGTCAAGTCTCTATATTCCTCTATAACATCATAAAATAAAATCATGAAGTTGGTGTTCTTGATAGTATCTTTCAGACTGGAAATGGTTCTGGCCCAGATTTTAAGGCCCTTCTTGAGCCTTTTGAACTTAGCTGCAATGCACTTTGCACTATCATTTTCATGAACCTCTTGTTCCCAGTTTTGTTTGACCACTTCCTTAAATTGAAGGTGTTGGAGCCAGAAATTTTCAAATCTGAAAATTTGAGATCTTGGGATGCAGGTGCCAATTTTGATAAGAATAGGGATGTGGTCTGAAGTGGTTTTGGCAAGGGGGGTGGCTAATGTGGAAGGGAAAGTGAGTGTCCATGCTTCTGAGGTGAAACACCATTCCAGTTTTTCCAGTAGAGGGGCTTCTTGGTGAAGGAAATATGCCCTAGAGGCAATAATAAAGTTGTTATTTTATATTTCCTTATATCATAATAAATATTTATTATTAATGCTAGAATTTTATTAACCGGAAACTTGATACATGTGTGGATACATAGACAAAACACCGTGTCCCTAGTAAGCCTCTACTAGACTAGCTCGTTAATCAAAGATGGTTACGTTTCCTAACCATAGACATGTGTTGTCATTTGATCAACGGGATCACATCATTAGGAGAATGATGTGATGGACAAGACCCATCCGTTAGCTTAGCATAATGATCGTTCAGTTTTATTGCTATAGCTTTCTTCATGTCATATACATATTCCTTTGACTATGAGATTATGCAACTCCCGGATAAGGAGGAATACCTTGTGTGCTATCAAACGTCACAACGTAACTGGGTGATTATAAAGATGCTCTACAGGTATCTCCGAAGGTGTTTGTTGGGTTGGCATAGATCAAGATTAGGATTTGTCACTCCGAGTATCGGAGAGGTATCTCTAGGCCCTCTCGGTAATGCACATCATAATAAGCCTTGCAAGCAATGTGACTAATGAGTTAGTTGCGGGATGATGCATTACGGAACGAGTAAAGAGACTTGCCGGTAACGAGATTGAACTAGGTATGAAGATACTGACGATCGAATCTCGGGCAAGTAACATACTGAAGTAACATACTGATGACAAAGGGAATAACGTATGTTGTCATTACGGTATGACCGATAAAGATCTTTGTAGAATATGTGGGAACCAATATGAGCATCCAGGTTCCGTTGTTGGTTATTGACCGGAGAAGTGTCTCGGTCATGTCTACATAGTTCTCGAACCCGTAGGGTCCGCACGCTTAACGTTCGATGACGATTTTGTATTATATGAGTTATGTGATTTGGTGACCGAATGTTGTTCGGCTTCCCGGATGAGATCACGGACATGACGAGGAGTCTCGAAATGGTTGAGAGGTAAAGATTGATATATAGGACGATGGTATTCGGACACCGGAAGTGTTTCAGGATGCACCAGGTACTTATCGGGTCACCAGAAGGGGTTCCGGGCACCCCCGGCAAAAGATATGGGCCTTATGGGCCAAGATGAAAAATACACCAGCCACAAAGGGGCTGGTGCGCCCCCCATATGGGCTGGACAAATTGGAGTAGGAAAGGGGAAGGAGGAAAGGAAAAAGGGAATAGGATTCCCCCTTCCCCTCTTCTCTTCCTACTCCGAATAGGAATAGGAAAGGGGGAAGGCCGAATTGGGAGGACCTCAAGTAGGATTCCTCCTACTTGGGGCGCCCCCTTGGCTGCCTCTCCTCCCCTCCAACCTATATATATATGTGGGGGGGGGGGCACCGCTAGAACACACAACAAACATCAATTGTTCCAAGCCATGCGCGGCGCCCCCCTCCACAGTTTGCTCCTCCGGTCATATTGTCGTAGTGCTTGGGCGGAGCCCCGCGCAGATCACTTCACCATCACTGTCACCATGTCGTCGTGATGACGAAACTCTCCCTCGACACTTTGCTGGATCAAGAGTTCGAGGGACGTCATCGAGCTGAATGTGTGCAAAACTCGGAGGTGTCGTACGTTGGTACTTGATCGGTTGAATCGAGAAGACGTTCGACTACATCAACCGCGTTAAGTAAACGCTTCCTCTTTCGGTCTACGAGGGTACGTGGACACACTCTCCCCCTCTCATTGCTATGCATCTCCTCAATAGATCTTGCGTTATCGTAGATTTTTTTTAAAAATTACATGCTATGTTTGCC
This sequence comes from Aegilops bicornis, assembly GCA_021605145.1. Classification (NCBI taxonomy): domain Eukaryota; kingdom Viridiplantae; phylum Streptophyta; class Magnoliopsida; order Poales; family Poaceae; genus Aegilops; species Aegilops bicornis. Next base: position 322,299,098 of record CM038673.1, on the reverse strand, counting down.
AATACTTGCATATTGCTTCAGGTGAATTTTCTGCCTTTAAAGGGAATTTCAACAAGTATGAATGGGGCTCATGCTCACTTGTTCTCTTATGATCGAACTATGCGATCCCTGCTCGAAAATTGCGTCAAACACATCAAAGATTGATTAGACGGCTCGTAGAGTGTTTTCCTTAACGAGATGAGCAGACTCTCTTCTACTAGCCATATGAAATGAGAGAAATCAATATTTAGCACGTCATGTTTTCCATCTTTATGTTAGTTTCTTTATAAGAGCATGGTTAAAAGTATAGCCGGATGATGGCTACATGATCTTGCCACATCATCTATAGCTTACCTTATAGCCCGCAAATATAATAGTCATATATAAATATATACTACTTTGGTGAAACATGGCCCACCTACCTCCGTCCTCGTTTATAGGTTCCCTTTGTAGTTTGTGCCAAAATTTGACCAAGATTTAACTAACAAAATATCAATGCATGCCAACAAAAGTTATATTGTTGGATTCGTATTTGAGATAGTTTTCAATGATATAATTTTTTGTGACATGCATTAACATTTTGTTAGTTCAATCTATGGTTAAAATTTGGCACGAAATACAATGAGGACCAATAAACCAGAACGGAGGTAGTAGTGTCTAGGAGCGCGTGCTACAGCCGGCTGTTAATCAGTACCCCACTTATCTTCTCTCCCCTTCTCTCTCATCCAATTCATCAAAAATATAATATTTAAAGCGTTACAGCCCACCTACATCATCCTATTATCATTGCTCTAATCATGTTTAGCTTTTAGGTCGCGTTTTCCTCATTAACTGCAAACTCTTTTTTTCTTAATGGCAATTGAGGACCCATATAAAAGATATATTTTCTCTTTTTTTGCACGCCAACTAAGACCATATTTTCAGTATACAAACATTGCCAGTGCGTTGTAACGAATATAAATAATCTAGTATGCTAGCTTCTGATTACTTGTCCATCTTAATATGATTGTATAAATAAATATTTATAAAATCCTGTCCATGATCTACTTTGATGAGAAGTTTGGTAACTAAAGTAAAATAAAATTAGTCCAGAAGGTAAGTAAATTAAGACATTGATTATAACATATAGGAAGTTAAACGAAGAGGTACTGGGAAGAAAAGTAAAAGATGAGACCTTACTTTTTAAGTAGTATTAGTATAGAGATAATAAAGATGTTGGTCCAAGAGAAAGAACAAATTTATATGTCTCTTTTATCTAAAATAATTACAACTATCAACCATGTTTTGAAATACTTGAATGTTACTCTCTTTTTCTTTGATCCATGTTACTTGTCGCTCAAACAACATATAACTTGTTGGAGGGAGTATGATTTATTAAAAAAATATCAAACTATTTGCTCAAGGTATGGGGTACTTTTATTCATATATAACGTACGTAACTTTGAAATATTTGAAGCGAATTTTGTCCTTTCTCCAAATACCCATTTGAAAGTTTTCATTACGTAGAACGAAATTTCACACATTTTCTACTGTACAGATCTTGGCATAATAATAAACCTCTAATAAATATACAGGCCCAGTCCAGACAAATCTCTACTCCTAATGTCTCAGTTGGTAGGTCGCGTTCCGGGTTTTATTTCCGTCCCACCTCACCCGGTCTTTTTTGGTACTTCTTTGGTACTTCCTCCCACCTCCCTCTCAGCCGCGAAAAACCAAAGAAAACCCCGCGATCGAGTCCCGCACACGCCCAACCTCCCGTCTCACGCTAAGCCGCATAGAACCAAAAACCTCAAGCCGAGTCCCCGCCTCATTTCCACGCACTTCAGCCCTAACATCCCGTCGCACCAAGAGAGATGAACCAAAAAATCTACGAATAGTCCGCCGGTTATTTTTCGCTGGTTTTATTTCGCCTCACCACTTTCGTTGGTTTTATTTCGCTGGTTTTATTTCGTCTCCTCCCATCTGCCTTTTCGCTTCACCACCCACATAAACCCATCAGATTAGTTACCATAAAAAATCGCAATCAATCAAGTATTGATGATCGATTAGTTACCATATAAAAAATAAATCGCAATCAATCAAGTATTGATGGGATATTTCCTTATATTGATGTGATTTCCCCTTTTTTATCATCAATCGTCTCTATTGCCTAAAAATGCGTAGCTTTCCTTTTCGCTTCATCACCCACTTAAACCCATCAGATTAGTTACCATATAAAAAATAAATCGCAATCAATCAAGTATTGATGATCAGATTAGTTATCGTATAAAAAATAAATCGCAATCAATCAAGTATTGATGGGATATTTCCTTACATTGATGTGATTTTCCCTTTCTTATCATCAATCATCTCTACTGCCTAAAAAAATGCGTAGCTTTCCTTTTCGCTTCACCACCCACATAAACCCATCAGATTAGTTACCATATAAAAAATAAATCACAATCAATCAAGTATTGATGATCAGATTAGTTACCATATAAAAAATAAATCGCAATCAATTAAGTATTGATGGGATATTTTCTTATATTGATGTGATTTTGCGTAGCTTTCCTTTTCCTACCAACCGACCGCGTCTCGTCTCCCTACATCCGCCCTCGTTGCTCTGCCTCCCGCATTTAAAAAACCCTCTCGTTTGACCTCCCCAAACCCCCGCATGATGGAAAAACCCAGCCGCTGCTTCCCCTCCTCGACCGCTCCATACGTCCGGATCGTGGCCCCATCCCCATCCTCCTCTCACGTCCACGGCGGCCGATGGATCGCCGCCACCACCCTCCTACTCTCTCGCCGCCCGTCCTCCCGCTCGCTTCGCCGCCGTCGCCACCAATCCCGTCAAAGGCGCCGTTCTTTGCTATCGCCTCCTTTCCCCATCCAAGCCTGACCATGGCAACGGGCGCCTCTCATGTGTCCCATGGTGAGGTTTGGGGAGGCGACCACAATCCAAAGGGATCTCACCGCGGACCCGTCCGTGGGATGGGTGTTGCCTCCGTTGCGAATGGGATCGAAGGAGGGACTACTTCGTCGTCAAGGTCGGCGAGGCAGCGGCCGATTGGGAGCCCGGGCCAGAACATGGGAGTTCGTCCCCATGGAGGCGGCGGCCGTGGAGATTGGATGTGAAGCAACCCCACTTGCCGGTGGTGGAGGCTTGCCGTCCATGTGATCCTTTCTTCTCCCGGTATCCCCATTCCTTGCCTCCCATTACAAAAGCGAGCAAAAATAAGACCAGAGGCTGATTTTCATCACTTTATTTCTCATATTTTTAGTTGCTTTTTTGAGATTATACAAGATGCTCTCGATCTGTTTTGTCAAATTACTTGGATCGTCTTATGGAATTGACAGCCATCGCATTTTCCACCTCATGTTATTTCTTAATCCTTGTCCCACTAGGCATCCACTACATGTTTGGTAATGACGTGATGTTGAGGCGGCTAGGAGAAGCTCAAAGACGGATCAAGGGCTATCGAGATGGATCTGGGAGCCAAGCGGTAGTTCTTCCGTTAAATTTTGGTTATTATCTTTTCTATTGTTACGATTGTGGGATGGTTGATTTTGACTCGGTGTAACATTTGCATTTGTTTCCCGACTTGTTGGCATAGATGCGTGGCACCGCGGCAACTAATCAAGAGCGAGGGCAACAGACATCGTAGCTACCGAATGTAGCGAGCCAACCACAATTGGGTATGTTCACATGAGGGATGGGAGAGGAGAGGAACATTAACATTTTCATGATTTGGATGAAAATTTCAGTTCATAGTTTCTCCGTTCGTGGCAACACACTAACGGTACTCATGGGCTTAGGATGAAAGTAGCGCCAGCAGAATCGATGAGGGTTGGATGGGAAGGCGGTTGTTGCCCTTGTCCCTTGGTGCTAGCCTCATCAGTGGTGGCCTCACTAACTTGCTCATTGCGAATACAAGTTCGTGGGGTCGTGAGTTGTTGCAGATTTGTTTTTATCACTTTTTACAATATTTATTGATGTATCCCTAACTCATCGAGTCATTTTTAGCTTTGATTTCCCATATCGCCTTAAATATCCCATGGTCGTAATATTTGCATGGTTAGTTGACATTGTCCCTTTCTTTCTAATGTTTAATATTTTATATTGCCGATAGAAATAATTTTATCCGCTTGATTTAGAAAGTGCACATAGGTAGGTCAACATATTTTGTAGCTCTTTCGGATGTAAAAGCATATGTTGCATAAGAAATTATTATCTTCCAAGCATACTCACATTTCACTAACAAATAGGGAGGTTCAGACTTGAGCAATGATAAAAGGTTTATTCCTCACTCTTTTGTTGGAATTTTAGTTCCAAGTTAACATGATTTCTTATCCGCTTCATAAGTCATGCATCCGCTTAATTAGGTGATAAGTAGGGCTATTGTGGGGTTTGTTTAAACTCCAAAGATAAGGAATTCTGGTTTAAGAAAAAAGACTTTTGGCTTCTTTAATTACAAATTGATTGCAACATCGTGTTAGTATGTGATTTCTCACATCCGTTGTAATATTTGTGAAGACGTGCATTACGCGTGCACTTGAAGCGGCTCGTGGTCTGCACGGACGGCCGACGCCGACCCGCCACCTCCTCCGCGTATTCTTGGAGCTGTGGCTGGCCGATTTACATGAAATTAATTCCCTCAGTTCTGGTGGCAAATATAATACACATAATCCATATTATTATGCACTAGCGTGTGTGTGTGAAATAGATGAATTATGATCCCGTACCCAATAAGATGGATATGTGTGTGTTAGAGAGAGGGGAGAGGGAGTGAGGAAGAGGGAGGGAGTGTGTGTGTGAGGATTTGATGGTAAAAAGGTCACCAATATCGTAATATTGAACTCTTTAAGTTAACGTGGCCCCGTTGCAACGCACGGGCGTTCTTCTAGTACTGGTAGGATCGGACGGCTCGTGTCCTCCCGCTCCTGATCGGACGGCGGGATCCGCGGGCGGGCAGACTTAAAGCGGAAGGTTCCTCCTCCTCCGGCTCGTCGCCACCTCCGCTCCGGCAGTTACCGGTTCGCTGCTGTGCCTGCGCGCGTGCAACCCTCGCCGCCGGGTTGCCATTATGAGTTGAGTTGGAGCCCGATCTCCCCGTCCCCGTTGCGTTGCGTTAGCCCCACCACCTTCTCACTCATAACTCCCTCCCCCTCCCCCGCCTCCTCTCCTCCTCGGCTCCTCCCTCGCTCCTGGCGCGGCACCCGCAGGCCGCAGCGCAGATCTCCTTCCCCGAGGAGGAGGAGGAGATGGTGAGCGCGTCCAGCCTGCTGCTCCCGTCCTCCATGCGGGACTTCGCCTCCTGCATCGGCGACGGCGCCGTCCGCGTCGCCTGCGCCAGCCCCTCCTCCACCCTCACCTCCGGCGGCGGCTCCGGCTCCGGCTCCGGCGCCGCCTCCACCCTCGCCGTCACGGCGTCCTACCGTGCCACGCTCCTCAACTCCGCCGCCCCGTCTCCGCCGCTGCTGTTTCGCCTCACCTGGGCACACTCCCCGGTGGGCCCCACACTGTCGTTTGCTCCATCCGCCGCCGCGCCTTCCTTTCTCCTTCGCAGGCGCAGGGGCACCCGCTCCTTCACTCTGGCGGACGGCGGCGGCGATGCGGATGATGCGGAGGCGGGCTCGGAGCCCCCCGTGCTCGCCCTCTTCTGGGACCTCACCGCGGCGCGGTACGACCCCGGGGCGTCGCCGGAGCCGCTCTACGGCTACTTCGTCGTCGCCGTGGCCGGCGCAGAGGTCGTGCTCGCGGTGGGCGACCTGGCCGCGGAGTTCGTCAAGACCAAGTTCGAGGGCCAGATCTCCAAGGCGCGATGCCTGGCGGTGTCGCGCAGGGAGCGCGTCGTGGTCGCCGACCCGGCGGCAATGCACACCGCGAGGGTGCGCTTCGCGGAAGGCGGGCCGGAGCACGAGGTGAGCGTCGGGTGCGCCACGAGCTCCGGGGGAGGGGAGGAGCTGTGGGTCAGCGTCGACGGGAAGCGGGCGGTGCAGGCGCAGCGGCTGCGGTGGAACTTCAGGGGCAACCAGACGGTGTTCGTGGACGGCGCGCCGGTGGACGTCATGTGGGACCTCCACGGGTGGTGGTTCCGGGACCCGCCGGGCTGCGCGGTGGTGATGCTCCGGGCAAGGAGCGCGCTGGAGAGCCGGCTGTGGCTGGAGGAGGAGGGGGCGGCGCCGGGGTTCTCGCTCGTCGTGCAGGCCTTCAAGGCCCCGCCATGATCTCCATGATGAGGTTCCCGCTTGCTCCTCACTCTGGCTACCTGCCCATTTGGGAAAAGGTAGTTGATTGAATTTAGCAAAACCAAGACGAATGCGATGTTTTGGTTGGTGTTAATTTACAGCTCTAGACATATATAGCTTGTTTTTAGAGGGACAATAAGCTTGGGATGAAAGTGAAACATAATTCATGGATCATTTTAGGTGGTATCCCCAGAGAGAGATACTGCGAGTGTGCAGTGCAGGATCATCCCCTTTGTTTGTTTTCCCTCTTTATCCCAACCATTTTTAGTGGTGTGTGCTCGTACAGTTGACAAATAATTATACAACATTTCAGAATCTTGATTCTGCTCTTCTCTTCTGTGTGATCAAGGTGGGTGCTCGTAGCTCAATACTCTTTATACCGGTGATTTGTGTCTGTCTGCATAAATTCTGCAATTCAGCTCTCGGGTTCCCACAATCTGAGATCCACCAGAGCATCTAGAACCCAAGTGTGCAAATTTGACCCCTTTATATCCGCGGACACGTCCGGTCACCCCTCACTGGAACCACACACCTCATTTACAAACCCCTATTTCCATTCTCATCCATGCAACGTTAAGTTCCTCATACTCGCTCCGCTTCTAAATACAAGTCCTTCTAGAGATTACACTACGGACTACATACAGATGTATATAGACATATTCTAGAGTGTAGTTTCACTCATTTTGCTCCGTATGTAGTCCATATTGAAATCTCTAAAAGGACTCGTATTTAGAAACGAAGGGAGTACATAGATAAACGAGCTACATTTGAATGAAGATTATCCTACTTTTACTCATTGTCATCAGAGATGTAGATGCCCCCTCGCCGGAGCCGCTGGGCTTGTGGTCATTGGCGGCTGGGCGAAGCTCCGGCGCCTCCTTGTCGTCCTCGTCCGTGACAAGCCGCTGCCTCCTCATGTTGGCGAGGTAGATACGGCGGCGGTTCGCCACCACCTCCCGCTCGGACAGGAGCGACTCCAAAGATAGCTTGGTTTTCGGCTACGAAGATGGGATTAGTGACGAGCGCCACGAATGCGGCATTGCCTACTTGTTTCGCCTCCAATGGCTACTCCACTGCAGGTTGCTCTGGAACTCGGCCTCCTCCATGCCAAATCCGCCGGGCATACCCGGCGCCTCCATGTCCGCCTCCTCCTCCTCCTTCATAAGGGGTGCAACGTTCCTCTACCTCGCACACCTCCCGCGTGATCTCCGCTCGACGCTCGGACGTGAGCATTTTGCAGTATGTGATCTTTTGACGGACCATAGCGAGGTCAGAGATGGAGTGGAAGCAGACGGGGGATGCGGTGGAGGCGCGGGCGGGAGGGAAATGGGGCAGTTAGGGTTTATCCTCGCCATCCGGCTTAAATAGCCGGATTTGGTTCCTCTGAGGAACCAAATCGATGGAGGAACCCGTCTGACCGATGGTTTACGCGCGTGTTCTGACTGTCAGTCCGACGCTGCAGACACGTCCGAGCATCCCCATATTCGCTCCACATATGAACTGGATATGTGAGGTACCGGACAACCCAGACGTTTGGACTGGGTGGGTGTTGGGGAGGAGGGGGGGGGGTGTCCGGGCCCTGTCCGGTTGTCCGCTCAAACATTTAGAGGGAAAGTGAGGGGTTCGGTTGTAGATTTCTGAATTTATTTGAAAGTGATTCGCCTTTCTTATTTGATGCTCTCACAGGTCAGGTCGATCATCCTAGAACCGCCATTTCCTGCATCATGCTGTTCTCACTCTCTTGTCATGTATAGTAATTTGTACGGCACATTGGACCTATATATAGTTGTCCACATTAGTAATTTGTCATGTCACCCCCTGATGGGAATTTCCTTTTGGTCTGTGACTCTGCTGTATAGCTGGTGCTGGACAATTGCACATGGTCTTGGACATAGCACAGTAGTAGTATAATCTAGAGTGGAGTGTGTTGATTTCACATTGGTCCCAGCTGCCCCAGGATAGGAGGTAGTAGTGACTGTTTCCCTCCCCCTCACACACACACACACACACAGTCCAAGTCGCCACTCGTGAGATCCTCGCTTGCTTTTCCTTCTTTCTGCTGCTGCTGCTTCTCACGAGAGAATTATCTGTGTCATGCATTCTTTGGTTGTTGATGTTTGTTGTGTCTTGAATGTTTGTTGCGCCTTTTCCCATTCGGTGCGAAGTTGCCAGCACAAGGCACACAGCACCCCGCGTGTGAGGTGCTCGTCTCCATCATCGGCTCTACACCACACTTCACTCTGCTCGCCACGCAATCAGGCTGACACGCATACTTTGCCACGCCTTACGTGCCGTCCTCGATCGTAAGCTTGCCACAACAGCAGCATTCTGTTGCAATGTTGCACGAGTCCCTCGAGAGATTGTTTCTTTTGTTGTTGTTGCGGAGTAGATTTCGTTGCTTTGCTTTTGGGTAACATGACACCTTGTAATGCTGTTCTCAACCATTTGTGACCTGGCGGGGCTATCGCTCCATTTCTCCATTGCTGTACGTCTAAGAAAGTCGATAGATGGGGAGAGCCACCACAAGGTGTACGCTTGCAAGTCTTGTCAACCCTCCGCTCGGCCTCTGCGTGGATGATATCTGCAGGTATGATATGATGCTGACGGGTGACTTGCGGGAAGCTGAAAAACATGACAACCCTAGATGACGGCTGCATACACACACCATTCATCTCACCCGTTTACTCATGACCGGCATCCATGTCTAACGCAGATACACTGACCGTCAGAATTCAGCACTCCTTACGTTCCTAAATGTTACTCCCTCCGATCACTTTTATAAGTCATTTCAGACAACTGAAATTGAGCTGTTTTGCGCGCTGTCTGAAATGCCTACAACGCCTTATAAAAGTGAACAGAGGGAGTACAAGACTTTCTTGGTCATTATAACCGTCAGGAAGTTTCAGTGCGCACTTGGTAAGCTCTGCAGTTGCCTCCTCTGAAGGCTAAGTAGAAAGATAGCTCCCCAGCATCTCCCAAAAGGAAAAGCGAGAAAGATAGCACCGCTTCTAAAGGACAGCAAGTTAACTGCCAATGTAAATGGCTTCACATGAATGTACTCACGCGCATCTCACTGCCCAGTGTTCGCCACTGTGCTACCAGTATACTATAGAGATCCATCAAGCGTACGTCATGAAGACCGAAATGTCAAGAAAAACAAATGAAAATCGCACAAGTTTATTCAAGGGTGGATAACCAAACAACTTTTCAAGGGAACATGCGGCATTACAGTCTTAGAGGCAGCTGCACCAGCTAAACACTGCAGCAGCAGGACAAGCAGAGAAAGGAGGCTCAGGTGCACCTACACTGCACCAGAGCTGCAGCAGGACAAGCAGTTGTACTGGAGGCGGATCAGGCAGGCGGCGCCGGCTTGACGAAGACCAAGGGGAAGTCCATGACGACGACCTTGTCGAGCGCGGCCATGAAGGTGGCGGCGAAGGCAGAGTGCTTCTCATGGCCCATGCACGCCGCCAGGTCCTCAGCGCTGGCGAAGGTCATGACGAAGACGTGGGTGAAGCCCTGCGTGAGCGCCTCCTGGTTCAGCACGTCCTTGCCCCTGCAATATGCATGGTGTCAAGTGCTACTAAAACCAAGTTGAAGAAATATCGACGAATGAAGTATGATACACGCAATCTTGATCTTTTACTGTATGCTAGCCTTCAGAAAGAACTTTTGGTCACTTCCTCACTGGTTTATAGCACAAAGTTCTTCAGAAGAAATGTAGCACTAAATTTAGATACATTAAAGTGCACTGGAAAGTATATATGGATCTGGTGATGTTGCTTTTTCACAGCACAAGCCAAGGAATGCAAAGTATTTATGCGTACCAGCCGAAGTATTTGACGGTGTCGAGCTCCGCGGCGAGCTTGGTGAGCTCCTGGATGATGTCGTCCACCACCACGCCTTCCTTGAACTTGGCCATGCAAAGGTGCTTGAACTCCGCCATGGCCCAAAGGCAGCTAGCTTTCTCTTTTCTCTCTTGCCTCCGGCCGGTGGCTTTGCTTGCACTTGCAGAGGCTGCCATGATCACGCCATTTTAAAGCCGGGAGGGAGCGGGGGGAGAGCTCTGCCCAGAGTTGCTCACGGTGACGGTGAGGGCCACCACCGCCCACAGGAATCACTCACTCAGTCTAAAGCTTGTTAGGCATTTTTCTTCCTTTTTCTTGCCACTAGACTAGACTTAATCATTTCAGCACAGGAGGTGAAGGCCGACCATGCTACTGCTGCATTGAGCACAGCACAGCACACTGTTAGATCTAGCTCGCATGGCTGCATGAGCCTCTCAAGTCTGAACCATGATTGTACCCGATCCGAGCGACATCGGCATCGGCGCGCAGGCCCCACCGGGATCTGCATGCCTGCTTTTCAGAGGAGAAAGAGATGTCAACATTCTGGAGTTCCATCTTTGTGATCTTGAATCTTGGATCGGAGTTGCTTAGAATTATGCGTGTTAGATGATGCTTGACCAGTTCATCTCATCAGATCAGTTAGGTCGCTCACTCACCAAGACCAAGGTAACTTGACGAAGAATAGACACTGAATCCAGGTAGATGGAAACAAGATGGCACCTAATGTTGATGGAGATTGCTAACCACGTGTGCCATGCGGTGATGTTGATGCTAATGAATTCTCGTGCTGATGAATCAGTGAGACACCTCCAATCTTTCAGTCCGAGCAATATCTCTCTCCTACTCTCTAATTTTACCAACGGCATTTCTAACCGATCCCTTATCCGACTGTAAAGGAGTGAATTTAGCTTTTTTCTCCCCTAAACCGCACCTAGCCGATCCTTTATAACCATCAGTGGTGTAAAACTTTTACTCCATCCCTGTTCTTCTCTCTATATTTACTCCGGCTCGCGTCGGCCGAGTAATTCCAAACTCTCTCTTCTCTCCCCCGCCTCCTCTTCTCCCCCCTCGCATCCCGCCGGCGCGACCCCCGGCCCAATCTGCCGCCCTCCCTCCTCCCCGATGGCCGAACGCAGCGGCCGCCGGTCCCCTCCGGTGATCCGCAGCGGGGATCCGCGCCGCTATGCCCGCGGGACGTCGTCCGCAGCTGCTTCCTCGAGCCGCCCGCCGCCGTGCCCCTCATACGTTTTGCGGATTTCCAGGACCTCCCTTTGTTGCGGCCGCCAACGAGGACCTACATGGGTGTCCGACAACGGTCGTGGGGACGTGGGTGGCCGAAAACACCAACCGCGTGACCCACAAGCAGAAGTGGGTCGGCTCCTTCCACACCGCCGAGCTCGTGGACATGGAATACGACTGGTGGCAGGTCCGGTTCCACGGCCGCGACGTGATGCTCAACTTTTCCATCGGCATGACTCCGTTCCACCTCGTCCTGCCGGAGCCGGGGGTGGTGACCGTTCGGATGGCGTGGGAGGGCCGGGAGGCGAGGGAGTGCCTCGAGACCGAGGCCACCGCCGAGGCCTACATGGGTGAGCTCTGCCGGCAGTACCCGGAGCTAGTGGGCGCGGAGCGGGCGATCTTCGCCGTCAATGACGGTGAAGTTATCATCATCTCCGACGATGAGGGCGGCAACGCGGGTAGCGAGGTGGGCGGCGACGACGAGATCAACATCGAGGAGTGGCGGAGCGTCTTCCCTGACTACGACGACTACGGCGACGGCACCGGCCCGGACCCAGCTCTCACCGAGGGTGGCCTCACCCAGAAGGATTGACTCGACCTGCACCTCAGCCAAAAATAGTTTAAATTTAGTTTTAGTTTAAATTTATGTTTAATGTTCGGTTGCGAGAACTTTATGTGTTGAACTTATGTTTAAATGCATCATCTTTCCGTTCAAATTTGATTGAATTTGTGTAAATTTAGTTATACTCCGCTAATTTTAGGGGATCGGCTAGGTACGGCGAAATTTTAGTGGAGTATATATACTCAACTAAGGTATATACTCCGCTAACTTTTAATGCCCTAAGCACATACAAACCTGTGCAGTGCAGCTTCCATTGTTGCAAGGGTGTAGTGCCGGTCAATGAGGCATTATAACCAATCTAAGTCAAGTGATATAGTATGAAAGAAGAGAAAAAAACTGAAAAAAACTTTTTGCAAGAATCTTCATGCAAAATCAAAAGAAAATACTATCGATCGAGACATAACGGGTTTCAAGTCGATCGGCATTTAGAAAACTGTTGTTGCAATTATCTGCTGCACATGTTTTCGGTTTTTTTTTTGTAAGCAAACCCCGTTTATCGTCAATATTTTTCCCAAGGAAAAACTAGCATTTCATCGAGCCCCTGATCATTTTCGGCCTCTTCTTTCCGTTCGACAGTATTACCATTTGACAAAGTCTGCAGTAACTCCAGACGTTTCGACTATTAACAAGATGACGGTTGTGTGCATCGGGCCGACCCTCATTCTTGGTAAATAATGAAGGAGAACGCAAGAAAGATAGCAGCGCTCAACCACCCCAGGGGCAGCAATTGAAACGGCCAATGTTTATCAATGCCCTCACATGAAAATTCTGACATGTTACTGTTGATCAATGCCTTCAGCTTCATTGATGAAACTCACATTGCCAGAGTTTTAAGTGTTTGCGCAATAGTGGTAAGCAGGAGTGAGCCATTACAGATCAGATATCCATCAATTCATAATGAAGACCGAAAAGTAAAGCAAAACCAGCGATGTTTATTCAAGGGTGATAATCAAGCAACTTTTGAACGGAATGCACGGAATAGAGTCACACCGCAGGCTTTACAGGCTAGAAGGCCGGTTAACACCGTAGTAGAAGGACAAGCAAGTAAAAATAGGAGGCTTTAGGTCTATCACAGCTGCAGCCTGCAGATAGATAGATGGTGGGTATAACCTGAAAAGGCAGGCACCTTACAGTGGCTGGCGATGGTAGATGCTTATACTCCATCGCTTAGTACCAGTAACAGACAGATATATCATTCAAGCGGCCCCAGGCGATGGCGCCGGCTTGGCGACGACGAAGGGGAAGTCCAGGACAACCACCTTGTCGAGCACGGCCATGAAGGTGGCGGCGAAGGCAGAGTGCTTCTCGTGACCCATGCACGCCGCCAGGTCCTCGGCGCTGGCGAAGCTCATGGAGAAGACGTGGGTGAAGCCCTGGGTCAGCGTCTCCTGGTTCAGCACGTCCTTTCCCCTGCACCCCCAACACAAGGAACAATCAATCAATGATATACTCCTACTAAACTCTAGATAGACACACTGATGAACGGCGATGCCTAATCTTGATCTGTTGCTGAATTAAACTTGGACATAGTTTTGGTCACCGGTGAAAGACTTTAAGGTTCTTTTAAAAGAAAAATGCAGCAGACAGTTTCAAGTGTACTGTGCAGTGAAGATGGAATCCCTTTTTCGGAACAATACAAATGAGAGCAATGCAAATGCATACGTACCACCCGAAGAATTTGACGGTGTCGAGCTCCGCGGCCAGCTTGGTGAGCTCCTCAATGATGTCCTCCACCACCACGCCCTCCTTGAACCTCACCAGGCACAGGTGCTTGAACTCCATGGCTCAACAAGTCACAAGTGCAAAGCTGAGCCAAGCTTTCTCCTCTGCTGGCTTTGCACTTTGCAGCGGATGCGTATTATCACGCCACGGCGCTGGCCGTTTTATGGACGGGATGAGAGCTATACTCCGGTGAGGGCCACCACCACACCACCGACAGGAATCACTGACTGTAAATAATAGCCTTATTTATTTTTTTCTTCTTATTGGCAGTACACTTGTCGTTGTAGACAATGCCCCCTGCTGTTGGTTTTGAGCACACTGTTAGATCTACCACGAGCCATGTGTGGCCCCCACCGGACCGGCATCGGTGTGTAGGGCCCACAGGGGTCTGCTTTCAGAACAAGTATCATCATTCTGGAGTTGGATGTTGTGATCCCGAATTCTGGATCAGAATTATGCAGCACTGTACTGGTTCCAGTTCCCTGCAGTGCAGGTCAGTTAACCTCAAACCAGCCAATTGCAGTTGGGTCACTTAACCATAGTGGTTTGGAGAAACTATACACTGAAGCAGCAGCACGCTGCTACTTCCAAGCGGATGCAAACAGGGCACCAGCTAATCTTGATGCTGTTCATGAAGAATTCTCTTATGGATGCATGAGCGCGACATCTTCAATATGTTTGTTAGCTCATCAGTTCTTCATCTGCATTAAAACAGTCATCTCAACCAGCAAATCAAGATGCCCTACCCATCCTGTTTGTTAGCTCATCAGTTCATTCAGCTGCATTAAAACAGTCATCTCAATCAGTATGTTTGTAGCTGTTTGAATTGGTACATGCACTGATGATGATGTTCCTACAACAACAATTCTCTGTGGGCTACCATAGATGGATACAATGGACTGTTTTCAGTCAAATTATCGAGCAAATGTGTCTTTTCGACAAGAAACCCAAAGATTTCTCATATTTACATCGGACCCGCGGAAATCTAATCTATAACAGACATCCGTTCATCCACATGGGCAGATGTTTCCAAGTTTACAGGTTGTTCACAAAAGAAACTCCAAACAGCTACTTGCCGGAGCTTAGCTGGGGAGATCACGACCTGCTGAGTACACGAGGACTCTCCATGTGCTGTTTTACTGTTTGGTTGTTATTTCGCCGGGAGAGGTAACCTCAGACAGCGTCAAGTTGTCTGGCCCATCCAAGGATGGACCGGGTACTGTCCGATTCGCCTGGTCGCGTTCGTTTTGAAGAACCTCTGATGCCCTTGGCGAATGCGCCGTGCCGACAAACAGACAATGGCACGGATCCGATATTGATGCTTCGGGAGAATAAGGAGGTATATGTATAGGTATCACCACTGCACTTGGTAAAGGAGGCGCGATATGCTTGCTATCGGGATAGTCAGACAGTGAAATTCTACAGACTGGGCACGTTGAGTGCTGCTTTAGCCAAGCATCTATGCACACCATATGGAAATTGTGGCCACAGTAAGGAAGAGTGCGGAGCACATCTTTGTCCTCGTATTCTGCAAGACAGACAACACACCTGCGAGCGAAGACACAAACAGTTCAGAGTCTAGATTTTGGTGTAATCAGGAAGAGTTGCTAAAAGCCCTAGCACAAGAAAATGGAAATATAGAATATAACAGACTAACACATGCACACACTATCAATTAATTAACTTTCCTATAAATAAAAATATACTAGCTCAGCAAAGCAATGAAGTTTGAAGGACAAATCTGAAAATGATCAATTAGTGATGCGTATATAAAAAAAGGCAGGCTATTTCAGTAGCTCAGTTTTTTTGGAGTTTTAGGAGTATACTGTGTTTTCTTAGAAACCATGCTTTGAAATACGTCAATGTGTTTGGTATCAACAAATACAACAGATTTGTAAACCGTAGTATCTCCACTACCATGTTTTTCTTTTGGTAGTGGTTGAAAAAGAGGTCTAATCCTCTTCTTTTCTAAACCAAACCGAGAAAAACTGCAGTTTTTGAGTGTTCATTGCCCATACTGAGCTTAGATTACTACAGTTTTGGAAAAACTGTGCTGCCAAAGGCTAGCTGGGAAACTGGATGGAATGTAGTGTTTGTTCTTTTGGTAGTGGTTGAAAAAGAGGTCTCTTCCTCTTTTTTTCTGAACCAAACAGAGAAAAACTATGGTTTTTAGAAACTGAAGTGCTCATTGCGCATGCATTGGAATACTGAGCTTAGATTACTACGGTTTTGGAAACACTGTGCTGCCAAAGGCTAGCTGGGAAACTGGATGGAATGTAGTGTTTGTTACAAGATACTGTACTAAACACAAAAGTGAATCACACAATTGGTGCAAGTAAAAATTACTCCCTTCATCCCATAATATAAGATGTTATTACAACCATTGTACTCATATATTGGTTGTAGTAACATCTTATATCGCGGAATGGAGGGAGTAGTAAATGATGTGCATCCAGCGAAAGACTAGTTCAACTAACAGTGAATGATTAGATCGGACATCAGACCACCAAGCCAGTCCTAGCCTCCCTCTAATTGAGCATATGTGAGTACTCAATACTTAATTGCGATGCCCCATTATTCCTCAGTACGATTTTATTCAGGGGCAGCTCAAAGATATTTGTATTCCAATGATATGTTATTAATTGAGTGGTCTTATCTGTCCAATGAAAATGAAATCTCAGGGACCTCATGGTTCAATAGTCAATCCCCGTTAAACACCGTAATCAGGACTCTTGTACTGAAAAGGTCACATAATTTATCTTAGGCACCAAAATGTTCAAGGACATTACCTATGGTACTAAAAGAATCTAAAAACACTCTCAAGGACAGCTTCATAACTACAAGAGAGGATCCATCTCCCCATGTGGCATTGCTGCTTGAAGATTTTTCAGTAGTATTTATCTATGGCTATACATTGACATGATCAAATACTCACGCTGAGAAGTGGTTAGAAGAATGCAAATACTTGCCAAAGTTTACTGAGGACAATGGTGAGTAGTATATACCTAGGATAATTATCCTTTTAGGCAGTATGATTGTAACAACTAACTCCGAGCAAAGCTCAACAATTCTTTATCCACATACTATAGTCTATGGGTCTATGGTAAAGTCGTTAACAAACACCAACAGCATGAATTTTCGTATGAATAAAACCAGATTTCATATTAGCTAATAGTGTGTTACCAGCTTACATCATTGAGCAAGTTGGAGCTGAACCATGGCATTTCGCAGTCCCAGTCCCACCTCCGTACTAATATTAGAATTCTAACCAAAAAGCATTCCACATGTATGTGGGGGATTCAGTGCTCACAGCACCAGTATCCAAAAGAATCACCAATCTTTGGCTTACAATAATGATAGTGAGATCCCTCTTTCGCCACTCACTGAGTGCGCACTCACAGCTAGAAGCTCCTAATTGCAGCGTTGGTTGCCCCAAATCAGTGGCCTAACTAAGGATCAACTAAAACCAGCGCGACCGGACCGCAATTCCGATGAATACGAGGGATATACTGACTAAATGGCGCTGCACAGTGGAGTAGATTCCAAGTTTAGACGGCAGGCAACGCACGGCACGGCACGGCACGGCACGGGGAGAGATTGGAATCGGCGATGGATGGAGCAAAGGCGGATCGAGGAGCACTTACTGCGGGGCCGCGTCTGAGGAGTCGGAGTCGGAGGAGGCAGCAGCTGCGAAGGCGCGGGTGGGGAAGGAGGCGACGGCGGCGAGGTCCAGGCCCCCGGCGCCGGGGCCAGCCGCGGCCTGGCCTCCCAGGCGGTCGACCTGTACGGCGAAGAAGTAGTTGGCGGCGAGGGGCGGGAAGCCCGGCGGGAGCGGCGATGGGCGGGAGCGGCGGCGGCGGCGGCGCACGAGCGCGCAGACGAGCCTGGAGCAGACGAAGACTATGAAGAGGACGCTGACGCAGAAGCCGAGCAGCGTGAGCACCATGCTCGTGGACACCCCCGACGCCATGGCGGGCGGCGGATGGGAGTGCGGGTGCGAGTGTGGGCGCTGCCGCTGCTCTGCTCTCCCCTGTCTGCCTGTCTCTCGCTCTCGCTCGGTGGTGTGAGTTCTGTTAATAAATGGGATCTGCGTCTGCTGCGCACTCACACCGTTGGGTTGGGCATTTAGGAAGTCGTTGCGTGTCGCGTGGCCGATTTTTATTCATCCGGGAACGGGAATGGGAGGGGGATGCGATGCGGTGGTGGGGGCCGATCCCGAATCCCGTTCGGTGGCCTTCAAGGAGGAAGAAAGGCTGTGGCCTGTGGGTGTGGCTGCAGCGGGCGGGGCCGTGACACCACCGGACGCGCACTACGGCGCCAGCGGCAGATAGATAGATACGAATAGGACGGATTTGCAAGCGACGGATGGGCGGAGCGGCGCAAAAGGGGAAGATACCGTGTCGACTTGATCACGCAGACGCAGGGCGAGAGAGATAGATGATGAGACGTGAGGTTTCAAGCCACGCAGCGAGTCAGCGAAGGCTGGCCAAGCAGCGAGTCAGCGACCAAAAATTGACAAGGATTTTGCACAAAAAGTTTTGGAGATGCGGGGTATCGATCCCCGTGCCTCTCGCATGCTAAGCGAGCGCTCTACCATCTGAGCCACATCCCCGATTAAGGCCATTCTCCATTTTGACCCTAATTATACTCTTCTTCTATGGTCACATTTACCTCGAAAACATCCCGCTCAATGCTTGGAATGATGCCGTCGCGGCGCAGGTACTCGGGCCGAACACCTTTCTGCACTTCTTCGACATCGCCTCCGCGCAGTGCGAAGACACGACCACACTCAATCCGTGGGCTTGGTCGGCGGACCCCAGCAAAATTCCCAAGGTGCAGAACGTCACCTTCACCTGCAACCAGCCGCCGGCGGGCGGCGCCCCTGTCCCCGCCGTCGGTCGCCAAGGGTTGCTGCTACCTCTTGAGCACTGCGTTGGATTTCCCGAAGATGAGAGGATGATGCAAAGAAAGTAAGCGTAAGTATTTCCCCGAGTTTTGAAAACCAAGGTATCAATCCAAGAGGAGCCCACTCACAAGTCCCTCGTACTGCACAAAGCGATAGCGCCTCGCAACCAACGCGATTAGGGGTTGTCAATCCCTTCACGGTCACTTACTTAGAGTGAGATCTGATAGAGATGATAAATAATATTTTTGGTATAGAGATGCAAAGTGAAAAGTAAAAGGCAAAGTAAAAACAAAGCAAGTATTAAAGTGATGGAGATTGATATGATGAGAATAGACCCGGAGGCCATATGTTTCACTAGTGGCTTCTCTCAAGAGCATAAGTATTCTATGGTGGGTGAACAAATTACTGTTGAGCAATTGACAGAATTGACCATAGTCATGAGTATATCTAGGTATGATCATGTATATAGGCATCACGTCCGAGACAAGTAGACCGACTCACCTGCATCTACTACTATTACTCCACTCATCGACCGCTATCCAAAGATGCATCTAGAGTATTAAGTTAAAAAGCAGAGTAACACCTTAAGCAAGATGACATGATGTAGAGGAATAAACTCATGCAATATGATAAATACCCCATCTTGTTATCCTCGATGGCAACAATACAATACGTGCCTTGCAACCCTTTACATCGGTAAGGACACCGCAAGATTGAACCCAAAGCTAAGCATTTCTCCCATTGCAAGAACTACCAATCTAGTTGGCCAAACCAAACGGATAATTCGAAGAGACTTGCAAAGATAAACAATCATACGTAAAAGAATTCAGAGAAGAATCAAATATTATTCATAGATAATCTGGATCATAAACCCACAATTCATCGGTCTCAACAAACACACCGCGAAAAGAAGATTACATCGAATAGATCTCCACGAGAGAGGGGAGAACATTGTATTGAGATCCAAAAGGAGAGAACTATGGTGATGATGTAGAAGCCCTCCGTGGTGGATTTCCCCTCCGGCGGAGCTCCGAAATAGGCCCTAAGATGAGATCTCGTGGATACAGGAAGTTGCGGCGGTGAAATTAGGTTTTTGGCTCCTGTTCTGATCGTTTGGGGATACGTAGGTATATATAGGAGGAAGGAGTACGTAGGTGGAGCAACAGGGGGCCCACGAGGCAGGGGGGCACGCTGTAGGGGGGCCCCCCCCACCCTCGTGACCGCCTCTTTTGTTCCTTGGAGTAGGGTCCAAGACCCCTGGATCACGTTCGGTGAGAAAATCACGTTCCCGAAGGTTTCATTCCGTTTGGACTCCGTTTGATATTCCGTTTCTTCGAAACACTGAAGTAGGCAAAAAATCAATTACCTTGGGCCTCCGGTTAATAGGTTAGTCCCAAAAATAATATAAAAGTGGAAAATAAAGCCCAATATAGTCCAAAAGCAGTAGATAAAGTAGCATGGAGCAATCAAAATTATAGATACGTTGCAGACGTATCGTGCATCCCCAAGCTTAATTCACCTTTCGTCCTCGAGTAGGTAAATGATAAAAGAGAATTTTGATGCGGAGTGATACTTTGGCATAATTTCAATGTAAATCTTCTTAATTGTGGTATGAATATTCAGATCCGAAAGATTCAAGACAAAAGTTCATATTGATAAAAGAAATGGTAATACTTCAAGCATACTAATCAAAGTAATCATGTCTTCTCAAAATAGCATGGCAAAAGAAAGTTCATCCCTATAAAATCATATAGTTAGGCTATGCTTCATTTTCGTCACACAAAGATGTTCCCAACTTCTATACCCCGATGACAAGCCAAGCAATTGTTTCATACTTAAATAATCTCAAACTTTTTCAACTTTCAAGCAATACATGAGCGTGAGCCATGGATATAGCATTATGGGTGGAATAGAATATGATGATGGGGATTGTGTGGAGAAGACAAAAAAGGAGAAAGTCTCACATTGACGAGGATAATCAACGGGCTATGGAGATGCCCATCAACTGATGTCAACATGAGGAGTAGGGATTGACATGCAATGGATGCACTAGAGCTATGAATGCTCAACAAA
The DNA here is from genome assembly GCA_021605145.1 of Aegilops bicornis. NCBI lineage: Eukaryota > Viridiplantae > Streptophyta > Magnoliopsida > Poales > Poaceae > Aegilops > Aegilops bicornis. Next base: position 322,278,481 of record CM038673.1, on the reverse strand, counting down.
AGAAAACTAGTGGGTGTGCATCCAACTTGCTTGCTCACGAAGACCTAGGGCATTTGAGGAAGCCCATCGTAGGAATATACAAGCCAAGTTCTATAATGAAAAATTCCCTCTAGTGTAAAAAAGACAACTTATGAGACTTGCTATATGAAAAACATGGTGCTACTTTGAAGCACAATATATGAGACTCACTACATGAAGAACAAGGTGCTACTTTGAAGCACAAGTGTGGAAAAAGAGATAGTAACATTGCCCTTTTTCTTTTTTTCTTTTTTTGGCCTTTCTTTTTTTTGGGTCTTTCTCTTTTTTTTGGCAATGCTCTAATAATGATGATCATCACACTTCTATTGATTACAACATAAGGATTACAACTCGAAACTAGAACAAGGTATGACTCTATATGAATGCCTCCGTGATGTCTGGATGGTGCAATGAATCAAGAGTGACATGTATGAAAAATAATGCATGGTGGCTTTGCCACAAATACGATGCCAACTACATGATCATGCAATGGCAATATGACAAAAGTAAAGTATGTCATGATGATGATGAACGGAACGGTGGAAAGTTGCATGGCAATATATCTCGAAATGGCTATGGAAATGCCATAATAGGTAGGTATGGTGGCTGTTTTGAGGAAGATATAAGGAGGTTTATGTGCGATAGAGCGTATCACATCACGGGATTTGGATGCACCATCGAAGTTTGCACCAACTCTCAAGGTGAGAAAGGGCAATGCACGGTACCGAAGAGGCTAGCAAAGGCGGAAAGGTAAAAGTGCGTATAATCCATGGACTCAACATTAGTCAAAAGAACTCATATACTTATTGCAAAAATTTAGAAGTCATCAAAAATCAAGTACTACGTGCATGCTCCTAGGGGATAGATTGGTAGGAAAAGACCATCGCTCGTCCCCGACCGCCACTCATAAGGATGCACAAGCCAGGTACACTTCATGTTTCAAATTTGTTATACAACTTTAACCATACGTGCATGCTACGGGACTTGCTAACTTCAACACAAGCATTCTTTAAATTCATAATCACCCAACTAGCATGACTTTAATACCACCATCTTCTTATCTCAAAACAATTATCAAGCATCAAACTTTTTTTAGTATTCAACGCACTCAAAAGAAAGTTTCACATATCTTGAATACCAAGTATATTAATATTAAGCAAATTACCATGCTATTAACGACTCTCAAAATAATCTAAGTGAAGCATGAGAGCTCAATAGTTTCTTTAAAACAAATCCACCACCGTGCTCTAAAAGATCTAAGTGAAGCACTAGAGCAAAAATTATCACGCTCAAAAGATATAAGTGAAGCACTACGATCAAAACTATCAAGCCAAAAGATATAAGTGAAGCACATAGAGTATTGTAGCAAATTCCAATTCATGTATGGCTATCTCAAAAGGTGTGTACAGCAAGGATGACTGTGGTAAACTAACAAGCAAAGACACAAATAATACAAGACGCTCCAAGCAAAACACATATCATGTTGGTGAATAAAAATATAGCTCCAAGTAAATTACCGATGGAAGTAGACGAAAGAGGGGATGCCTTCCGGGGCATCCCAAGCTTGGAATTTTTGGTGTCCTTGGATTATATTGGGGGTGCCATGGGCATCCCCAAGCTTAGGCTATTGCCACTCCTTGTTCCATAATCCATCAAAAGAATTTACCCAAAACTTGAAAATTTCACAACACAAAACTCAATAGAAATCTCATGAGCTCCGTTAGAGAAAGAAAACAAAAGACTACTTTAAGGTACTGTAATAAACTCATTCTATATTTATATTGGTGTTAAACCTACTGTATTTCAACTTATCTATGGATTATAAACTATTTTACTAGCCATAGATTCATCAAAATAAGCAAACAACACACGAAAAACAAAATCTGTCAAAAACAGAACATTCTGTAGTAATCTGTAACTAACGCAAACTTCTGGAACTCCAAAAACTCTACCAAAATTAGACGACCTAGACAATTTGTTTATTGATCAGCAGCAATTGGAATCAGTATTTTATCACGTTCTGGTGATTTTTAATAATTCGGGCACTGAGCGCAAAGTTTCTGGAAATTACAGCAAGATCAAATAACTATCATTCAAGAAGATCCAATAGGTCTAGCTTGGCACAAACACTAATTAAAACATAAAACCACATCTAAACAGAGGCTAGATGGATTATTTATTCCTAAACAGAAACAAAAACAAAAAAACAAAAAGAAAATTGGGTTGCCTCCCAACAAGCGCTATCGTTTAACGCCCCTAGCTAGGCATAAAAGCAAGGATAGATCTAGGTATTGCCTTCTTTGGTAGGCAATCCGTAAGTGGCTCTCATGATAGATTAATATGGTAATTTTATTTTCTTTCTAGGAAAGTGTTCCATGCCTTTCTTTAATGGAAATTGGAATCTAATATTCCCTTCCTTCATATCAATAATTGCACCAATCGTTTTAAGGAAAGGTCTACCAAGAATAATAGGACATGAAGGATTGCAATCTATATCAAGAACGATAAAATCTACGGGCACATAATTCCTATTTGCAACAATAAGAACATCATCAATTCTTCCCATAGGCTTTCTAATAGTGGAATCCGCAAGATGCAAGTTTAGAGAGCAATCATCAAAGTCACGAAAATCTAGCAAATCACACAAAGTTTTGGGGATAGTGGAGACGCTAGCACCCAAATCACACAAGGCATGAAACTCATAATTTTTAATTTTAATTTTAATAGTTGGTTCCCACTCATCATAGTGTTTTCTAGGGATAGAAACTTTCAACTCAAGTTTTTCTTCATAAGATTGCATCAAGGCATCAACAATGTGTTCGGTAAAGGCCTTATTTTGACTATAAGCATGAGGAGAATTTAGCACGGATTGCAACAAGGAAATACAATCAATTAAAGAGCAATTTTCATAATTAAATTCCTTGAGATCCAATATAGTGGGTTTAGCAACATCTAGGTTTTTATTTCTTTCAATCCCACATTTATCAATTTCATCATCAAGATCTAAAAGCTCTGAATTCTTAGAATGCCTTCTAGGTAAAGGAAGATCATATTCAGTTTCATCAAGATTAATATTGCAAAACAAAGATTTAATGGGGGCACATCAATAACTTTTAGATCTTCATCTTAATTTTCATAGGAATTGGAAGAACACGCTTTAATAAAGGCATCTTTGGAAGCACGCATCCTAGCGGTTCTTTCTTTGCACTCATCAATAGAAATTCTCATAGCTTTGAGAGACTCATTGATATCATGCTTAGGAGGAATAGATCTAAGCTTTAAAGAATCAACCTCAAGAGAAATTCTATCAACGTTCCTAGCCAAATCATCAACTTTAAGCAATTTCTCCTCAGGCAAAGCATTAAAATTCTTTTGTGAATTCATAAAATCTTTAACACTACTCTCAAATTCAGAGGGCATCTTATTAAAATTTCCATAAGAGTTGTTGTAGGAATTTCCATAATTATTAGAAGGATTACTAGGACAAGGCCTATGATTAAAATTCCCTCTATACGCATTGTTACCAAAATTATTCCTACCAACAAAATTCACATCCATAGATTCATTATTATTCTCAATCAAAGTAGATAAAGGCATGTCATTAGGATCAGGAGAAACACTCTTAGTAGCAAATAATTTCATAAGTTCATCCATCTTTCCACTCAAAACATTAATTTCTTCTATCGCATGCACTTTTTTATTAGTAGATCTTTCGGTATGCCATTGAGAATAATTAACCATAAGATTATCTAGAAGTTTAGTAGCATCTCCTAGAGTGATTTCCATAAAAGTGCCTCCCGCGGCCGAATCTAAAAGATTTCTAGAAGCAAAATTCAATCCGGCATAAAAGTTTTGTATAATCATCCACAAGTCCAAACCATGAGAGTGAGATCCCTTCACGGTCACTTACGAGAGTGAGATCTGATAGAGATGATAAATAATATTTTTGGTATTTTTGGTATAGAGATGCAAAGTGAAAAGTAAAAGGAAAAGTAAAAACAAAGCAAGTTTTAAAGTAATGGAGATTGATATGATGAGAATAGACCCGGGGGGCATAGGTTTCACTAGTGGCTTCTCTCAAGAGCATAAGTATTCTACGGTGGGTGAACAAAGTACTGTTGAGCAATTGACATAATTGAGCATAGTTATGAGAATATCTAGGTATGATCATGTATATAGGCATCACGTCCGAGACAAGTAGACCGACTCCTCCCTGCATCTACTACTATTACTCCACTCATCGACCGCTATCCAGCATGCATCTAGAGTATTAAGTTAAAAAAAGAGTAATGCCTTAAGCAAGATGACATGATGTAGAGGGATAAATTCATGCAATATGATAAAAACCCCATCTTGTTATCCTCGAAGGAAACAATACCAAACGTGCCTTGCTGCCCTTACATCCTTTGGGAAAGGACACCGCAAGATTGAACTCAAAGCTAAGCACTTCTCCCATTGCAAGAACTACCAATCTAGTTGGCCAAACCAAAGCGGATAATTCAAGAGACTTGCAAAGATAACCAATCATACATAAAAGAATTCAGAGAAGAATCAAATATTATTCATAGATAATCTGGATCATAAACCCACAATTCATCGGTCTCAACAAACACACCGCAAAAAGAAGATTACATCGAATAGATCTCCACGAGAGAGGGAGAGCATTGTATTGAGATCCAAAAGAGAAGAAGCCATCTAGCTAATAGCTATGGACCCAAGGTCTGAAGTAAACTACTCACACTTCATCGGAGGGGCTATGGTGATGATGTAGAAGCCCTCCGTGGTGGATGCCCCCTCGTGAGCTCCTAACAGGCCCCAAGATGAGATCTCGTGGATCTGTGAAGTTGCGGCGGTGGAATTAGGTTTTTGGCTCCTGTTCTGATCGTTTGGGGGTACGTAGGTATATATAGGAGGAAGGAGTACGTCGGTGGAGCAACAGGGGGCCCACGAGGGTGGGGGGCGCCCCTCGCCCATGAGGCAGGGGGGCGCGCCCTAGGAGGGGCGCCCCCCACCCTCGTGACCGCCTCTTTTGTTCCTTGGAGTAGGGTCCAAGTCCCGTGGATCACGTTCGGTGAGAAAATCACGTTCCCGAAGGTTTCATTCCGTTTGGACTCCGTTTGATATTCCGTTTCTTCGAAACACTGAAATAGGCAAAAAACAACAATTCTAGGCTGGGCCTCCGGTTAATAGGTTAGTCCCAAAAATAATATAAAAGTGGAAAATAAAGCCCAATATAGTCCAAAACAGTAGATAAAGTAGCATGGAGCAATCAAAAATTATAGATACGTTGGAGACGTATCAGCTGCGTCGGCGCGTCCTGGTCCACCTGGACCTGTCGAGGATTACCTCCCAGACTCGAACGGCCGCATCCCTCGACATCCTCGCTTGCAGCCCCACTTCAGCTGGCGCTACGGTGTCGTGGACGGTGAGGCCCGCGCTCGTGACCACCAGGTGGCGGGTGTGCGATGCCGGGACCGCGACGATCGCGATCGGCACGACGACGACCGCGACAGCGATGGAGACCACGATGGGCGTGGCAGGCGTGAAGACCGCAATGCTTCCTCTTGGCGTGACCTCTTTCGGAGCCGCTCCAGGGCTCCTCACCGTGATGACGAGCGGGCAGGTGGCTCGCGTGATAATCGACGACGAGACGACCGCGACTCCCGCGGCCACTATGATGATGGTCGTCGGCGGGACCTGCCAGACGCCCAGAAGATCGACAACGCCAAGGTTCAACGCCTTCCCGACGGAGCAGTGATCCCAGCTTCTGGTAGAAGGGCTCGTGAAAGCACAAGTGCCCCCTCGGTGATTTTGGTAATTAATGTCAACATATCTCTTGTTGGACTAATGTTTGTATCTAGTATATTTCAGATAAGTTCAACAGTGGAGTGGCGTGGACAAGAGGATGTGGAACCCCTGCAAAATGCTAAGGACAAAGGATTGGCAAAAACTCAAAAGCTCAAGAATCTACATTTTCATTTAATGATCCATGATCACATTGAGTCCATAGGAAAAGTCAATACTATTAAAAGGGGATGAGGTGTTGCTTAATGGCTTGCTTGCTCAAAGTGCTTAATGATATGCTCCAAAATCCCTCAACCACTTTCTCATATCCACATATGTCCCCAACCAAAAGTCAAACTCGGCCCTATCGGTTTGATCTATCCGGAGCCACCGAGTTCACTTGACATAGCCACTTTCAGAAACCCTAGTCAGTTTGGTCTCACCGATGGGATCCGGTCTCACCGAGATGGGCTTGCAAACTCTCTGGTTCCTGTTGTAATAATTTCGGTCCTACCAAGACTTGCAATCAGTCTCATCGAGTTTGCTTGACCAACTCTCTGGTTAGCCTATTACCAAAATCGGTCCCACCGAGTTTGTGTAATCGGTCAAACCGAGATAAGGTTTTACCCTAACCCTAGCACATCGGTCCCATCGAGTTGATCATATCGGTCCCACCGAAAATCCTAACGTTCACATTTTGAACTAAATCGGTGTGACCGAGTTTTCTGATTCGGTCCCACAGAGTTTGGTAAATTGTGTGTAACGGTTAGATTTTGTGTGGAGGCTATATATACCCCTCCACCCACTCTTCATTCATGGAGAAAGCCATCAGAACGTGCCTACACTTCCAGATACATTTTTACGAGAGGGCCACCTACTCATGTGTTGAGACCAAGATATTCCATTCCAACCACAAGAATCTTGATCTCTAGCCTTCCCCAAGTTGATTTCCACTCAAATCATCTTTCCACCAAATCCAAATTTGTGAGAGAGAGTTGAGTGTTGGGGAGACTATCATTTGAAGCACAAGAGCAAGGAGTTCATCATCAACACACCATCTATTACCTTTTGGAGAGTGGTGTCTCCTAGATTGGTTAGGTGTCACTTGGGAGCCTCTGACAAAATTGTGGAGTTGAACCAAGGAGTTTGTAAGGGCAAGGAGATCGCCTACTTCGTGAAGACTACCCTAGTGAGGCAAGTCCTTCGTGGGCGATGGCCATGGTGGGATAGACAAGGTTGCTTCTTCATGGACCCTTCGTCGGTGGAGCCCTCCGTGGACTAGCACAACCGTTACCCTTCATGGGTTCAAGTCTCCATCAACGTGGATGTACATAGCACCACCTATCGGAACCACGGAAAAAATCTTCGTGTCTCCAATTGCGTTTGCACACTCCAATCCTATCCCTTTACATTCTTGCAACTTGCATGCTTTACTTTCCGCTGCTCATATACTCTTGTAATGCTTGCTTGAAATGTATTGCGAATGTTTAAACTTGTGCTAAAGCTCTACCTTAAGTTGAAGAAAATAAAAACTGCTACTTTTCTTTGTTGAGGGTCTAATCACCCCCCCCCTCTAGACACCTCTTCTCGATCCTTTCAATTGGTATCAGAGCATTGGTTTCCATTGCTTTGGTTAAACACCATTGGAGGAATATGGATGAGTTTACGTTGGGGAGTCTTAGACATAGAGTGCCTATACTTGATGGAGAGTTCTTTCATGAGTGGAAAATTGAGATGCTTGAGATTTTCAACGAATATCATTTGAACAAGTATATTACTAGCCCTTGTGCACCTCATGTTCATCCTTTGCATCCTACCCTTGATGAGTCTATTGACATGATCCACAACCTTCGAACTGTTAATCTTATCACTAGAGGTTTGCCTAGAAATTTGCTTGGTTACTTGCCTACTCTTGATTGTGCCTACACCATATGGAGATTTCTTGAGGAACGATTTCCAAACTATTCCTTGCAAAAATTTAGATGAAATTATTCATAAGTCTATTGCCTTGAGTAAGATGAATTCCAATGATCCTAAGTTTGGTGATTGTCTATTTGAGCTTACTAACCTCACGCGTGCCAAAGGAGATGTTGGAATCATTAGCAGTATCATCTCCAAAGCCATTAGCATTCATAAAGATGATTATTGTGATAATCATTTATCTAATGAATCACTCTCTCTAGGAATTGATCCATCACAAGACGATGGTGAACATGGATACTATGATGAGGATGATGATAGTGACTTTGATCTCAATGAGTCTATGAGACACTTTGGCCTCATGGCTAATCTTCGCGGCTACATGGCTGGAGGAAAGGAATGGGTCCTTGGTACTGGATGTACCGATCACATGACCGGAGATAAGGATATGTTTCGTGAGCTTGTTGAAAACGCCGGCCCTCGAAAGCATGTCACTTTGGTGATAACTCAATGGGTAAGGTGGTTGGCCTCGGTAAGGTGGCCATCTCACATGATAGCTCCATACAAAATGTTATGCTCGTTGAATCTCTTGGCTACAATTTACTTTCTGTATCTAGACTTGCTGACTTTGGCTTCAATGTCCTATTTACTGAAGTAGATTTCCAAGTGTTAATCATAATATGGTCTTTACCGGTATACGTAGAGGTGATCTATATATTGTTGATTTCACTAAAAAGGCTCAACCTAGAACTTGCTTAATTGCTAAATCTTCCAAAGGTTGGTTGTGGCATAGAAGGTTAGGTCATGTGGGCATGCGAAATCTTGATAAGATAATTAAAGGTGATCATATCCTTGGACTGAAAGATGTTATATTTGATAAGCATAGATTGTGCAGTGCTTGTCAAGCAGGAAAACAAGTTGGATGGAGTAACCCCGTGAAGAACATCATGACCACGAGAAGACCGCTCGGGCTACTTCATATGGATCTCTTTGGTCCCAATGCCTATAAAAGTCTTGGTGGTAACTCATTTGGTCTACTCATAGTCGATGATTTTTCAAGATTTACGTGGGTGTTCTTTCTTGATGATAAATCGCAGGTCCAAAAGATCTTCAAGAACTTCGCTAGGAAGGCCCAAAATCAATTTGAAGTGAAGATCAAGAAGGTTCGAAGCGACAACGGAACGGAGTTCAAGAACGCAAATGCGGATACCTTTCTTGACGAAGAAGGGATTTCACATGAGTTCTCGGCTACGTACACGCCTCAACAAAATGGAGTTGTTGAGAGGAAGAACCAGACTCTTATTGAGATGGCGAGAATGATGCTTGATGAGTACAAGACGCCAAAACACTTTTGGGCGAAAGCAGTTGAGACAGCTTGTCATGCAACAAATCGCTTGTATCTTCACAAGCTACTCGGCAAGGCGGCATACGGGCTTCTCACCGGTAACAAACCCCAAGTTGGATACTTTTGGGTATTCGGCTCAAAGTGCTACATTCTTGATAAGCATCGTCATTCTAAATTTTCTCCTAAATCTCATGAGGGTTTCCTACTTGGTTATGGCTCAAATTCTCACACTTACCGTGTCTACAACAATTTCACCCGAAAGGTTGAAGAAACGGTAGATGTGAAGTTTGATGAATCTAACGACTCGCAAGTAGAGCAATTGCCAATTGATGTAGGAGACAAAGACCCTACGGAAGCAATCCAAGACTTGTCTATTGGCAAGATACGTCCAACGGACGTAAAGGAGAGTACCTCGTCCGTCCAAGTGGAAGATTCAACCTCACGTCAAGGTGAACCAAGAGTTGACATGGAAGCATACACAAGTGGGACACACCAAGATAAAGAAAACGAGGAAGTACACCAAGATGAACCTCATCAACCTCCTTCTCCAGCACGGCAAGAGAACGAGAACGTCAACAATGAAGAAGGCCAGAAGAAGAACAAGATGATGAAGAAGACGTTCCATCCCGACCCAAGCAAAAGCTCTCACGAGTTCGAGCAAGAGTTCCAAGAGACCATCCCGTCGAACAAATCTTCAATGACATCCAAACCGGGAGAATCACTTGCTCTAAAACTCGTTTGGCTAATTTTTGTGAACATTATTCATTCATCTCTAGCATTAAACCTATGAAGGTTGAAGAAGCTTTGGAAGATCCGGATTGGATAAATGCCATGCATGAAGAGCTACACAACTTTGAGAGAAACCAAGTGTGGACATTGGTCGAGAAGCCCAACAACAACCACAACATCATCGGTACCAAATGGGTGTTTCGCAACAAGCAAGACGAAGATGGACAAGTCATTCGCAACAAAGCACGTCTCGTCGCCCAAGGCTATACTCAAGTCGAAGGTATGGACTATGGTGAGATTTATGCCCCCGTTGCAAGACTTGAGTCCATCCGCATCTTACTTGCCTATTCTAATCACCATGGTATCATCTTGTACCAAATGGACATTAAAAGTGTTTTTTCTAAATGGTGAAATTGAGGAGGAAGTTTATGTTAAACAACCTCCCGACTTTGTTAGTCCTAAGAAAATCGATCATGTTTACAAACTTCACAAATCTCTTTATGGTCTTAAACAAGCTCCTAGAGCGTGGTACAAATGCTTGACCAAGTTCCTTATTGAGAAAGGCTTTGAGATTGGAAAGATTGATTCTACTCTTTTTACTAAAAGGGTTAATGGTGAATTATTTGTGTGCCAAATTTATGTTGATATCATATTTGGTTCGACTAACCCTCATTTTAGTGAAAAGTTTGGGAAGCTTATGTCGAAGAAGTTTGAGATGTCTATGATGTGTGAACTCAAGTTCTTTCTTGGTTTGCAAATCAAGCAAACTAAGGAAGGCACCTTTGTTTCTCAAACAAAGTACACCAAGGACTTATTCAAGAAGTTCATCATGCAAGAAAGCAAAGGTATGAAAATGCTCATGCCTACTAGTGTACATCTTGACTTGACCAAGGATAGAAAATCGGTTGACCAAAAGGTTTACCGCTCTATGATTGGTTCATTGTTATATCTATGTGCCTCCCATCCCGATATTATGCTAAGTGTGTGCATGTGTGCACAATATCAAGCGGCCCCCAAAGAATGTCATCTTAAGGCTGTGAAAAGGATAGTGAGATACTTAATCCATACACCAAACTTTGGCATTTGGTATCCTAAGAGGTCCTCTTTTCATCTTGTTGGCTACCCCAATTCGGACTATGCCGGAGACAAGGTTGATAGACAAGGTTGATAGAAAGTCCACTTCGGGTACTTGTCAATTTCTTGGTAGATCTCTTGTGTCTTGGTCCTCCAAGAAACAAAACTCAGTATCCTTATCCACTGCCGAAGCGGAATACATTGTCGCCGGTTCATGTTATGATCAATTACTTTGGATGACCCAAACTTTGAAGGATTATGGGATCTATGTGAAACATGTTCCATTGCTTTGTGACAATGAAAGTGCTATTAAGATTGCTCACAATCCCATGCAACATTCTCAAACTAAGCATATAGAAGTTCGTCATCATTTCATCCGAGATCATGTTGCTAAAGGTGACATTGATCTTAAGCATGTTCATACCGATAAGCAATTGGCGGATATATTCACCAAACCGCTTGATGATAAAGTATTCTGCCGTTTGAGAGGTGAATTGAACATCATTGATGCTTCAAACCTGGAGTAGAAACTCCAGTTGGATACATGCAAGGCATGAGCCTTTGACCAATCCTTGATACTTCTCTTATGATGATGATTATATGTCTTGGATATATTTGTACCCTTGCATGCTATCTAACCCTTGTAGGTACTTGGGTGAATCTAAATCTATGAGATTGCAACTCACTCACATCTTGAGCAATCTCTACATCACCAAGTCTCTACACTATGGTGGTTGAAGACAAGGAAGCATGAAACCCTTCAACATATCCTTTGACAAAATCTTTAAATCAAATTTCATTTGGTATCAAATTCATGGTTGTCAATTTGGATACACAAGTTCTCTTCCTTGCAAGATTAATCCATGTAGGTAGAAGAACTCAAACTACAAGTGGTGCTCCAAATCATTGATGAGCTACATCAACCTTGAGCATCCCACACAAGTTCAACCACATGATCAAGATCAACACCACCACCCAAGGTATGTTGTTCCATCTTAGAGAAGCTTTACCCAAGTCATGGGTCAAAGCAGCTCAGCAAGATGTGAATACATCAAAATGCTTAAATTAAAAATGGTAACCCCATTTTGAGCTTTAACGATGAGTATGACCTATGATCAAGTGTTCTCACTTGACTCCTAAGTCAATATACTCTAACATAGGTGACTTTGTCGCCGACCAATTCTAGATGAAGTTCTCTAGTGTTTCTCTGTGTTCTTGCATTTATTTCTTGCATACTTGTTTCCCTTCTTTTATCAAAAAAAACTTCATCTATATTTCATTTCTTTTCTTTGTTCTGCATTCCCTGCATCCAATTCATTGCAAATCCTTCAGTTAATTCCTTGCAAATCTTTGTGAGATCCTATTTGCCTAGTGAGCTGAGGTGACAAAATGTTGTCTCTGTGTTGAACTCGGACACATCGGATTGCTACTTCTGGTCAAACCGAACCATTTCGGTGCTACCGAAGTAAACACCTCGGTGCTACCGATTTTAGTGTTGAGCAGACACTTTGTCATTTGCATCATGCATATTTGTTCTAGCTCCACTCAATGATTCTTGTCCTCTACCAACATCACATTCTATATGTTGCTTTGATCTGTGACTCAAGGATCAAACCTATCTTGACTCACACTCCATAAGATCCTTCCTCGGAATTGATGTCAAAGGGGGAGAGAGAGATCACATTAAAGCTTAATCACTTCAAAAGGGGGAGAGTACTTCAAAGGGGAGAATGCTTAATCGCATCAAACGAAGAGAGAGACCCCAGATGCTTGGTATTCAAGAGGAGAGAAGTCACATGTCTTTAGAGGGGAAAGACATGTTAGTCTATATTTCTGTGTGATCTGGTTTGTTTTGCTCTGATTTTCTTTTCCCTATATTCTCCCATTATCCAATATAAGATTCAGGGGCAGAAAGACTTCTAGGGAAGGAAATCTTTGAATTCATTGCATATCTTTACCTTTGGGGACATGTCTATATCCAATAGGAGTACCTAGTACTCATTCTCTACATGTCATCCCAGTCTTGGTACTCTTGTGGTTTGCAGTCTTGCTCTGTTTAGTAGATGTATCTGTGTTATCTAACCTTGTTTACTCAGGTTCATCTCTTCCAAAGCCAGCTCAAGACCACAAGGTAAGTATATGCATCACATTCATGTGCATGATGATCTCTTGCTGATGTACATATTGTTTGCAAGAAGGACTCATGAACATGAAGGTACATTTACTATTTTCACATCATTTGCTCTGATGCATATAGCCAAGATACATGTAACTCATTACTTGCTCTGTCATCCTTATGCATTCACATGCTCTTATATTCCATATTTACATGATTGCATACATGTAGAGGGAGCCTATGCATGTTACATGTCTTCCAAAGCTTTACTTGCTACTCTTTATATCATTATCTAAAGCCTTGAGTAAGTTGTCATCAATTACCAAAAAGGGGGAGATTGAAATCAGAAGTGCCCCCTGGGTGATTTTGGTAATTATTGTCAACATATCTCTTGTTGGACTAATGTTTGTATCTAGTATATTCAGATAAGTTCAACAATGGAGTGGCGTGGACAAGATGATGAGGAACCCCTGCAAGATGCTAAGGACAAAGGATTGACAAAATCTCAAAAGCTGAAGACCCTACATTTTCATTTAGTGATCCATGATCACATTGAGTCCATAAGAAAAGCCAATACTATTAAAAGGGGATGAGGTGTTGCTTAATGGATTGCTTGCTCAAAGTGCTTAATGATATGCTCCAAAAGCCCTCAACCACTTTATCATATCCACATATGTCCCAAACCAAAAGTCAAACTCGGCCCTACCGATTTGATCTATCCGGGGCCACCGAGTTCACTTGACATAGCCACTGTCAGAAACCCTAGTCAGTTCGGTCTCACCGAGATGGGCTTGCAAACTCTCTGGTTCCTGTTGCAATAATTTCGGTCCTATCGAGACTTGCAATCGGTCTCACTGAGCTTGCTTGACCAACTCTCTGGTTAGCCTATTACCAAAATCGGTCCCATCGAGTTTGTGTAATCGGTCAAACTGAGATAAGGTTTTACCCTAACCCTAGCACATCGGTCCCACTAAAAATCCTAACGTTCACATTTTGAACTAAATCGGTATGACCGAGTTTTCTGATTCAGTCCCACCGAGTTTGGTAAATTGTGTGTAATGGTTAGATTTTGTGTGGAGGCTATATATACCCCTCCACCCACTCTTCATTCGTGGAGAAAGCCATCCGAATGTGCCTACACTTCCAGCATACAATTTCTGAGAGAGAGCCACCTACTCATGTGTTGATACCAAGATATTCCATTCCAACCACAAGAATCTTGATCTCTAGCCTTCCCCAAGTTGCGTTCCACTCAAATCATCTTTCCACGAAATCCAAATCTGTGAGAGAGAGTTGAGTGTTGGGGAGACTATCATTTGAAGCACAAGAGCAAGGAGTTCATCATCAACACACCATCTATTACCTTTCGCAGAGTGGTGTCTCCTTGATTGGTTAGGTATCACTTGGGAGCCTCCGACAAAATTGTGGAGTTGAACCAAGGAGTTTGTAAGGGCAAGGAGATCGCCTACTTCGTGAAGATCTACCCTAGTGAGGCAAGTCCTTCATGGGAGATGGTCATGGTGGGATAGACAAGGTTGCTTCTTCGTGGACCCTTCGTGGGTGGAGCCCTACGTGGACTCGCGCAACCGTTACCCTTCATGGGTTGAAGTCTCCATCAACGTGGATGTACGATAGCACCACCTATCGGAACCACGGAAAAAATCTCCGTGTCTCCAATTGCGTTTGCACACTCCAACCCCATCCCTTTACATTCTTGCAACTTGCATGCTTTACTTTCCTCTGCTCATATACTCTTGTCATGCTTGATTGAAATGTATTGCGAATGTTTAAACTTGTGCTAAAGATCCACCTTCACTTGAAGAAATTTAAAACTGCTACTTTTCTTTGTTGAGGGTCTAATCACCCCCCCCCCTCTAGACACCTCTTCTCGATCCTTTCAACTCGGCACCGCGCGACATGTCCAGAGCGGCGTTCCCGCTCTTGCGAGGTCGTCTACATCCGGCGCACTGAAGACACCAGGGGTAGATCACCACCACCCCCCTGCACGACCTCCTACGATGTGATCGAGCTACAACCTTCCTCGAAGCTCCCTGCCTGGCTGTGTGGCACAACCCTGTGCTTGGGCTCGCCTGTGACACCTGATGTGCCACCAGGCTGGTCCTCCACTGCTCGTTTGAGGTAATGATCGAGTTCGGTGCCCCCAAGTCCAGCCACACCTATCCATGTACCTGCTGCTGCTATTAGAGATGATGAAGACCGCCCGGTGGAGAGCCCTCTGGCTATGGCACCGACCCAAAGTGGCTCTGTAGGCACTCCCTTGTTCAAGCCTTGTCCAAGTGGAATCTTCCCGATGCTCAACTTCACCCGGCCAAGGCTGCCGACTGCCCGGAGGAAGACCCTGGCCGGTGCCACAGGACTGAACCTGATCCGAAGCAGCCCAAGGCTACAAGCGAAGAATAGAGACATGCCGATTGCTTTGATGGCGAAAAGGCTTCTCTTCCAGCGCATGGATGTTGAGGATGAGGGGGAAATGGTAACAGAGGCTGCCATTGCCAAATATGTGGCCCTCTTTTATGGGTAGCTTCCTGACTTGGCTGTTGCTGCGCTTCGAGCGCTCTCGGGCTTGATTGTGACCTCACCACTGCGGTGGAAGACGCTTTGCTTGATCACGGAGGAGGAGCTGGGTTGGAACTTCAAGGCTAAGGCAGAGAGGATGTCACGACGGCCTAATGCTGCTGCTATGTTTAGCTACTGATGTACCCTAGTTTATATGATTAGTTCGCCACTTGTTGATGCTCTGGATAGGCCTGTTTGTAGCTCTGTACTTCAGCTACTCCCTATTGGGGAACGCAGTATTTCAAAAAATTTACCTACGATCATGCAAGATCTATCTAGGAGATGCATAGAAACGAGTGGAGAGAGTGTGTCCACGTACCCTCGTAGACCGAAAGTGGAAGCGTTTAGTAACGCGGTTGATATAGTCGAACGTCTTCGTGATCCAACCGATCCAAGTACCGAACGTACGACACCTCCGTGATCTGCACACGTTCAGCTCGATGACGTCCCTCAAACCCTTGATCCAGTTGAGGCCGAGGGAGAGTTCCGTCAGCATGACGGCTTGGCGACAGTGATGATGAAGTTTACTAGCGCAGGGCTTCGCCTAAGCACTACGACGATATGACCGAGGTGTGTAACTGTGGAGGGGGGCACCGCACACGGCTAAGAGAAGACTTGGTGTTCTAGGGTGCTGCCCTATCCCTGTATATAAAGGATGGGAGGGGGAGGCCGGCCGGCCCTCTAGGGCGCGCCAGGAGAGGGGAGTCCTACGAGGACTCCAAGTCCTAGTAGGATTCCACCTAAGGAAGAGGGGGAAGAAGGAAGGGAGAGGGGGAAGGGAAGGAAAGGGGGGCCCCGCCCCCTTACCCTAGTCCAATTCGGACCCAAGGGGGGGCGCGGCAAGCCCCTTGTGGCTCTTCCTCTCTCCCCACTAAGGCCCATCAAGGCCCATTAGTTCCCCCGGGGGGTTCCGATAACCCTCCGACACTCCGATAGTTATCCGGTACCTCTCAGAACTCATCTGGTGTCCGAATAACATCGTCCAATATATTAATCTTTATGTCTCAACCATTTTGAGAGTCCTCGTCATGTATGTGATCTCATCCGGGACTCCGTACAAACTTCGGTCATCAAATCACATAACTCATAATACAAATCGTCATCGAACGTTAAGCGTGCAGACCCTACGGGTTCGAGAACTATGTAGACATGACTGAGACACATCTCCGGTCAATAGCCAATAGCGGAACCTGGATGCTCATATTGTCTCCTACATAGTCTACGAAGATCTTTATCGGTCAAACCACATAACAACATACGTTGTTCCCTTTCTCATCGGTATGTTACTTGCGCGATATTCGATCATCGTTATCATCATACCTAGTTCAATCTCGTCACCGGCAAGTATCTTTACTCGTTCCATAATGCATCATCCCGTGACTAACTCATTAGTCACATTGCTTGCAAGGCTCATAGTGATATGCATTACAGAGAGGGCCCAGAGATACCTCTCCGATACACGGAGTGAAAAATCCTAATCTCGATCTATGCCAACTCAACAAACACCATCGGAGACACCTGTAGAGCATCTTTATAATCACCCAGTTACGTTGTGACGTTCGATAGCACACAAGGTGTTCCTCCGGTATTCGGGAGTTGCGTAATCTCATAGTTTGAGGAACATGTATAAGTCATGAAGAAAGAAATAGCAGAAAAACTAAACGATCATTATGCTAAGCTAACGGATGGGTCTTGTCCATCACATCATTCTATAATGATGTGATCCCATTCATCAAATGAAAACACATGTCTATGGCTAGGAAATTTAACCATCTTTGATTAAGGAGCTAGTGAAGTAGAGGCATACTAGGGACACTCTGTTTGTCTATGTATCCACACATGTACTAAGTTTCCGGTTAATACAATTCTAGCATGAATAATAAACATTTATCATGATATAAGGAAATATAAATACAACTTTATTATTGCCTCTATGGCATATTTCCTTCAGTCTCCCACTTGCACTAGAGTCAATAATCTAGATTACACAGTAATGATTCTAACACCCATGGAGTCTTGGTGCTGATCATGTTTTGCTTGTGAGAGAGACTTAGTCAAAGGTATGCAACATTTAGATCCTTATGTATCTTGCAAATCTCCATGTCTCCCTACTTGACTTGATTGCGGATGGAATTGAAGCATCTCTTGATGTGCTTGGTTCTCTTGTGAAATCTGGATTCCTTTGCCAAGGCAATTCCACCAGTATTGTCACAAAAGATTTTCATTGAACCCGATGCACTAGGTATGACACCTAGATCGGATATGAACTCCTTCATCCATACTCCTTCATTTGCTGCTTCCGAAGCAGCTATGTATTCCGCTTCACACGTAGATCCCGCCACGACACTCTGCTTGGGACTGCACCAACTAACAGCTCCACCATTCAATATAAATACGTATCTGGTTTGTGACTTAGAGTCATCCGGATAAGTGTTAAAGCTTGCATCGACGTAACCGTTTACGACGAGATCTTTTTCACCTCCATAAACGAGAAACATATCCTTAGTCCTTTTCAGGTATTTCAGGATGTTCTTGACCGCTGTCTAGTGCGTGGATTACTTTGGTACCTCCCTGCTAAACTAATAGCAAGGCACACATCAGGTCTGGTACACAACATTGCATACATGATAGAACCTATGGTTGAGGCATAGGGAATGACTTTCATTTTCTCTCTATCTTACGCCTTTGGTCGGGCATTGAGTCCGACTCAACTTCACACCTTGTAACATAGGCAAGAACCCTTTCTTTGGTGATCCATTTTGAACTTCTTCAAAACTTTATCAAGGTATGTTCTTTGTGAAAGTCCAATTAAGCGTCTTGATCTATCTCTGTAGATCTTGATGCCCAATATATAAGCAGCTTCACCGAGGTCTTTCATTGAAAAATTCTTATTCAAGTATCCTTTTATCCTATTCAGAATTCAAGATCATTTACGATCAACAATATGTCATCCACATATAATATCGTAAATGCTACTGAGCTCCCACTCACTTTCTTGTAAATACAAAGGCTTCTCCAAAAGTCTCGATAAAACCATATGCTTTGATCACACTATCAAAGCGTATATTCCAACTCCGAGAGGCTTGCACCAGTCCATAAATGGATCATTTGGAGCTTGCACACTTTGTTAGCACCTTTTGGATCGACAAAACCTTCTGGTTGCACAATATACAACTCTTCTTTAAGATATCCATTAAGGAATGCAGTTTTGACTTCCATTTGCCAAATTTCATAATCATAAAATGCGGCAATTGCTAACATGATTTGGACAGACTTAAGCATCACTACGGGTGAGAAAGTCTCATCATAGTCAACTCCTTGAACTTGTCGAAAACCTTTCACAACAAGTCGAGCTTTGTAGACAGTAACATTACCGTCAGCGTCACTCTTCTTCTTGAAGATCCATTTATTCTCTATGGCTTGCTGATCATCGGGCAACTCAACCAAAGTCCACACTTTGTTCTCATACATGGATCCCATCTCAGATTTCATGGCCTCAAGCCATTTCACAGAATCTGGGCTCATCATCGCTTCCTCATAGTTCGTAGGTTCGTCATGGTCAAGTAACATGACCTCTAGAACAGGATTCCTGTACCCTTCTGGAGCGGATCTTACTCTGGTTGACCTACGAGATTCGGTAGTAACTTGATCAGAAGTTTCATGATCATCATCATTAGCTTCTTCACTAATTGGTGTAGGAATCACTGGAACTGATTTCTGTGATGAAGTAATTTCCAATTGGGGAGAAGGACAATTACCTCATCAATTTCTATTTTCCTCCCACTCACTTCTTTCGAGAGAAACTCCTTGTCTAGAAAGGATCCATTCTTAGCAACGAACACTACTACAAGATGCTGCTAACGCAACACTACGATCAGAGAACCTTCGACGAAACTGTGAGCGATGCAATAATCGCAAATGGTGGTGTAAAAAAACCATCAAAAAGGCGCAAAATGTTTGCGATGACGGATGCATCAAACACGGTTCAGATTTTAGTTGCGTGTGCGATTCAGGGCATACGGTTCAGTTCAATTAACCGTTTTCGATGAGGAGGAACAAAAGAAAGGGGCAGCCGATGAAGGTGTGTGCGATGTACGACACGATTCACTTTCCGGATGAACTGTTTGTGATTAGGCAACACAAAAGAAACGGTTAGCCAGATCAAGGTGTGTGTGATGTACAACATACAGTTCACTCGGATGAACTGTTTGTGATTAGGCAACACAAAAGAAACGGACAGCCAGATCAAGGTGTGTGTGATATATGACATGCGGTTCACTCGGATGAACTGTTTGCGTTGAGACAAGAGAACACAAACGGTTCAATATAACAAAATACCATAAATATTGCAAGTTTCAAATTCAAAAATTACAACGCCCAAATTCAAACATTGCAAACCATGTAATTTCTAAAAAGGGATCAACCGCTGACAAGTCATGCATGGGTTTGACACAATGACTTCCAACTACTTTGCCATATGCTCTTCCAATACAAAGTTTGGCATTTTTGGAGGCACTTCCATTCCACAGTACCAGCCGGCTCTGATAATCATACCATTGATCTTTCCTAATTAAATGTGTGTTCAACCTCAGTACCCTCAACACCTTTGCTCTGGCAAGAAAGAACACAGCAAGTGTAATCTCCTGGGGTCCCTCGGTAGGAGTTCAAAGTAATATTTGAGAGATGCAGATCCAGGCATTCGATGTGATTGTCGTTATAAACATCATCCACCGGGCCTAATATGCACTGCAAAAGAAGAGAACATGTTAGTGCCTACATGCAGTTTTGAACACTGCTACACGCCAATTTGGTTTGCAGGATTTGTAAAATGCACCAACGTGCCATCTTCGATCTGGCATGATTAACATGGGCATTTGATTACAATCTAGAAACATGTAGCCTTCTTCACAAGAGGTTGGATTGGATGAAAAATTCCCTAAGAAAACTAGTACAGATGAATCCAAAGGAGAAATGCTTATGGACGATTGTAACCATATGAATGAAGCAACCAATATGGGTTGGGGTGTATGTCCTAAAATCCTCCAAAATTCCTTCAGAAATCGTAGTACATTGTCATTGTAAACTTGGGAAAAGGTGCAAAAAATTGAACTCCCTTATGGTTAACATTTAACAAAAAGGAACATCACCTCGATATACAACTTCTTCAGGCACGGTAAGCATGTCAGGCAACTCAAAACTTGGTCCAGGTTGGGGACGACAGATTCTAGTGCCAAGACCTTCAACGTGCCCAGTGCAGGTGAAGCTTGTTGGATGATGCACAAACATATATCTTCAAAACTAGAAATAACATTGATATCAAGGAGAGGTATATAAGGCGACTGTTGTACCTGAAAGTTGTAGTATTTGACACACGAGTAGCCCACCACTTTCAGTTTCGGCGCAGAAATGACATTGGTTCTTGTTGGACCTTGTTGATGAACTACAAGTAATCTCTCAAGTGAAGGTGTGTCCTGGATGACCATATTGTGGTCCACCTTTTGTGATCTCTCGTTGCAGCACCAGCAACACACATAAATAGTCCGGAGAGTCCTGGAGGTGATGTGCAAGGTACTCGACCAATTCATCGCCTGAAGACGTAGGAACTCGAGTGGAGTACAGCCGTGGAGCAGGCGCTCCATGTCATCATTTGGGATGCGGACGACCACGAGCTCGAGGTGCTTCAGTCATGGTAGAAAAAGACCGGGCGCGTCATTAAGGGGGGGGGATGGCAGTTCATGAACTTGGCGAGGCGCAGCGTGGGCGCGAAGCGGAGTGTGGACGTTGGCGGCAAGTGCATATGCCCATCATTATAACTTATCTTCTCGAGTTGATCTATGGCGCGGGATCGGAACCACTCGTCAAGCTTGGCTCGGTCCTTGCCATTGTGTTTGAACTTGCCCGCGATAAGGCCTTTGATTGGGCCATCGTGACTGCCGAGGATCTGGGAGAACGCATCAAATCTTTGGAGATAGCCATGGCAGAGCTTGTGGGCATCGAGGAGGTCGACAGGGGTGCGGAGCCATAGGGTGTGCCATCGCCGGGAAAGGGTGGCTACCCTTGCCTGATATTTGATTGGGAGGAGGGATATGATGACTATCAACATATCATCGGGGAGGTTGTTGATGAAGTCTCGCCTTTCTTTGGAGTCGCTATGCAGTTCTTTCTCTACCCGCCTCCGCTTGTTGGCAGCCTAGTTCTCCACCTCGCTAGCGGGACGGAAACCTCTGTCTCCATATTCACGCCCGTGCTCCGGTGCCAAAGAGCCCCGCGCCGCCACTCCCTCCGATGGGGCGCCAAGCATCCTCAGATAATCGACGGCTTTGAGGACTCAAAGCGTCGCCGAGGTCAGGCGAAGAGAGAGGAATTGTGTGTGTGGCGAGGATCGGGAAGTACGCTCGGCGGCTCCATTAATATAGACCCGGTGGGGAGCGAGGCGGGCGGTCCAAGGCTGTCTCGCTTCCCGGTGAGAACGATCGCTTAATCTCTAGTATGAATGAAATCTATGCTTAATTACTGAATTTTAGTTGCAAAAAATAGATAGTGCTATTGATTTTAGCTGCATATTTTGACAAATCGCAGTGTCTCTTGGCTTAGCGCCGAAGTCTAGCTTTAATTTGCATACCGTAATCAGAACCGTTTACATTGAAGACATGCACAGATCCTGTGTTGAACAACTTGTACGCTTCCCGGTGAGCCTACGCACCGGACTGCGCTCGCACGCCTCCCGTTCAGTCAAGCAACTGTCCACACGGCACCTCGTATAGCCATTAAAACCAATACACGTGGCGTCACGTGAATGGTTAACCGAATGCACACGGTTTGAATTATACAAACGTTTGAGATATTAAAGTGGCAGCTATTTTTTTCAAAATGCCTATGTTGGTTGTCATAATTCGAGTGTGCCTTCTCTCAAAATGGACACGAAAAATACCACAGCATGTTGGGTGCCCTTCCATGATAGCATGCCAAGTTTCATGAATTTCAGATGAGTCTTAGATTTACTAGAATTTAAAAACAAAGTATCTCAACATTTTGCCGGCAATCAACGGTGCCCTGGTGTTTGAAATTCATTCCCATTTCTTGCATGCACCCAAGGACACATATTTGATTTTTCAACCAATTTATATGCACTTGAGCATGTGCATGTAGTTCAAATTTGAATTGTGCACATAAATGCATTGAAAACTCAGATAATGCATAAAAATGTCCAAACGAACCACGAAAAATCACAAAAATTCACACAACACTCCTGTTGTTCTATGTTGACACGAGAAAAAAATTTGAAAGCAATAAGAGGCAATGGATATCGTTTCGTCCCCAAAGGTGTGGCGTTCCCTACCGAAAACCATCATGCTTGTTGTGAGAAGCTCCGGTTTGTGAGAAGCATATACCCAAACCTTCCCCAAATGGGACAAAAATTTTACCACGGCATGTTGATGACGCTCCATGATAGCATGCCAAGTTTCATGAATTTCAGACGAGTTTTGGATGTACTAGAATTTAAAGACCAGGCATCTCAATGTTTTGCTGGCAATCAACGGTGCCCCGGTGTTTGAAATTCATTCACATTTCTTGCATGGGACCTAAGCATGCACCCAAGGACACATATTTGATTTTTCAACCAATTTATATGCAGTGGAGCATGTGCATGTAGTTCAAATTTGAATTGTGCACATAAATGCATTGAAAACTCAGATAATGCATAAAAATGTCCAAATGAACCGCGAAAAATCACAAAAATTCACACAACACTCCTGTTGTTCTATGTTGACATGAGAAAAAGAAAATTGAGAGCAATAAGAGGCAATGGATATCGTTTCGTCCCCAAAGGTGGGGCATTCCCTACCGTAAACCATCATGCTTGTTGTGAAAAGCTCCGGTTTGTGAGAAGCATATACCCAAACCTGCCCCAAGTCGGACAAATTTTTTACCACGGCATGTTGATGCCGCTCCATGATAGCATGCCAAGTTTCATGAATTTCAGACGAGTTTTGAATTTACTAGAATTTAAAAACCAGGCATCTCAATGTTTTGCTGGCAATCAACGGTGCCCTGGTGTTTGGAATTCATTCCCATTTCTTGCATGCGACCTAGGCATGCACTCAAGGACACATATTTGATTTTTAAACCAATTTATTTACACTGGAGCATGTGCATGTAGTTCAAATTTGAATTGTGCAAATAAATGCATTGAAAACTCAGATAATGCATAAAAAATGTCCAAACGAACCCCGAAAAATCACAAAAATTCACACAACACTCATGTTGTTCTATGTTGACACGAGAAAAAAAACTGAAAGCAATAAGAGGAAATGGATATCGTTTCGTCCCCAAAGGCGGGGCGTTCCCTACCGAAAACCATCATCCTTGTGATGAGAAGCTCCGGTTTGTGAGAAGCATATACCCAAACCTACCCCAAATGGGACAAAAAAATTACCACGGCATGTTGATGCCACTCTATGATAGCATGTTAAGTTTCATGAATTTCAGACGAGTTTTGGATTTACTAGAATTTAAAAACCAGGCATCTCAATGTTTTGCCGGCAATCAACGGTGCCCTGGTGTTTGAAATTCATTCCCATTTCTTGCATGGGACCTAAGCATGCACCCAAGGACACAGATTTGATTTATCAACCAATTTATATGCACTGGAGCATGTGTATGTAGTTCAAATTTGAATTGTGCACATAAATGCATTGAAAACTCATATAATGCATAAAAATGTCCAAACGAACCCCGAAAAATCACAAAAATTCACACAACACTCCTTGTCGGGGGGATGAACCACAGGCAGGCAACGGAACCTGGATCCTTTTAAAAAACAACACGACCATCAATGCCCCTCAAGCCGGCCCACGCTTGGCTGAGTAGCTCGACCCGGCCAAGCCCCTCGACCCGTCCAAATCCTCCAACCCGGCCGGACTCCTCAACTCGGGCCCAACAACCAGCTCAAGATAGCCGAGCCCGGCGCACCAAGACTTCCCCAACAAGCTAGCTCCACCCTTGGCGTGTTCTCCAAACCGGCCACGGGTCAGCTCCCGTCCCATCCCAGCCGTACGATGGGACGAGCCTCCATGTACCGATGACAGAGGCAACATTACCCGCCAGCCTCGTGTCACCGAGGCGTGGCAATAGTGCCCCACCTACCACGACGGCCGGGGCGGCGTGGCAAGTGCCCCACCTACCCGGCCGAGAGGCGGTGGCAGCAGGTAACTGCGTCATCAATGATGCCAGCAAGCGGCAACCTAATGGAGCGCCACTATAGCCGACTCAACCCGGCCACTCCCTGACGATCGATAAGACGACCAATAGTGCCCCGTACCCAGCGGGCCCCGCGCCCAGAGAACCCGGCGAGCCCTAACCCCCGGCGTGTCCCAGCGCCGGCTTCTCGGACGATGACAACCCGGCCCCACGGCCTTGTAACATTACCCTCGTACCCCTGGGGGGTTGACCTATAAAACCCCCCAGGAGCCCTCATGCATACGGGCGGACACCATCGATCACTCACTCACTTACTCACACACACCTAGCAAGAAACACCCGAGGAGAGGGAGCAGCCTAAGCCTTGGCCATCCTTTCTTCTTCCTCCACACAGCTCTAGGAGCAACTCTGTACTGATACATATCAACTGCACTCGGCAGGACTAGGGGTGTTATCTCTCCGGAGAGCCCCGAACCTGGGTATGTCTTGCGTCCCACGCTCGCTCATGCCGACCTAGCCTCTGGAGCCCACTAGTGCCCTCGAGCCTCCTCCTATCTTTAGCCATCCCTTGGCATCTGGTGTGCTCCCACCACGACAGTTGGCGCCCACCATGGGGCAGCTCGAGGTCCTGGACAGGAGCATGCTTCACACGGGGCTCCTCTCTGACTCTGACGAGCCCGTCACGCTGGCGGACGACGTCATCGACGCACTCGCCGCCTCCTTCGCCACGCTACGCATCTCCGACGCGCTTGCGGATGACGAGTACCCCAGCGAGGTACTTGACTTTTCTGACTCCCCCCTTTCCCTCGGCTGCGGCACTCCCACCGGGGCAATGGACCTCTGCATGGAGGTCTTCGTCACCGACACCGGCGCCGCTTCCTCGTCCAGTGCGGCGAGGAAGGCTGCCGAAGCTAGGGCCGCAGCGGAGCGGGCCAGCCCGTCCAACCCGCTGCGTGCCATGATGCAGAGCCTTCGCGTCCCCATCGGCACCGACATCGACGCCTCCGACATCGCCGTGGCCCGGACTCGTCTCGACAAGGATCGCCAGCGCCTGCTGGACCTCACCGAGACGCTCGCCGCCATGCAACGCCGCCTCGACTCCGCTCGGTTTGGGCGCCAGCGCTGCCCTGACTTCACGCGCAGCGCCCGAAAACCAAGCCGGAGTCGCCGATGTCGAGCCGGTCGGCAGCGATCGAAGCGCGCGCCTTCGGCGTCATCCCCCCCGTCTATGAGACTCCCATGAAGAACATGTGCGCCCCTCAGGTGGCCGCGGTCGGCCTGGAGCAGCTCGCGAGCGAAGAGCTGCAGGACCAAAGGGT
The DNA here is from genome assembly GCA_021605145.1 of Aegilops bicornis. Lineage (NCBI taxonomy): Eukaryota > Viridiplantae > Streptophyta > Magnoliopsida > Poales > Poaceae > Aegilops > Aegilops bicornis. The sequence goes on along the minus strand of CM038673.1, from coordinate 322,252,398 downwards.
GAACGACCTCCTCGCTGCGGCCAACACACAACAGGACCGCCTCAACCAGCTCGCCAAGCCGTCGGGATCCGGCTCTGCCCGCATCATCGGACTAGGTGACCACCAGAACACGGCATCTTCACCACCTGGCGAGGCGCACTCCGGCCGCACCCGGACCCGGCGTAACCCCTCCCCGACGATTGCCGGCGGCTTGGGCGACGAGCCGGTCTCGGAGGTCCGCCGCCGACTCGCCCCCCTGCTCCAACCCGGCCGACGTCCGACTGTAGTCGACCCGACCCCCCACGGCGCGGTCACTAACTGGCTGGGCCCGCGTGCCATCAACGACACCAATGCCCGCCACTGCCTCGACCGACTCACCCTCTCCCAGGAGGTGAAGGAGACCGGCCCCGTCGGGCCGGCGTGCTTCAGACTACGCATCCGGGGTGAACCCCTTTACTAAAGGGTTCACGCTCCCCCGCGACACCCCCAAGTACAACGGCACCGTGAAGCCGGAGGACTGGCTCACCGACTACACCACCGCCATCGGCATCGCCGGTGGTAACCACCGCCTCGCCATGCGCTACGCGCCTCTCATGCTCCAGGGGTCGGCCCGCACCTGGTTGAACAGTCTGCCGGTGGGCAGCATCAACGGGTGGGTTGACTTCGAGCATGCCTTCGTACGCAACTTCACCGGCACTTACAAACGACCCGGCCGCCCCAGTCAGCTTGCCATGTGCGTGCAGGGGCCGGTGGAAACCGGCCGCGAGTACCTCGCACGCTGGACCGAGCTCCGGAACAGCTGCGGGGGCGTCCACGAAGTCTAGGCGATCCAGTACTTCGTCAACGGGTGCCGGGATGGCACCCTCCTCAAGCACAAGCTCTTACTGAAAGTGCAACTATCCCTAGGTGGTTTTGGTAATTCCTAACAACATATAGGTCATTGAGCTAACATTATTCCAAGATAAATATTTCAGGAAAAGCTCAATGAATGGCATGGCATGGATGAGGAAAGTGGACCCCTCAAAATACTAAGGATAAAAGGATTGGCTCAAGCTCAAAGCTCAAGACTCTAAATTTTATATTTTAGTGATCCAAGATCACATTGAGTCTATATGAAAAGCCAATACTATCAAGGAGGGATGAGGTGTTGCTTAATGGCTTGCTTGCTCAAAGTGCTTAGCGATATGCTCCAAAACCCTCAACTACTTTCTCACATCCACATGTGACCTAAACCAAAAGTCAAACTCGGCCCCACCGATTCTTTCTATCCGGCTCCACCGAGTTCAGATGTCATAGCCACTGCCACAAACCCTAGGAAAATCGGTCTCACCGATAGGGATCTCGGTCTCACCGAGATGGGATTGTAATCTCTCTATTTCCCTTCGTAACATTTCGGTCCCACCGAGATGAGCGATCGGTCCCACCGAGATTGCAATGTAAACTCTCTGTTTCCTTTTTGTAACATTTCGATCTCACCGAAATGAGCGAATCGGTCCCATCGAGTTTACCTGACCAACTCTCTGGTTAGCTTATTACCAAAATTGGTCCCACCGAGTTTGTGTAATCGGTCTCACCGAGGTTACGTTATGCCCTAACCCTAACCATATCGGTCATACCGAGTTGCATGTCGGTCCCACCGAAAATCCTAACGGTCACTAGATTTGCTGAATCGGTCCGACCGAGTTTCTCAATTCGGTCCCACCGAGATTGGTAAATTGCGTGTAACGGTTAGATTTTGTGTGGAGGCTTTATATACCCCTCCACCTCCTCTTCATTCGTGGAGAGAGCCATCAGAACAAACCTACACTTCCAACTTGTCAAGTTTACGAGAAGGAACCACCTACTCATGTGTTGAGGCCAAGATATTCCATTCCTACCATATGAATCTTGATCTCTAGCCTTCCCCAAGTTTCTTTCCACTCAAATCTTCTTTCCACCAAATCCAAATCCCGTGAGAGAGAGTTGAGTGTTGGGGAGACTATCATTTGAAGCACAAGAGCAAGGAGTTCATCATCAACACACCGTTTGTTACTTCTTGGAGAGTGGTGTCTCCTAGATTGGCTAGGTGTCACTTGGGAACCTCCGACAAGATTGTGGAGTTGAACCAAGAAGTTTGTAAGGGCAAGGAGATCACCTACTTCGTGAAGATCTACCGCTAGTGAGGCAAGTCCTTCGTGGGCGACGACCATGGTGGGATAGACAAGGTTGCTTCTTCGTGGACCCTTCGTGGGTGGAGCCCTCCGTGGACTCACAAGAATCGTTACCCTTCGTGGGTTGAAATCTCCATCAACGTGGATGTACGATAGCACCACCTATCGGAACCACGACAAAAACATCCGTGTCTCCAATTGCGTTTGATTTCTCCAAACCCTTCCCTTTACATTCTTGCAAGTTGCATGCTTTACTTTCCGCTGCTCATATACTCTTTGCATGCTTGCTTGAATTGTGTTAAGATTGCTTGACTTGTGCTAAGATAGCTAAAATCTGCCAAAGACTAAAATTGGGAAAAGGATAAGTTTTTATTTGGTCAAGTAGTCGAATCACCCCCCTCTAGACATACTTTTTGTTGGAAATATGCCCTAGAGGCAATAATAAAATGGTTATTATTATATTTATTTGTTCATGATAATAGTCTATTATTCATGCTATAATTGTGTTATCCGGAAATTGTAATACACGTATGAATACATAGACCACAACGTGTCCCTAGTAAGCCTCTAGTTGACTAGCTCGTTGATCAACATATAGTCATGGTTTCTGACTATGGACATTGGATGTCATTGATAACGGGATCACATCATTGGGAGAATGATGTGATGGACAAGACCCAATCCTAAGCATAGCTCAAAGATCGTGTAGTTTGTTTAGCTAGAGCTTTTCCAAATGTCAAGTATCATTTCCTAAGACCATGAGATTGTGCAACTCCCGGATACGGTAGGAGTGCTTTGGATGTGCCAAACGTCACAATGTAACTGGGTGACTATAAAGGTGCACTACGGGTATCTCCGAAAGTGTCATTGGGTTGGTACGAATCGAGATCGATTTGTCACTCCGTATGACGGAGAGGTATCTCTGGGCCCACTCGGTAATGCATCATCATAATGAGCTCAATGTGACCAAGTGTCTGGTCACGGGATCATGCATTATGGTACGAGTAAAGTGACTTGCCGGTAACGAGATTAAATGAGGTATTGGGATACCTATGATCGAATCTCGGGCAAGTAACGTACCGATTGACAAAGGGAATGGTATACGGGATTGCTTGAATCCTCGACATCATGGTTCATCCGATGAGATCATTGAGGAGCATGTGGGAGCCAACATGGGTATCCAGATCCCGCTGTTGCTTATTGACTGGAGAGGAGTCTCGGTCATGTCTGCATGTCTCCCGAACCCGTAGGGTCTACACACTTAAGGTTCGGTGACGCTGGGGTTGTAGAGATATGAGTATGCAAGAACGAAAGTTGTTGAGTCCGGATGAGATCCCTGACGTCACGAGGAGTTCGGAATGGTCCTGAGGTAAAGAATTATATATAGGAAGTTAGGTTTCGCCATCGGGAAAGTTTCGGGGTCACCGGTATTGTCTGGGACCACCCAAGGGTCCTGGGGTTCCACCGGTGGGGCCACCTATCCCGGAGGGCCCCATGGGCTGAAGTGGGAGGAACCAGCCCCTGGTGGGCTGGTGCGCCCCCTTGGGCCCCTCGCCTAGGGTTGGGAAACCCTAGGGGTGGGCGCCTCCACTGCTTGGGGGAGCCACCCCCTGGCCGCCGCCCCCTTGGAGATCCCATCTCCAGGGCCGCCCCCCCCCTAGGGGGCATATATAAAGAGGGGGGAGGGAGGGCAGCCGCACCCATGCTCTTGGCGCCTCCCTATCCCCTTGCTACACCTCTCCCTCTCGCAGACGCTTGGCGAAGCCTCTTGAGATCGCTGCTGCATCCACCACCACGCCGTCGTGCTGCTGGATCTTCATCAACCTCTCCTTCCCCCTTGCTAGATCAAGAAGGAGGAGACTTCTTCCCAACCGTACGTGTGTTGAACGCGGAGGTGCTATCCGTTCAGCACTAGGATCATCGATGATTTGGATCACGACGAGTACGACTCCCTCAACCCGTTCTCATGAACGCTTCCGCTCGCGATCTACAAGGGTATGTAGATGCACTCCTCTCTCTCGTTGCTAGATGAACTCATAGATAGATCTTGGTGAAATCGTAGAATTTTTTATTTTCTGCAACGTTCCCCAACAGTGGCATCATGAGCTAGGTCTATGTGTAGTTCTCTTTGCACGAGTAGAACACAAATTTGTTGTGGGCATAGATGTTGTCAACTTTCTTGCCACTACTAGTCTTATTTTGCTTCAGCGGTATTGTGGGATGAAGCGGCTCGGACCGAACTTACACGTACACTTACGTGAGACAGGTTCCACCGACTGACATGCACTAGTTGCATAAGGTGGCTAGCGGGTGTCTGTCTCTCCCACTTTAGTTGGAGCGGATTCGATGAAAAGGGTCCTTATGAAGGGTAAATAGAAGTTGGCAAATCACGTTGTGGCTTTTACGTAGGTAAGAAAAGCGTTCTTGCTAGAACCCTATTGAAGCCACGTAAAACATGCAACAACAATTAGAGGACGTCTAACTTGTTTTTGCAGCATGTGATTGTGATGTGATTTGGCCAAAAGTTGTGATGAATGATGAATGATATATATGTGATGTATGAGATCATGTTCTTGTAATAGGAATCACGACTTGCATGTCGATGAATATGACAACCGGCAGGAGCCATAGGAGTTGTCTTAATTATTGTATGACCTGCGTGTCATTGATTCAACGCCATGTAATTACTTTACTTTATTGCTAAACCGTTAGCCATAGTAGTAGAAGTAATAGTTTGCGAGCAACCCCATGGAGACACGATGATGGTGATCATGATGATGGAGATCATGGTGTCATGCCGGTGACGAAGATGATCATGGAGCCCCGAAGATGGAGATAAAAGGAGCTATATGATATTGGCCATATCATGTCACTACTATTTGATTGCATGTGATGTTTATCATGTTTTTGCATCTTGTTTACTTAGAACGATGGTAGTAAATAAGATGATCCCTCATAATAATTTCAAGAAAGTGTTCCCCCTAACTGTGCGCCGTTGCGAAAGTTCGTTGTTTCGAAGCACCACGTGATGATCGGGTGTGATAGATTCTAACGTTCACATACAACGGGTGTAAGACAGATTTACACACGCATAAACACTTAGGTCAACTTGACGAGCCTAGCATGTACAGACATGGCCTCGGAACACAAGAGACCGAAAGGTCGAACATGAGTCGTATGGAAGATACGATCAACATGGAGATGTTCACCGATGATGACTAGTCTCCTCACGTGATGATCGGACACGGCCTAGTCGACTCGGATCATGTATCACTTAGATGACTAGAGGGATGTCTAATCTGAGTGGGAGTTCATTAAATAATTTGATTAGATGAACTTAATTATCATGAACTTAGTCTAAAAACCTTTGCAAATATGTCTTGTAGATCAAATGGCCAACGCTCATGTCCACCTCAACTTCAACGCGTTTCTAGAAAACCAAGCTGAAAGATGATGGCAGCAACTATAACGGACTGGGTTCTAACACGAGGATCATCCTCATAGCTGCAAAGAAAGATTATGTCCTAGAAGCACCGCTAGGTGAAGCTCCCATCGAAGAACCAAGGCGTTATGAACGCTTGGCGGTCTCGTCTTGATGATTACTCCCTCGTTCGATGCGGCATGCTTTACGATTTAGAACCGGGGCTCCAAAAGCGCTTTTGAGCAACACGGAGCATATGATATGTTCAAGAGCTGAAAATGGTTTTCCAAGCTCATGCCCGGTCGAGAGATATGAAGTCTCCGACAAGTTCTTTAGCTGTAAGATGGAGGAAAATAGTTATGTCGGTGAGCACATACTCAAAATGTTCTGGTTGCACAACCGCTTAACTCAGCCGGGAGTTAATCTCCGGATGACGCGTTATTGACAGAATCCTTCAGTCGCTTCCACCGAGCTACAAGAGCTTTGTGATGAACTTCAATATGCAGGGGATGGAAAAGACCATTCTTGAGGTATATTCAATGCTGAAATCAGTGGAGGTAGAGATCAAGAAATAACATCAAGTGTTGATGGTGAATAAAACCACTAAGTTCAAGAAAGGCAAGGGTAAGAAGAACTTCAAGAAGGACGGCAAGGGAGTTGCCGCCCGCAAGACAGCTTGCGGGAAGAAGTCAAAGAATGGACCCAAGCCTGAAATTGAGTGCTTTTATTGCAAGGGAAGCGGACACATGGAAGCGGAACTGCCCCAAATATTTAGCGGACAAGAAGGCCGGCAACACTAAAGGTATATGTGATATACATGTAATTGATGTGTACCTTACCAGTACTCGTAGTAGCTCCTGGGTATTTGATACCGGTGCCGTTGCTCATATTTGTAACTCAAAGCAGGAGCTGCGGAATAAGCGGAGATTGGCGAAGGACGAGGCGATCTTGGCGTCGGGAATGGTTCCAAGGTCGATGTGATCGCCGTCGGCACACTACCTCTACACTTACCTACGGGATTAGTTTTAAACCTCAATAATTGTTATTTAGTGCCATCTTTGAGCATGAACATTGTATCTGGATCTCGTTTAATACGAGATGGCTACTCATTTAAATCCGAGAATAATGGTTGTTCTATTTATATGAGAGATATGTTTTATGGTCATGCCCCGATGGTCAATGGTTTATTCTTAATGAATCTCGAACGTGATGTTACACATATTCATAGTGTGAATACCAAAAGATGTATAGTTGATAACAATAGTCCCACATACTTGTGGCACTGCGGCCTTGGTCACATTGGTGTCAAGCACATGAAGAAGCTCCATGCTGATGGACTTTTAGAGTCTCTCGATTATGAATCATTTGACACATGCGAACCATGCCTCATGGGAAAAATGACCAAGACTCTGTTCTCCGAAACAATGGAGCGAGCAACCAACTTATTGGAAATCATACATACCGATGTAAGCGGTCCAATGAGCGTTGAGGCTCATGGAGGATATCGTTATGTTCTCACTCTCACTGACGACTTGAGTAGATATGGGTATGTCTACTTGATGAAACACAAGTCTGAGACCTTTGAAAAGTTCAAGGAATTCAGAATGAGGTAGAGAATCAACGTGACCGAAAGATAAAGTTCTTACATCAGATCGTGGAGGAGAATACTTAAGTCACGAATTTGGTACGCACTTAAGGAAATGTGGAATCGTTTCACAACTCACGCTTTGGAACACCTCAACAGAATAAAGGTGTCCGAACGTCGTAATCGCACTTTATTGGATATCGTGCGATCCATGATGTCTCTTACCGATTTACCGCTATCATTTTGGGGATACGCTCTAGAGACAGCTACATTCACTTTAAATAGGGCACCGTCTAAATCCGTTGAGACGACATCGTATGAATTATGGTTTGGGAAGAATCCTAAGATGTCGTTTCTAAAAGTTTGGGGATGCGATGCTTATGTCAAGAAACTTCAACCTGAAAAGCTCGAACCCAAGTCGGAAAAATGCGTCTTCATAGGATACCCTAAGGAAACCATTGGGTATACCTTCTACCTCAGATCCGAAGGCAAGATCTTTGTTGCCAAGAACGGGTCCTTTCTGGAGAAAGAGTTTCTCTCGAGAGAAGTAAGTGGGAGGAAAGTGGAACTTGATGAAGTACTACCTCTTGAACCGTTGAGTAGTGCAGCTCAGGAAGATGTTCCTGTGGTGCCAGCACCAACTGAAGAGGAAGTTAATGATGATGATCAAGGTACTTCAGATCAAGTTACTACTGAACTTCGTAGGTCCACGAGGACACGTTCCACACCAGAGTGGTATGGCAACCCTGTCCTGGAAATCATGTTGTTAGACAACGGTGAACCTTCGAACTATGAAGAAGCGATGGCGGGCCCAGATTCCAACAAATGGCTTGAAGCCATGCAATCCGAGATAGGATCCATGTATGAAAATGAAGTATGGACTTTGACAGACTTGCCCGATGATCGGCGAGCGATAGAAAACAAATGGATCTTTAAGAAGAAGACAGACGCGGATGGTAATGTTACCATCTATAAAGCTCGACTTGTCGCTAAGGGTTATCGACAAGTTCAAGGGGTTGACTACGATGAGACATACTCTCCCGTAGCGAAGCTAAAGTCCGTCCGAATCATGTTAGCAATTGCTGCATACTATGATTATGAGATATGGCAAATGGACGTCAAAACAGCATTCCTTAATGGCCATCTTAAGGAAGAACTGTATATGATGCAGCTGGAAGGTTTTGTCGACCCTGAGAATGCTAACAAGGTATGCAAGCTCTAGCGATCCATTTATGGGCTGGTGCAAGCATCTCGGAGTTGGAACATTCGCTTTGATGAGATGAACAAAGTGTTTGGGTTTATGCAGACTTATGGAGAAGCCTGCGTTTACAAGAAAGTGAGTGGGAGCTCTGTAGCATTTCTCATATTATATGTAGATGACATACTTTTGATGGGAAATGATATAGAACTTTTGGACAGCATTAAGGCCTACTTGAATAAATGTTTTTCAATGAAGGACCTTGGAGAAGCTGCTTACATATTAGGCATCAAGATCTATAGGGATAGATCAAGACGCCTCATAGGTCTTTCACAAAGCACATACCTTGATAAGATATTGAAGAAGTTCAATATGGATCAGTCCAAGAAAGGGTTCTTGCCTGTATTGCAAAGTGTGAGATTGAGCTCGGCTCAATGCCTGACCACGGCAGAAGATAAAGAAGAGATGAGTGTCACCCCCTATGCCTCAGCCATAGGATCTATTATGTATGTCATGCTGTGTACCAGACCTGATGTAAACCTTGCCGTAAGTTTGGTAGGAAGGTACCAAAGTAATCCCGGCAAGGAACACTGGACAGCGGTCAAGAATATCCTGAAGTACCTGAAAAGGACTAAGGACATGTTTCTCATCAATGGAGGTGACGAAGAGCTCGTCGTAAAGGGTTACATCGACGCTAGCTTCGACACAGATCTCGATGACTCTAAGTCACAAACCGGATACGTGTATATTTTGAATGGTGGGGCAGTTAGCTGGTGCAGTTGCAAGTAAAGCGTCGTGGCGGGATCTACATGTGAAGCGGAATACATGGCAGCCTCGAAGGCAGCGCATGAAGCAATCTGGGTGAAGGAGTTCATCACCAACCTAGGAGTCATACCCAATGCGTCGGGGCCGATCGCACTCTTCTGTGACAACACTGGAGCTATTGCACTTGCCAAGGAGCCCAGGTTTCACAAGAAGACCAGGCACATCAAGCGTCGCTTCAACTCCATTCATGAAAATGTTCAAGACATAGATATTTGTAAAGTACATACGGACCTGAATGTAGCAGATCCATTGACTAAACCTCTCCCTAGGGCAAAACATGATCAACACCAGAACTCTATGGGTGTTCGATTCATCACAATGTAACTAGATGATTGACTCTAGTGCAAGTGGGAGATCATTGGAAATATGCCCTAGAGGCAATAATAAAATGGTTATTATTATATTTCTTTGTTCATGATAATAGTCTATTATTCATGCTATAATTGTGTTATCCGGAAATCGTAATACACGTGTTAATACATAAACCACAACGTGTCCCTAGTGAGCCTCTAGTTGACTAGCTCGTTGATCAACAAATAGTCATGGTTTCCTGACTATGGACATTGGATGTCATTGATAATGGGATCATATCATTGGGAGAATGATGTGATGGACAAGACCCAATCCTAAGCATAGCTCAAAGATCGTGTAGTTCGTTTAGCTAGAGCTTTTCCAAATGTCAAGTATCATTTCCTTAGACAATGAGATTGTGCAACTCTCGGATACCGTAGGAGTGCTTTGGGTGTGCCAAACGTCACAACGAATCGGGTGACTATAAAGGTGCACTACGGGTATCTCCGAAAGTGTCATTGGGTTGGCACGAATCGAGACTGGATTTGTCACTCCGTATGATGGAGAGGTATCTCTGGGCCCACTCGGTAATGCATCATCATAATGAGCTCAATGTGACCAAGTGTCCGGTCACGGGATCATGCATTACGATGCAGTAAAGTGACTTGCCGGTAACGAGATTAAACGAGGTATTGGGATACCGACGATCGAATCTCGGGCAAGTAACGTACCGATTGACAAAGGGAATTGTGTACGGGGTTGCTTGAATCCTCGACATCGTGGTTCATCCGATGAGATCATCGAGGAGCATGTGGGAGCCAACATGGGTATCCAGATCCCGCTGTTGGTTATTGACCGAGAGGCGTTTGGTCATGTTCGCATGTCTCCCGAACCCGTGAGGGTCTACACACTTAAGGTTCGGTGACGCTGGGTTGTAGAGATATGAGTATGCAGTAACCCGAAAGTTGTTCGAGTCCCGGATGAGACCCCTGGACGTCACGAGGAGTTCCTAATGGTCCGAGGTAAAGAATTATATATAGGAAGTCAGGTTTCGCCATCGAGAAAGTTTTGGGGTCACCGGTATTGTCACGGGACCACGGAAGGGTCCCGGGGTCCAACTATCCCGGAGGGCCCCATGGGCTGAAGTGGGAGGGGAACCAGCCCCTGGTGGGCTGGTGCGCCCCCCTTGGGCCCCCCTGCGCCTAGGGTTGGGAAACCCTAGGGGTGGGGGCGCCTCCACCTGGCTTGGGGGGGGGGAAGCCACCCCCCTGGCCGCCGCCCCCTTGGAGATCCCATCTCCAGGGCCGCCCCCCCCCTAGGGGGCATATATAAAGAGGGGGGAGGGAGGGCAGCCGCACCCATGCTCTTGGCGCCTCCCTATCCCCTTGCTACACCTCTCCCTCTCGCAGACGCTTGGCGAAGCCCTGCCAAGATCGCTGCTGCATCCACCACCACGCCGTCGTGATGCTGGATCTTCATCAACCTCTCCTTCCCCCTTGCTGGATCAAGAAGGAGGAGACGTCTTCCCAACCATACGTGTGTTGAACGCGGAGGTGCTGTCCGTTCAGCACTAGGATCATCGATGATTTCGATCACGATGAGTACGACTCCCTCATCCCGTTCTCTTGAACGCTTCCGCTCGCGATCTACAAGGGTATGTAGATGCACTCCTCTCTCTCGTTGCTAGATGAACTCATAGATAGATCTTGGTGAAACCATATAATTTTTTTTATTTTCTGCAACGTTCCCCAACACTTTCGATCCTACAAGTGGTATCAGAGCTTTGGTCTCCATTTACTTTGATTTCCATAGCTTTTGGTAGTTAGCCTTGGTTTCACAACCTAGGAGAGTATGGCGTCTAGCGAGGGAAATTATCACCATAGAGGTCCTTACTTTGATGGTACTAATTTTGCTAGTTGGAAGCATAAGATGAAAATGCATATTCTTGGACATAACCCCGCCGTTTGGGCTATTGTGTGTATTGGCTTGCAAGGTGAATTCTTTGATGGGAGAGAACCGAACCGTGAAGCTAGCGCGGAAGAGTTGAAGATGCTGCAATACAATTCTCAAGCTTGTGATATCCTCTTCAACGGATTGTGCCCCGAAGAATTCAACAAAATCAGCCGCCTTGAGAATGCAAAGGAAATTTGGGATACTTTGATTGATATGCATGAGGGTACCGACTCCGTCAAGGAATCCAAGTTGGATGTTCTTCAAAGTCAACTTGACAAGTTCAAAATGAAGGATGGTGAAGGTGTCGCTGAAATGTACTCTAGGCTTGCTCTTATCACAAATGAGATTGCCAGCTTAGGAAGTGAAGAGATGACCGATAGATTCATCATCAAGAAGATCCTAAGAGCCTTGGATGGAAAATATGATACCGTGTGCACATTGATACCGTGTGCCCAATTACAAAGATCTCAAGCCAACATAAGTCATTGGAAGAATTGTTGCTCATGAGATGTCACTCAAGGATATGGAGGAACTTCACAACAAATCAAGTGGTGCTTACAAAGCCTCATGTGAAGCCCCCACATCATCAAGTGAGAAACAAACCTTCAATGAAGAATTGAGCTTAATGGTGAAGAACTTCAACAAATTCTACAAGAGTAGAAGCAAAGAGAGAAGCTCCAAGTCAAGGTCCTACAATGACAAAAGATCTTCTAGTCGAGAGCGAAATTGCTACAATTGTGGAAGACCCGGACACTATTCTAATGAGTGTACGCCCCCTACAAAAGAAGAGAAGATTCCCCAAAAAGAAGAAGTAGAAGAGAAGAATCACCACCAAGAGAGAGAAGGAGTAGAGATGATCGTTATGAACGAAGACCCTCACGGAGAAGCAAGGATTCGGAAAGGAAGGACAAGTCATCAAGGAGCTACGCAAAACGAAGACATCAAGCTTGAGGGAGTCCCGAACTAGGGGGTGTCCGGATAGCCGGACTATCGTCACGGCCGGACCCCAAGACTATGAAGATACAAGATTGAAGACTTCGTCCCGTGTCTGGATGGGACTTTCCTTGGCGTGGAAGGCAAGCTTGGCGATACGGATATGTAGATCTCCTACCATTGTAACCGACATCGTGTAACCCTAACCTATCCGGTGTCTATATAAACCAGAGGGTTTTAGTCCGTAGGACTAACAACAATCATACCATAGGCTAGCTTCTAGGGTTTAGCCTCCTTGATCTCGTGGTAGATCTACTCTTGTACTACCCATATCATCAATATTAATCAAGCAGGAGTAGGGTATTACCTCCATCGAGAGGGCCCGAACCTGGGTAAAACCATCGTGTCCCTTGTCTCCTGTTACCATCCGCCTAGACGCACAGTTCGGGACCCTACCCGAGATCCGCCGGTTTTGACAATCGACATTGGTGCTTTCATTGAGAGTTCCTCCGTACATCGCCATCGTAGGATGCCTCATCTCGCCTTTAAAGACGATACCATGCCAAAGAAGCCTTGGCCATCGGGTCGACTCTTCGGCTAGGCGGTTTTCTCATGACCGCTAGTTCGGGTTGTCATACCGACGATGACCTCTCGAGTCATCAAAACAAATCTCCATGTCGATTCGGAACTCGCCCGAACAGTTAGATCCGATCGAGCTCTCCTCAGAACGAGCTCTTGGATCGCATCGCCGCTCGAGTCGCCACAGACACGACCGGATCGGGCCTAAAACCGATCTGAGAGAGATCAACTCTCCCGTGCTACTCATCATGTTGCTGTGATAGAGGAGCAACGCGCGACTCTTCTCCTATCTTAAGGACTAGCTACGTCCGATTCCCGATCCTCCATGCCGGATTCTCGCGGAGGGACGGATGCCGATCAAGCCCTGAACTTAAAGTCAGGCGGCGGGTCAGACTCATTGGATAGCACTCAAAAATCCAAGCTTCCGAGTTCGGAAATTTCCCGGCCCTTGAGTCCTAAATTGGACGGGGTTCCGGATTTAGTGCCACCCGCCCACCCAAACATTAGCGATCTCTCTCGAATTTGGCAAGATCCCGCAGAAACAGTACATCATTACTGGGCCAGATTCCTCCTGGTTATAAACAGGATAAAGGACTGCCGAGAGGAGGACGCAATACCAATCTTCTGCAATAATTGCACGGACAAGGGAATCCTAAACGCCATAAGTTGTCGCGAAATCACACGCTTTTACGACTTGGTGACCATCGTACAAAAGTACTGTGCGATGGAGAGCGCCTGGAAAACCGAAAGTAAATTTTGGGATAATCCGCCCCGAATACATCCCTAGTCCGGAACAAAAGGGTGCATCATTATCAAGCACCTAGGTTGAATACCAAAAACCAAAACCCCTAAAGGGTACGGAACCGTCTTTGGAGGGTTGGCTAAACGGACCTGCAAAATTCATAGCACGTAGGGCGCCACTCCAAATCATAGCCTCGTGAGCATGTTGGATACTACTGCGGTGGCCAAAAGTGGCGAAGAGCTTCTAGCTTCGTAACCCCAGCCCAAAGAACACCAAAGACGGTGTTAACAATCTTCGAGACTTTCGCATCAAATAACATGCGAAAACGACAACTCTGCAACCTTGCCGAAGTCTACCAATTAGCAACAATAAATCCATGGAGTGACACATCTATTACCTTCAATGCCAGTGACGAACCTAAATTCCGAACTGCCCGGGCACCATCCGCATTGGTCCTCAGCCCGATTGTAGACGGCTTTCGCCTTACTAAGGTACTCATGGATGGCGGCAGCGGACTAAACCTCATCTATGAGGAAACCCTACGAAAAATGGAAATAGACTGGAACCGCATTGAGCGAAGCAAAGACAACCTTTAGAGGAATAATCCCCACCGGGAAGCATGCTGCACAGGAAAAATCACGCCGACGTAGTGTTCGCTCACGGACAATTACAGGTCCGAGGAGGTGACAATTCAAGTGGCCCCGTTCAACAGCGGATACCATGCTTTATTAGGACGAGAGGCATTCACAAATTTTCAAGCTATACCCCATTATGGGTACATGAAGCTTAAAATGCCCGGTCCCAACGGAATCATCACTCTCGCTAGTGATCCGAACATAGCACTCCGCGCCGAAAATAAGACGGACGCACTAGCCCTCGAGGCACTATCCGAAGCCCTAGCGGCCGATGAACTCACCGCGATGCGCTCCACGGTGAACAGGGACGATGTGATACTTGATAAAAGATCCAAGTCCACCTCTTTTAAACCAATGGACGAAATAGTCAAATTCCAAGTCCACCCAACGGACTCGCAAAGAAGGCCTCCATCGGGGCACAATTAAACCCTGATGTAGACGCTGCACCACGAGAATTTCTACAAGAAAATCGGGACATCTTTGCTGGCACCCTTCGTGACATGCCAGAATCCCACGTCACCGGCCGAAAGCACAGCCTAAACATCCTAAAAGGATTCAAGCCGGTCAAACAGGCTCTTCGACGCTTTTCCGAACCCAAGAGACAGGCCGTGGGAGAGGAGCTAGCCAAACTTTTGGAGGCCGGATTCATTAGAGATATAAAACATCCAGACTGGCTAGCAAACCTGGTGATGGTACCAAAGAAGGATAAATCCCGGCGCCTATGTGTTGATTTCAAAGACCTTAATAAGGCTTGCCCAAAGGATCCCTTCCCCCTCCCTCGAATTGATCAAATCATTGACGCTACAACATGACACGACTCGTTGTGCTTCCTCGACGCGTACTCCGGCTACCATCAAATCAAGATGGTGGAGCCGGACCAAGCTGCAACAGCATTCATCACTCCATACGACCCGTTCTGCTTCAACACAATGCCCTTTGGGCTCAAAAACGCCAAGAACATATCGCAAACAAAGTGGAAGCATATGTAGATGACGTGGTCGCCAAAAGCAAACACGCCGAAACTCTAGTAGACGACTTGAGGCTCACATTCAAAATCTTCAAAATATGACATCAAGCTCAATCCAGAAAATGCGTCTTGGCTCCAAATTGAAAGCTCCCGGGCTTCATTGTGTCCAGAGGAATTGAAGCAAACCCAGCCAAGATTCGAAGCTCTGTCACAATTGGATATTCCAAAAGACCTCAAACAAATACAAAATTGACGAGATGTGTAGCGGCTCTAAGCCGCTTTATCTCCGCTTAGGAGAAAAGGCATTACCTCTTTACCGCCTCCTCCGCACCGAACACTTCGAGTGGATTTGATGCCACGGCCGGACTCAAGAAATAAAGGCCATTTTGGCAACAAATCCGGTCCTGGCAGCGCCCAACGTGGGGGAACCAATGCTATTATACATCGCCGCAACACATCAAGTTGTCAGCGCGGTGCTCGTTGTCGAACGAGAAACGGACGGACTCCAGTTCCCTATTCAAAAACCGGTTTATTATGTGTCCACTGTCTTAACCCCATGCAAGTCCCGGTACCCACACTATCAAAAGATAGCATACGTGGTGTTCATGGCATCCCGGAAGCTGCGACACTACTTTCAAGAGTGTTCGATAATGGTAGCCTCCGAAGTACCTCTTAATGACATTATAAACAACCGCGACGCGACGGGCCGGATTGCTAAATGGGCCATAGAGCTCCTCCCATTCGACATAACTTATAAGCCACGACGAGCTATTAAGTCGCAGGTTTTGGCCGACTTCGTGGCCGAATGGATCGGCCGAACTCGCTAAAGAGTACGGCGCATACTCCAATTGGATCATGCACTTTGACGGCTCCAAAATGTTGGCGGGCCTGGGGGCTAGCGTCGTCCTGACATCCCCAACCGGGGACACAGTCCAATATGTCCTTCAGATAATGTATACGGACTCCAACAACGCAGCCGAATACGAGGCCCTCCTGCATGGCCTCCGGATGGCAGTCTCCATGGGCATTAAACGCCTAGAGGTGCGCGGGGATTCAAACCTTGCAATATCCCAAATAAACGGAGACTTTGACGCCAAAGATCCAAAAATGGCAGCATACCGCAATGCGGTCCTAAAAATGTCAGCACGGTTCGAAGGGCTCAAATTTCATCATATAGCCCGGGATAACAACCAAAGCGGCGGATATATTGGCGCGCCGGTGCAAAACGCGATGCTGTCCCACCCAATATCTTTTTGGAATGGCTGTTCAAGCCATCCATACTATGGGAAGGAGTCCGC
The DNA here is from genome assembly GCA_021605145.1 of Aegilops bicornis. Classification (NCBI taxonomy): domain Eukaryota; kingdom Viridiplantae; phylum Streptophyta; class Magnoliopsida; order Poales; family Poaceae; genus Aegilops; species Aegilops bicornis. The sequence goes on along the minus strand of CM038673.1, from coordinate 322,235,842 downwards.
AATAACAATCCGGACTCCAACCGCACCGCTGACGCCAACACTCGACACAACCGGAGGCTCCGCCCGAGATAACACCCTCTGCTCACGAAATAATGGCGGTTATCGCCCGCGGATTTAACCATTCCTAGCCTACCTAACTAGGCAGGAACTCCCCGAAGACCAAAATGAGGCTCATTTGCATAGTACGACGCTCTAAAGCCTATAAAGTCCATGAGGGAGAGCTTTATAAGAAAAGCACTACCGGAGTCCTTCAAAGGTGCATCTCAAGAGGAAGGGCGAAACCTCCCGGCTGAAATTCATGCCGGACTGGGTGGGCACCACGCCGCAGCCCGGCCCTTGTAGGCAAGGCCTTCCAGACAGGATTTTATTGGCCGACGGCCGGCAGATGCGCAGGACTTAGTCCAACGATGCGTCGGTTGCCGCCTTTTGCTAACTAAAGCCACATGCCACCCACCGCCCTTAAAACTATACCCATCACCGGTCGCTCATGATCCTGGGGCTTGACATGGTTGGACCCCTCAAGGGAGGAACCCACAAGAAAAAATACCTATTGGTCATGGTGGATAAATTCAAAAAATGGATAGGGGCCAAACCTGTTAAAACGGCCGAATCCGGACCAGTGATAGACTTCATATCAGGGGTAGTGCACCGTTATGGTGTCCCCCACAGTATCATCACTGATAATGGCACCAACTTCACGGCCGATGAGGTCAAATCATGGTGCAAAAACATGGGGATCAAGCTCGACACGCCTCGCCTATCACCCTCAAACCAACGCCCAAGTCGAGCAGGCAAATGGTCTAATAATGAGCGGCATTAAACCCAGACTAGTGCGGTCCTCAAGGAATCTAACACGACCGGGTTGAGGAGCTCGACTTCAGACTGGGGCTGCGGACCACGCCAATCGTACCACCGGATTCACACCATTCTTCATGGTGTACGGCGCAGAGGCAGTCTTGCCTCGCGACATAATACATGACTCACCTCGAAAAGCGCATACACGAAGAAAGAGAAGCCGAGCTTGATCGGCAGGACAGTTTGGACGCATTGGAGGAGGAGCGCGACGCGTGGCAAAGGCTCGCTCTGCATTCTATCAACAGCAGGCTCGAAGATATCAAAGGTGGAAGCACGGGCCAAAGCTTATAACGTTGGCGAACTAGTTCTACGCTCACGGACAAGAAAAAGGACAAACTCAAGCCCAAATGGAAGGTCCCTTCATCATCGACCAGGTCCCGACCGCGGAGCATACCGTCATAAACGCATCGGATAACCGACTCGAGCCGAACCCATGGAACGCAGCCCGCCCACGAAGATTCTACGCCTAAGTGCCGGACTCCAAGTTCGTCTCCTTCCTCCATCCGCATTCTTTATTTTTTGCTTTTTGCTGTCTTCTATTTCTCTCCTTCCCCCTTCTTCCTCTTGTAGCCTCTAGAGGCTCGTTTGTGCTTTTTTCGCACACACTTGACGCGCTGTCCGCGCTCATTTTACTCCGGGGCTTCTTTAATGAAGCTTATTTATACGGGCTTTCATGCCCAACACATGCGTTAAACTTCCGCATGTACCTTTCATTCACCATTATATGCATCGATATGACTTAAGTTTTGGCCAAGCTGGGTTGCTCGCTCTGTGCTTACCCCTCGTTCCCGATTGTTCGGCTAGGAGGTAAAGGGAGCACCTCTGCGATTGTTACTGCCGGATCAGCCGGATGTGTACCTCAGACTGGGTGAAGCCGAAAGCTAGCGTTCTTAAGGGAATATTCGGTCGGTTAACTGAAAGATGATTTTTAACTATTTACATATCTGCCCCCAGATGATTTTCTACTTTTATAGCAGCTTTGACATGCACTTTAGGGCATGCATCCCAGTGAAAGGAACCCTTAACGGAACTATTCTCCCTGGAAGATGTTTCTTACTACCCATGTAATATAACATAACTAGTTGGGCACTAGTCTGATACAGCAACAATGACCCCTACGCCTGGTCTCCATGCATACCACGGTTCTTATATAACCACGAAGGAATACTGACACACTCCAGACTATTGGGTCCGCAGGTCGGGTTAAAAGGTCCGCTATGACAAACGATCTACAATCCGGCTAGAAGACATTCTTTCATGTCATATTTTTACATAGTCATCTCGACTCATTGTATTCCTCCTCAATGCCATCTAATAGGCTATCTAATTTACAATCTTGCTGGGAACACTTGGCGGCCAATTCTACTTGGCCGTACACTAAGCTTACAGGATCTCCATCCCATCCGCCCCACAGTCCGACCTCGCCATGTGGTTTGGGTCACCTTTGTGTGCCGCGTCTTCACCATGGCCCAGGCCTCCCTGGCGCCTTGACGGCAGGCCGATATCTTCCATAGCCGGAAGCGCCGCCGTGCTCCTTGAAGCCGCTCCGCCAGCTCCCTACGCCTTCGGGCAGGGAGATAGATGGCCACAAGGTTTGGTCGATGCCTTTCATCACCGCCGGACTCGTTTGCGGTAGCCGACGCATTCGGGAAGAAGATCACCCGAAGAACTGGGCATCTCCTCCTCAAGACGACCTGTGAGCAAACCTACAAACATGTTTATGTTAGTGGCCTTCCTCGCCGAACTCTTTTCAAAGTTCGCTCAAGCACTTACTGAAAATGCCGCGACGAAGCCGCCGATTCTCCTTTACGGAGTCAGCTAACTGGGCACGAATGTCCTTTAGTTCCTTACCCAACTTGGTGTTGGCGTCTTGGAGGTTATTCTTCTCCTGCCGCACCCTCGTAAGCACGCTCTCGCCGGCCTTTAACCGGCGTAAGAGCTGTTGCTTGTCCGGATCTAGTCCGGCGCCATCTGCAATGTTTTTGTCGATTTACACACCCGCCGCACTTCATAAATTATTTATCTTCCTGCGTATATTACCAGAGGGGTCTCTGTGGCTCCCCAGAAGCGGCTTGTGTGGCCTCAAGTTGGGCCCTGCACTCTTCCAAATTCCCCGGGACACCGGGTATTCTTTTCTCAGAAGATCCTCATAACAAATGATCCTTAAATCAGTTATTCTAACTATTTTAAGTCTCGGGGCTACTGGCATATATAATCACAAATTTCCTTACCCGTATGTCCTTCACATACTACTTCGTGGCTCTGGCTAGACCATCTTGAGCGGCACGGAGATGCGCATCTCCCGAATCAAAGGCATTCAAGGCCTCTGGGGAGAAACATGCGTCACAAAGAACTGTCCGACGGCGCCTATGATTCAAGGCGCTCTCCACCTCAGAGTTGGTGGCGGACAACCTGTCGGCATCCTCTGTCGGAGGAGCATCCGACGACGCCTGCTCGCTTTCAGCCTCCGGACCCGGCTTTGAAGCTTGTCCGGTGAAGGTTCGATCGGCAGCCTCTCCGGACTCAGTCCGGCGAGCGCTCTTTTTCCTGAAAAGAGCATCATCGTTTGTACGCCTTCCAGGAACCAATCTTGGGAGTATGGTGACATGCCATACCGTTGCGGCGGAGTTTCATCCGGACCGCACTTCTTTTTAACTCATGGGCGCTGCCCCTTGTTGGCCGCGCAGTTCGGCTCCCGCCTCAAGGTACCCCCGCGAAACACCATTGGTATACGGTGATCAAAAATAAGCACGGATGGGTCATTATCGTGGTTTTGGGATCTTGGTCTCGCCACTGTGGGGCTGGAAGTATTCCGAGGTAATCGACCGTAATGGCTACCAAAGCATTGTCGATGCTAAGTTGGTAGAACACCCCGTCAATCAACTCCACCGTTATATCCGGATCCTCTTCGGAGGTCGGATCGAGGGATCGCTCCGGATCCTCGGGTTGTGGGGGCGGGCTGTGTATCTTCTCCACAAATTCGCCGCAGCCTCAAGAAAACCATGAAATGAGATATTTAACTACGGGAATATGGATCGGACAGGTCACAAGGATGTTTGCTTACCCAGCTTGAGGGTTCTTCAAGAAAACTCCTTCAAGGTTGACACGGAGGAAATCCTCCTCCTCTCCTTTGTACATGGCGTATAAGATCTTCACCAGTTCGGCGACCAATCCTGGTCCTTTGTGGCCATGGCGGGTGGCATCGCCCTCCCCGTTGAAGTCCCACATGGGTGGCCCTGTATTGGAGCGGCTGCACTCCCTCATAATGCAGATTGCCATGACTCCTGTCATGGTCATCCGGCATGAGCCAAGAACCTTATTCGGCTCATCAAATAACGGACATCCCGGTCATCTTCTCTCCGGGGCTCCGAGGAGCCAGCTTAGGCGCTTCTTCAGAGGAGCATTGCTGAACTCCTAAGGCCGATCCGAACAGGATCCGGCAGCGGGACGTCCTCCATGTAAAACCATTCCGAAGGCGAGTCTTCGGACGCCTTCTTTGGGGTTCCGGACAGGTATTCGGTCCCGGCGATTTGCCATAGCTCAGCTCTGCCCACTTGATATATTGACCCCTCATGAGAACGGGGAACTAGGCAGAATATTCTCTTCCACAGCCTGAAATGAGCCTCGACACCCAGGAACAGTTCGCAAAGGGCCACGAAGCCCGTGATGTGCAAGATGGAGGCAGGAGTAAGATGGTGCAGTTGGAGGCTGTAGAACTCCAAGAGCCCCCGGAGAAACGGATGGATTGGAAATCCGAGTCCTCTTACTAGATAAGAGATGAAGCACACCCGCTCTCCTTTAGAGGGATCGGGATGCTCTCCGCTTGCTTTCCGCCCTTGTAGGTGGCAAGTCTGGCTCGAACCGGAACCATGAAGGCCGGGGGAAGAAATCCCTTGGCTTGGAGTATAACTAGCTCGATGTGCGGGACTGAGCATCTCTCCCAATTTCCGGGCTGAGGGCTGGGAGCGCGAGAGGAGGAGCCAAGCGTCGTCCATGATGGAATGGGCTTTGGTCGAGGCGCTCCGATGAAAGCTCGAAGGGGGATGATGTGACTCAGATCTAGATCCTTGCCCCTTTTATAAGCGGCTCCTTTGCGGCTAGGGGAATATTGTAAAAATACCTGTGCTTTTCAGATTCATTCAAACATGTGGAAGATGGCCATTATTGGGCGCAGGCCGAGGAGCGCAGCATTTATCGAAGCGGACACTATTCGACAAGTATACGGAGTTTGGAGAAGAACCCGCCGCAATGCCGAAGACAATCAACGCTGGACTCATCGTCATTTAAGCCTGGTTCGGGGCTACCGAGGAGTCCCTGCACTAGGGGTGTCCGGATAGCCGGACTATCGCCACGCTGCACTCCAAGACTATGAAGATACAAGATTGAAGACTTCATTCCCGTGTCCGGATGGGACTTTCCTTGGCGTGGAAGGCAAGCTTGGCGATAGGGATATGTATATATCCTACCATTTTACCCGACTCTGTGTAACCCTAACCTGTCCGGTGTATATATAAACCAGAGGGTTTTAGTCCGTGGGGCGAACAACAATCATACCATAGGCTAGCTTCTAGGGTTTAGCCTCCTTGATCTCGTGGTAGATCTACTCTTGTACTACCCATATCATCAATATTAATCAAGCGAGAGTAGGGTATTACCTCCATCAAGAGGGCCCGAACCTGGGTAAAAACATTGTGTCCCTTGTCTCCTGTTACCATCCGCCTAGACGCACAGTTCGGGACCCCCTACCCGAGATCCGCCGGTTTTGACACCGACACAACTCATGTTGGTGAATGGGTATCCGGCTCCGACTCCGAAAATCACTCCGAGAGAAGCTATCATTCCGACTCCGAATATACTCAAGATGAAGGTGTTGCCGGTCTAGCACTTGTGTCAACCAACTCCTACGACATATTTGATTCACCAAATGAAGGAATTGGAAGATGCTTCATGGCCAAAGGTCCAAAGGTAACACCCCCCGAGTATGTTGATTTCAATAGTGATGAAGATGACTTGTTAGGTGATGATGATTTACTTGTTGAGAACTCTAGTGATGAATACTATGATGGAACGTCAATTAATCATGCTAATCAAGATAAAACGAATGACAATGATAAGGAGAAGATTGAGCTCCTAACTAAAGAACTAAACACTCTTAATTTAGCTCATGAAACTATCTTAGGAGATCATCGAGAACTTTTAAGGACTCATGAGAAGTTACGCTTTGAAAAGCTCAACCTTGACCAAGAGCATGAGTTCTTAAAGGCAATCAATGATGATCTTTGCAAGAAAAGTTCTTACATTGCCAAGCGTTTACTCTTATCTACTTACATGCCTCAAGTCAAGTCTAGTAACAAGAACAAGAAGGATTCTTCCTCTAGTAGTAACAATAATCATGCTAAATCCAATGTTGTTGCTTCTAGTAGTTCTCTTGATTCCACTAATGATTCTCTTAGCCAAGTTACACTTGAGCAAGAAAATAGCTTATTGAAGGGAATCATAGAGAAAGGTGTTTACAAGAGCCTTGCCGGGAGTAAGCAATTTGAGGAAATTGTACGCAAGCAAGGAAGGCACCGGAAGAATCAAGGTGTTGGTTTTGAACGAAAGTTCAATGCCAATGGAGTTGAGTGGGAAGAAGATCAATACCCCATGTCGGTGTCAAAACCTGCGGATCTCGGGTAGGGGGTCCCGGACTATGCGTCTAGGCGGATGGTAACAGGAGACAAGGGACACGATGTTTTTACCCAGGTTCGGGCCCTCTCGATGGAGGTAAGACCCTACTCCTGCTTGATTAATATTGATGATATGGGTAGTACAAGAGTAGATCTACCACGAGATCGTAGAGGCTAAACCCTAGAAGCTAGCCTATGGTATGATTGTTGTTCGTCCCCACGGACTAAAACCCTCCGGTTTATATAGACACCAGAGAGGGCTAGGGTTACACAGAGTCGGTTACAATGGGAGGAGATCTACATATCCGCATCGCCAATCTTGCCTTCCACGTCAAGGAAAGTCCCATCCGGACATGGGACGACGTCTTCAATCTTGTATCTTCATAGTCCAGGAGTCCGGCCAAAGGTCATAGTCCGGCCATCCGGACACCCCCTAATCCATGACTCCCTCAGTAGCCCCTGAACCAAGCTTCAATGACGACGAGTCCGGCGCGCAGATTGTCTTCGGCATTGCAAGGCGAGTTCCTCCTCCGAATACTTCATAGAAGATTTTGAACGCAAGGATAGTGTCCGGCTCTGCAAAATAATTTCCACATACCACCGTAGAGAGAATAATATTTACACAAATCCAATCTGCTCACGTATTTCGCAGCGTGACATCACACCACGGCCAAGCCTTTATTCGAATTGTTTTTACTGTCCCACCTCAGCACACTTAGCGAGGCGGTTTCCTTGGCACGTCTTGTTGAAGCAGAGATTGTGTCCCCTTATTCTGGGATTCTCATCAATAAGGGCGTGGGTAACCCAACCGTGGCATTAATTTACGGCGCTTGGGAGATAAGCGAGTTTTACCAGGCTAGTGGGGGCACATAGTTTCGTCCGCCCATATAAGGGGATAAGGATCCACCTTTTACATCTACTCCTTCTTCCTCCTTCGCTTATCCATTTTCGCGCACTCGAGCTCCAGCGCCCAAGTCTGCACATCCCACCTCAACCCTTTCCAGCAATGTCCGGAGCGGGAGGCAAGTGGATGGTCTCCTCCGTCACGGAGGGACACATCAAGAAGCTGAGGGAGGCCGGATACTTGTCTAACAACATCGCGCACCGGCTCCCAGACAAGGGGCAGCTCATCCCCACCCCCAGTCCCCATTAGAGGGTGGTGTTCCTCACCCATTTCCTCCGCGGACTAGTTTTCCCACTTCACTCTTTTCTCCGGGGGCTCATGTTCTACTACGGCCTGGATTTCCATGATCTGGCCCCGAACTTCGTCCTCAACATCTCGGCGTTTATCGTCGTGTGCGAGGCTTTCCTCCGCATCAAGCCCCACTTCGGCTTATGGCTGAAGACCTTCAATGTCAAGCCGAAGGTAGTGGGCGGCCAGCAAGCGGCGTGTGGAGGAGCCATGGTGGGCAAGATGCCCAACGTTACATGGCTCGAGGGCTCTTTCGTGGAGACCATAAAGGGGTGGCAATCGGGGTGGTTCTACATCACCGAGCCGCGTGACCCTGAATGGGCAGCAGCCCCCGAATTCCGATCTGGCATCCCCACACGGCTCACCTCCTGGAAAGAGAAGGGCCTGTCGTGGGGTAATTCGGAAGAGCGGACTGACTCCAAACCTCAAGGCCCAAGACCTGGTGGACAAAGAGGTTAAAATCGTCAAGGTAGTCCAGGTCATGCTCATCCGCCGGATCCTCCCTTGTCAACGACGGTTTTTTAACTTGTGGGAGTTCAACCCGCCCAAAGATCAAACTCGACCAGGCTCTTTGACACCACGCACGAGGATGCCTGGAAGGTGCTATTCAAGGGCGCCGAGGTTCCCCCTCCCATCACCGAGGATCGAGGATTCCGCGCGAAGCGCAAAGCCAGCGTAGTTAGCTTATTTTACCCTTTACGGGATACTTGTCTCTCATAGTTTAACTCTATGCAGGATCTAAGCTCCCGTTCCTTTGACAGGAATGGCAGAAGAAGACCGGACAAATCGACTGCCCGGCTCCTTTGCCCGAAGATCCAGCGGACGCCCGCTTGACGGGGCTACTGGTTCCGGCACCTTATGTGGTGCCGGAGAAAAAGGCCACGGGAACTCGAAAGAGTTCCCGGCGCCTGGTGGTGCCGGACTCATCGTCCGATGACTCTGAGGCGGACTCCTCCCGCAAAAACGAGGAGGAGGAAGAAGAGGCCTCTCCTCCAAATGGGAGGAACGAAAAGGAAGGCCGCCTAATCGGGGCGGAGGGTCCAAAAAGGGAAGAACCCTTCCTCCGGACTACTCCACCAACACCAACGATGGTGAAGACGAGTGGCCATCCAGGGCTAAGCCCCTGGCAAAATCGTAAGTATCAGGATACCAGAATAACTCACGGCGTTCCTCTATTGCACAGTATTTTCTGACGCCGAATGTAATCATGCAGTCCGCCCGCGGCCCAGCTCGATGCTTCGTCGAGCGGATCCCTGGATTTGTCGGATGTGAATAACCTTTCACTTCCGACTGCTACCTCCCCTCATCCTACGGACGATGCCGAGGTGGAGTCCCAAAAGGGTCCAAGCCAGGAGGGGGTGGTCCTGGAGGCGCCACAAGGCGACCTCCCGGACTCCAAAGCAAGGGGATAAAACCCAAGGGCTCTAAGTCCGCCCTGGTCGACACCGCACCGGAACCTTCAACGGTTCCGGCATCCGGCAAGCGGCCCCCTACTAAGAAGGGCAAGCGTACGACGCCGGTGACCTCCGTCCAACCGGAGGCACCGGATGATCTGCTGGAGGTGCTTAACGGCGCCTCCATCGACGAGGAGCACTGCACTATTATTAGTGTGGTGATCCAGAAGGTTTAGTCCGCCAAGAGCGGTCCGACTGAAGCCTGTGCCAGCCTTCTAACAGGCTTTGAGGTATGTATTTAAGATATGTAAAAATATTACCGCATAGATAGTAGCCCCTGATGCTTAGTTTGGAGTTCGGAAAGAAAATCCAAACTGAGGATCAAAAAGATATACGCAGGAGTCTATCATAAGTATGTCAATATGGGAATGCAGGCTGTGCTGCTGACCTCTGCCGCACTGACTGCGGAAGTCAATGCATTGAAGCAGAGCCTCGAGCGGTCCGAGAACGAGCTCGGCCTTGCCAAGAAGCAGCTCGAGGACAAGGAAGGTAAGTAATACCTTATTTAAGTATATAAAAAAGATGTGGTTGCAAAAAATGACAGGACCGATGTGAGTATTACAGGGGCCACAACCCAGGTGGCGACCCTGAAGGAAGCAATGTCCAAGGCCGAAGAAAATGCGGCCGTGGAGCGTAACCAGCGAGAAAAGCAGGAGGCGTGGGTGGCGGAGGTGCGGCAAGAGCTCCAGGCTCTCGTGGAAAAACACGAGAGTTTGGAGCTTGACTCAAAGACTCGAGAGTCCGAGCTTGCCTCGGCGCTTGAGAGCGCCAAATCTGTCACGGCCTAAGCCCAAAAAGCCCTCCAGGAAATTGAGGCGATGAAGAAGAGAGCGTCGTGTAAGGCATTCTTTATGCAAAGCAAGCACGTGAAAGTGAATTACTTGTTACTTACCCGAGTCCGGAGCTCTCCAGGAGCATTCGCAGATCTTCCCCGGAGTGTGTCCGACGCTGCCGCAATCTACCGAGTCGAAGAGGGGAGCTCGACGGAGAAGGTGTTTTGATCTCAGTATGCTGAGGCCGGACACCCAGTGCCCTTGAGCGACCAGCTAAAGCAGCTGGTCGAGCTCCATAAGGTGGCCGAACAGGCCATGAAGGGTCTCGTAGTCCGGCTGTGGCCTGGGGAAGCCATGCCTGGGAGCTACTTTGGGCTGGTAAGGCGGCTGGTGGATGCCTGTCCAAGGCTTGAAGTCATCAAGCGCTCCGTATGCATCGAAGGTGCCCGTAGGGCCCTTGCCCGTGCTAAAGTGCACTGGGGCAAGATGGACGCTGAGAAGCTTGTGGCGGACGGACCACCGCCGGGTGAGGAGCATCGCAAGCCCGGGATGTATTATGAGGGCGTCCTGAAGGGTGCCCGCCTTATAGCGGATGAGTGCTCCAACGATGTAATTTTTGAGTAAACTCGCATTTGTGATCCTGTACGCTGAAAACTTGTTCATATGCGCTCAGCAACGCTTTTGAATTTAAAATATTACCTTCAGGCGGCCGCTTATTAAAATTGAGAGATGGCGAAGTCGTCGACTTCTGCCCCCATGCCATGAAAGTGGTGGGGTGTTCGATAAACTTGAGCGCTCTTTTTCCCATTATTGGGTCCTTCGAGGGAGGCGCTCAACACAATGAACAAGGCAATCAGACTATAATGCTTGAACACTCTCACTTAGCCATAGAATTATATAATTTTAAATTTCGACGAAGCCCCTACTATTCGGAAGACCGAGTTCGGGGCGCTATCCACGCCTAGGCCGGACAAAGCTGACTCCTCGCTCTAAGCGGCATAAGTCTTTAGGGACTCGAAAACCTCTCGAACAGCGACCAGCTCTCGCCCTATCATGACGGTCAGTTTTAGCTTTCTCCACTGAGGTGCTTAGCCAGCTCAACCGGGGCACAATCGCAGTGGTTCTCCCAGTGCTACCTTAGCCGATATAACAGAACGTAAGGTACCAAAACATGGGAGCCGGGCAAACCCAACTATTGACCCAAGACATGATTCGAGCCGATGCATATAATGCTATAAGTTCGGGGTGCCGCACTCATGAGAGTGTTCGGACTTCTCACACCATATTCTGGGGTACATAAGCCCCTAGTGTATTGGCCATACCAAAGTGTACGGTTGCATAATGTCATAACTGAACATATTTTTATAAAAAAAGGAATGCAATAATAGACAAAAGCTATGTATTGTTTATTCGAAAAGTCTGCGGTAAAAGCGAGCGATACAAATAGTGCGATAAGCAAGAGATGGGACTATTTGACATGTCCTCTCCGTGGGCGAGCTGCGGGATGATATGTGAAACAAGTATACTGCTCGTTATAGAGACCACCGACACTCGGCGTAGCTTTTGCCTCCCTGGCTGTTGCATCGTGTGTTCGGTGATTGTATCACGGACAGGCCTTCCGTAGAGTGGAGTCCTGAAAGTAAGAAAAGAATGACAAAATCGAGCCCCTAGTGCGGTTGAGCCGCATTTTGGGCATGCCGTGGTCGTGCCCCTCCCCCTATGCCCATGGTATTTCCAGAGCGTAGTTATGTACGCGTAGTACTGGTTTCACAGTTTCGCGAGGGCTGGGGTTGGGACCGCATTGCTATGCGTTCTCGGAACGTGCCAGGCGGTCTTGTTGTAGGTTACTCCGGGCGCGCTTGACGGTGTCCGGATGTTTAATGGCCGGATAGGAGAATTGCCTTGAGAGGCTGCTTTGTACTTCCGCCATGAGGGGGCCAGATGCTCCTCCGTTCGGAGAGAGCGTTCGGTGTTTCCATTGACCGTAATGACTCCTCGAGGGCCTGGCATCTTGACCTTGAGGTATGCATAGTGCGGCACCGCATTGAACTTTGCAGGTTCTTCCGAGCAGTGCGTGATAGCCACTGCGGAACGGGACTATGTAGAAGATTAACTCCTCGCTTCGGAAATTATCCGGGGATCCGAAGACCACCTCAAGTGTAATCGAGCCTCAGATAGTTGGCCTCTACACCTGGTATGACGCCTTTAAAGGTCGTCTTTGTGGGTTTAATCCTTGAGGATCTATGCCCATTTTTCGTGACCGTATCCTCGATAAAGGTGTTCAGTTATCGCCGCCGTCCATAAGGACTCTAGTGAGGTGAAATCCGTTAATGATTGGGTCTAGAACCACGCGGCAAATCCGCCATGGCGGATGCTAGTGGTGGTCCCTTCGATCAAAAGTGATCGGGCAGGAGGACCATGGGTTGAACTTTGGGGCGACTGGCTCCAATGCATATACGCCCCTCGAGTGCACGCTTTCCGCTCCCTTTGGGTATGTGGGTTATGATATCATGTTCACCGTCCGCACTAGTGGGGGAAGCCCTTTGTCCCCTATTGTTCGGCGGTCGGGCTCCTCCTCGCCATCGCTATGCAGCCCCTGTCATTGTTTTCGGCGCTTAACTTGCTCGCTCGCTTGAACACCCAACAATCCCTGTTGGTGTGGTTGGCTGGTTTCGGGGTGCCATGTATTTGGCACGAGCGATCGAGTATTCGGTCAAATTGACGGGCCCGGAGTATTTCTTTTGATTGGCTTTTTTCCACGACCGGGTTTAGAGCCTCTGAATCCGGCATTAATCGTCAGATCCTCGGCATTGTCGCCGTTAATGCGGCGCTTTTGCTTGTTGCGACGCGACCTGCCAATGCTGTCCTTGGTATCCAAATTACAGGGCTCTTGGTCATGTTATTACTACGAGCTAGCCAGCTGTCTTCTCCCGCACAAAAGCGGGTCATGAGTGTTTGTGAGGGCTGCCATGGATTTCGGCTTTTCCTGTCCTAGGTGCCGGGCAAGCCACTCGTCACGGATGTTATGCTTGAAGGCTGCAAGGGCCTCTGCGTCCGGATAGTCAACTATTTGATTTTTCTTGGTTAGGAACCGTGTCCAGAATTGTCTGGCCGATTCCTCTGGCTGCTGAATTATGTGGCTTAGGTCATCGGCGTATGGTGGTCGCACATAGGTGCCCTAGAAGTTGTCGAGGAATGCGGCTTCCAGGTCCTACCAACAACCAATTGATTCTGCTGGCAAGCTGTTAAGCCAGTGCCGAGCTGGTCCTTTAAGCTTGAGTGGGAGGTATTTGATGGCGTGTAGATCATCGCCACCGCCATGTGGAAATGAAGGAGATAATCCTTGATCAATACCGCCGATCTGTTGTGCCATCGTGATGATTCGATGTTTACGGGTTTGAAACCCTCGGGATTTGATGATCCATTACTTCATCCGTGAAGCATAGTGGGTGTCTTGGCGCCTCAGATTGGGCTATATCACGGCGTAGCTCAAATGAGCTTTGTTCCGCCTTGTTCGCCCGCCGGATTTACCATATCCGCATGACGATTATCGCCACGCATCGTGGGCGCCCACGCGATCCATAGATCGATCTTGTTTGCCTTGCCTGTCCTCCAATATATCTCAGTGTCCGCACATTTCCCGTGCCTTGGTATTCTTTGAGCGACGCTGGGTGCGGCTTGAGTGGAGGGCCGAGAGGCTCTCGTGTCGCTGACCACGAGGTGGCCGGTCGGCCACATCATGCGCTGGTGATGTAGGTCTAGGTGCTTCCTCCTCTAATCGTGGTAGCAGCCTGCGCTTTGGGTAGCTCTTGGAGGGGCGTCGAGTTCAGACTCTTCACCGCAAGGACATCAGTCCATCTGCCGGCTAGCAAGTCTTGGTCAGCTCTAAGCTGTTGCTGTTTTTCTTGAGGCTGCTCACCGTGGCCATAAGGCTGCGCTTTGAAACGCTCTTGTTCGACCGATCCTCGTGCATGACAAATTCGTCATCGCCGAGGCTTGCCTCGCCTTGAAGGGAGGCATGTAATTATCGTCCTCTACCTCTCTATCTCGCCGCTCTCTCATGAGGGCTGGTTTCTCCATCCTCCCGCGCTGAATCCTGCTGAGGGGATTGTCTTCGCACTATCCGGGTGTTATTATCTCCCGTGCGGAATCGACGCTTTTGCCGTGGCGGGATTTAGAGCGGCACCGACGCCGGGCGCTTAGGCTGTTTCTTGGAGGGTCATCCTCCGTTGTTCCATCGCCGTTCCCTTCTTTGGGGTGTCCACCATGTATATGTCATACGACGAGGTGACCTTCCAAAGGCCTCAGTAGGGCGCTGGTTCTTGGTCACCTCCTGCATCAGCGTCCATACCGTCGATGTCTTCGGAGTCGAAGTCGAGCATGTCGGTTAAATCATCGACAGTGGCTACGAAGTGGGTGGTGGGTGGGCTTTGAATTTCTTCATCGTCCGCATCCCAACCTTGCTGACCATAGTCCGCCAGGGCTCTCCTGATAAAGAGAGAGACTTTAGTGAATTCAGAATGTCGCCAAGGGTGAGTCCGAAAGATGTCCGCGGGCGGTGAACTCCATGATCGGCGCCCAATGGGATTCGATTGGCAGGGGGCACGGAAGGTTCGAGTCCGGAGGGAGTCCGCACCTTGGAGTCACAAGCTTCGCAAAGGACAAGGCTGGTGTTCGCTCAATCATCGTAGAGATTGCAGCCCCGAGGCGGTGTCCAGCCACCCGCCCTCGATTATGCAATGGCTCCGAGCCGAGGGTCGAGCGACTCGTGCGGCCTCCGTGGCACCGCTCGCCATGAGCTAGATCATGCCCATTGTGATAGTGCGGCACGCTATCGTGGCTCGAATCACAAAGATCAAGTCTCCATGACGTCAGCCGTGTAGTTCAAACTTCCAAATCTGACCTGATGACCAGGGGCGTAGCTTTCGATCTGCTCCAGACGGCCAAGCAAATTGGCCCGCAGTGCAAAGCCGCCGAATACGAAGATCTGTCTAGGGAGAAAAGTCTCGCCCTGGACCGCATCATTGTTGATGATCGGAGGAGCCATCGGGCCTAAAGGTGACGACCCATAGGAACTCTCAATGAAAGCACCAATGTCAGTGTCAAAACCGGCGGATCTCGGGTAGGGGTCCTGACTGTATGCCTAGGCGGATGGTAACAAGAGACAAGGGACACGATGTTTTTACCTGTGTTCGCCCTCTCGATGGAGGTAAAACCCTACTCCTGCTTGATTAATATTGATGATATGGGTAGTACAAGAGTAGATCTACCACGAGATCGTAGAGGCTAAACCCTAGAAGCTAGCCTATGGTATGATTGTTGTTCATCCTACGGACTAAAACCCTCCGGTTTATATAGACACCGGAGAGTGCTAGGGTTACACAGAGTCGGTTACAATGGTAGGAGATCTACATATCCGTATCGCCAAGCTTGCCTTCCACACCAAGGAAAGTCCCATCCGGACACGGGACGAAGTCTTCAATCTTGTATCTTCATAGTCCAGGAGTCCGGCCAAAGGTCATAGTCCGGCCATCCGGACACCCCCTAATCCATGACTCCCTCACCCCAAGACGATGTTTGTTCCCCAACAAGAGAAGTACGATCCTACTTGTTTCAAAGGACACAAGCTCAAGATGATATTTCACCACAAGACCACAAGCAAAAAGGCAAGGACAAGCTTCAAGAAGAAATTGATGCATTTGAAGAAGCTCCTAAGGCCTTGGTCCAGTGGGTTCCCAAGACTACATCAAGTTCCACTTCATCAAGTACGACTACAACTCCGAGGATTCCCATCAAGATGATGTGGATCCCGAATAAGAAGAACTAGAGAGTTCTTGAGGGTGACTCCGCCAACATATTTCACTCATATCATTTTGGCAAGGACAAGTGCAATCAACTTCCACATCTTGCACTGGTTTAAGGAGTCACAAACCCTCTTGTTGGTAAGACAAGGGACAAGGTAACCTAATGCTCTCATAGACATTATCTTGTATGTGCATCACTCTATGTCTATGGATATCTTTGTTTGTTCCTTGTAGGACTAACCCGTGTAGGTATTGAAAGTGCAACTCACTCCAAAGGATTGCTCCAAATGATCTACATCAACATTGAGCATCCACATCTTCAACACCTACATGAAGTCATCATCGAAAAAACCCAAGGTTAGTTTATCCCTCTAAGGGGGGATCTCACATCTAGGGGGAGCTTTACTCTAAAAATTGAGCTAAAGCAACTCTAATGGTGTGAACACAACAATGCATTATGTAAAAGTGGTAACCCCACTTGAGCTTAAATGATGAGTATGACCTATGATCAAATGTTCTCATTTGACTCCTAAGTCAATATGCTCATATATAGATGACCTAGTCATCGCCAATTGCTTGATAGATGCTAGAATTGGTTGTGCATGCTTTGCCACATATTTCATTTGCTATTTTATTGTGTGAGCATGTTGGTTGCATATTTTACTCATCGAGGACATCCACTTGTTGTTTTGATTGATTGTGTTCTTTTTATTTTGCCAAGAGGATGGACAAGAATGCCTAAGAACCTTCTCTAGCTATCTACGCTCTTCTCGTCTCAAACTCTATTCATGCTACATCACAAAATTTGATCAAGTCAGATTCGAACCACTCTGTGTGAGGAGAACTCGGAGTCCCCGATTCGACATAGAATTAAACTTCCAAAACTTCTTTGTGGGTTTCGGTCTGACCGATTCATCCATTTTGGTCATACCGAGATCACTAAGTCGATCTAGGTTTTCAATCTCGGTGCAACCGATTTGAACTTTTTGGTCTCACCGAGTTGCTGTAACTGCTTGCAGCTATGCATCTCGGTGCCACCGAGTTGTTCCACTCGATCACACCGACAGGGTCGGGCTATATATACCCACGGGAATTTTTTTGGAAATTTTCTCCGAACTCTATCGCCCGCGCTCAGCCCGCTCTGCCTTCAGGGTCTCCGGATCGTCCTCCTCGCCGCCAGCTGCCTCCTGCCGCTGGTCTCCGCCGCCGTCAACGGGAATCATCCCCGCCGTTGCTGCTGTAGTGAGTTCATCATCGAACTAGGGTATGAACTTGATCACTGTGCTATCCTTATTTGATTCCTAGCACATTGTGTTCGCCATGAATCTTGCCATGATTGAAACTATCCTATCCAGTCAAAACACTCCGTAGATTAGAGTTGAATTGAAAATTTAGGGTTAGGTTTCACCAAACCATCTCGCATCAACCGAGTTGTGGAACTCGGTACCACCGATTTGGCTAAGGCCATTGCACATGTAACTCTCGGCCCGACCGAAGTTCAGACTTTGTGAAACCCTAGCGCCTCTCGGTGCCCATCGAACTGTGACTCGGTTTGACCGAGTTCACTAGTTTAGGTTCCAAAATCTGCTTCAGTATCACCGAGTTTACAAATTGGTAGATCCGAAATGCTTTCTGTGGAAAACTAAAACTAAGTTTTGACTCATTCTTTTGCAAAAACCTCTGCATTTTGTGATGCTCATCCACTCTATCTCATCTATATCTACTCACAGGGTCTGTTGTCAGTGATTGCAATATGTATGATCAAAGTGACAACCAGAATAGGGAAGAGGAGCAGGTTCACATGAGTGAGGGCACTAGTCCCTCTAGCAGCTATGATGAGGGCAGCAGGAGCACCCCAAGCAACCTACCCAAAGCTGCCACCACGGCCAGAAAGAAGAGAACCTCAGAATCGGAGGATGAAGACTATGTGGCAGTTGAGGATGAGGCCACTTCCAAGAAGAAGGTGCTCAAGAAAGAATATAGCTCACCGCGAGAACTAAGCCAGTCAAGACCAAAAGGCCAAAGAGGAAGACAACCCATGTCTAAAGCCGTAACCTCCACTCAAGCATCTCTGGAAGCTGAACCCAAAGAGGATGCTGCAGAAGGGAAGAAGAGGAAGGAAAGGGTCAAGAAGACCATGGCCAGAGTAATTGGAAAGCCTTCTATGATGGAAGAGGAGGAAGAAGAAGAGGATGTCAGACCACCCAAAGCTCGAAGCTTATGGGTGATGCTATTAGGTCGTGGCAGCTTCATCAAAGCCCAAAGTAGCACCCAAGGCTGCCTCCAAACCCAAGATCGCACCCAAGAGGAGTACCAGAACATTCTAGCTGCCGAGAAGAACAAGGCCCTAGTGCCTGAAACTGTTGCTGAAGAAGAAGATGATGAGACACATGTTTTGAGAAAATTGAAGCCTAAAATTCCAGATCATAATGATGCCCATCCTATAGCTGAGAACATGAAGATCAAGAAGGACTCAGGATTGAGGCTATGGAGAGAGTCAGATCCATATGCCACCAGAAGGAGGACTGCTGTAGACTACAGGTTCCACACAAAGGAACAACAGGACTTCTATGAAACAATTCTGCTGGACAAGAAGCCAATAGTGTGTGACATGAGATGGGTCAACTGGGAATACATCAAGGAGAATGAAGAGCACTATCCAGGTGTGTATGACAACTTCAGTGCTTGTGGAGTGGCAGACTTTGTTGGGCAGAAGCTCACAAAGTGGAATGATGAGCTAATAATGCAATTCTACTTCACATCACACTTCTATCCAGATGGCAGGATAGTATGGATGTCTGAAGGTACTAGGTACCAATCATCAATTGAAGAATGGGCTAATCTGATCAATGCACCTAAGGAGGAAGAACATGAATTGGATGTCTATGCCAAGAAGAAGATGGATCACAACACTATGACACGTATGTACAAGGAGATCCCAGATGCTGCTATAGATTCACACAAGTTTGGATCAGTACATTACCTTCATCGTCAGACCGCCGACCATTAATCGGATCCTCGTGCACACTCTCTTGCCCAAGTCAGTGATCACAACATGATCGTGAGGCCATGCAATAAATCTGCTACACTTATTTGATGTGCCACAAAAGTTCAAGGTCACGAGTCTTATAGTTGAAACTATCAAGAGGACAGTCACGACCAAAGAGAAGTTGTGGGTATGCCCCACGCATCCGTGGAGCTGACTAACTCCAAGTTGGGCACTGGCACATACTTGTTGGACAAGGAGCACATGCCTATCTATCCAGACTTTGAGGACAACCAAGTGGTTATGAATGAAGATGAACCATCTTCTGTGCAAGCTCAAGTGAAGAAGGAGAAGGCAAGGACAGAGAAGGCTGCCAAGATGCCAACAATGGAGGAGGCATCTCAGTACCTCCTGAAGAGCAAACATGATCAACTTGGCTACTTGATTGCATCCACTCTAAGGATTGAGAAGGGGCTGGCCACCTTGACTCAAAACCAGGAGAGCCTGGAAAGGATCATGGAGCAGAAGTTCTATGACATGGATGTGAAGGTAACAGAGATCCAGTCTGTTGTTGAGAAACTTCAGGATGATATGCAGGAGAGGAAGGGCAAGGCAACCACTAAGGCATTTGCCAGAGTGCCTAGAGCATAGAGATCAGCTGCAATGCCAGTGACAGACACCAGAGCCACTTCATCTGCACCAGCTACAGCTTCAGTGCCACCAGCTCCAGCACCTACTCCACCAGCTCCATCTACATCAACTGATGCCTTCTTCCTTGGCGTTCTGTCAACACCACCACCTGAAGATCAAGCCTGAGAGACGATTTAGTGCTAAGCATTTTCTATGAACTTTTTGGTAACTTGTTGCCAAAGGGGGAGAAAAATGTATAGATCATAGGCTTCGAGAGAGAGTGTTGCATTTTATTCTCTCTTGCTTTGGTGGTTGAACTTTATTTGCTTGATTGAGATACTTTCTGTCTGTGTGATACTTAGATGATCATGTGTTTGATCATATTCTACATTAATGCTTGTTGGATGACATTATCGTTTTATCATTATCCTTTTATCTCTATATGATCATTCACTTTGCTTGGTGATGAGTGCATGTATTCTATTGTTATCATTTTGAGCGCTCCACCAAGATGTATGTGACATGGAAGAGTAAACCATCAGCCTAACCCTTTCTGCATTTGCAGTCCAAAGCAAATCTTAAACTATGCACAAATTTAGGGGGAGCTCTTGCTTTTCACATACTTCTCAAAGCGACAATGTTTTTCTCTCTTATTATCATTTGTCGAAGCTTTGATCTATATGTTGTCATCAGTTACCAAAAAGGGGGTGGATTGAAAGTGCAACTATCCCTAGGTGGTTTTGGTAATTCCTAACAACATATAGCTCATTGAGCTAACATTATTCCAAGATAAATATTTCAGGAAAAGCTCAATGAATGGCATGGCATGGATGAGGAATGTGGACCCCTCAAAATACTAAGGATAAAAGGATTGGCTCAAGCTCAAAGCTCAAGACTCTATATTTTATATTTTAGTGATCCAAGATCACATTGAGTCTATAGGAAAAGCCAATACTATCAAGGAGGGATGAGGTGTTGCTTAATGGCTTGCTTGCTCAAAGTGCTTAGTGATACGCTCCAAAACCCTCAACTACTTTCTCACATCCACATATGACCTAAACCAAAAGTCAAACTCGGCCCCACCGATTCTTTCTATCCGACGCCACCGAGTTCAAATGTCATGTCCACTGCCACAAACCCTAAGCAAATCGGTCTCACCGATAGAGATCTCGGTCTCAGCAAGATGGGATTGTAATCTCTCTGTTTCCCTTCGTAACATTTCGGTCCCACCGAGATGAGCGATCGGTCCCACCGAGATTGCAATGTAAACTCTCTGTTTCCTTTTTGTAACATTTCGGTCTCACCGAAATGAGCGAATCGGTCCCACCGAGTTTACCTGACCAACTCTCTGGTTAGCTTATTACCAAAATCGGTCCCACCGAGTTTGTGTAATCGGTCTCACCGAGATTACGTTATGCCCTAACCCTAACCATATCGGTCCTACCGAGTTCCATGTCGGTCCTGCCGAAAATCCTAACGGTCACTAGATTTGCTGAATCGGTCCGACCAAGTTTCTCAATTAGGTCCCACCGAGATTGGTAAATTGTAGCGACCCGACCCGAATGGATCAAGTCTCTGTGCTTTCGTGTCATCCCTGGATCGGTATGCTGACACACACAGTACTCGAAGGATTTATAACAGAGGTAAATCACATGTATAAACAGCGTAAATACTATTACCTCAATCCAAAATATAGCGGAAGCAACAAGGTTGTGGATTCCCATCAACACCAACGGCAAAGTTGAGTATAGGAAATCGTAATCAGAACGTATCACTTACTCGTCGTTCGAAAAGTCTCGCAACATGAAAAGTTGCAGCCCGAAACGGGTCAAGACATGGAATATGCCGCAATGTAACACATAGAGAGTAATGAAAGAATAAGCCTATACTACATGCATATACGGCTGGTGGAAAAGCTCTATGGTTATAAGGTTTTGCTAAAAGCCAATTTTTCCCTACCGCAAAGGAATAAATTTATTTAACTATCATGGTGGTTGTGAAACATTGAGAATGGTTGACAAGATCCTCAATCCCAATTAAAAGTACTCATTAAACCCAACAAATTATATTAAGTAACGTGATGAGATCAACAGGATATCCAGGTACTAGATACTCAAAATTGTCCATGACCGGGGACACGGCTAATCATGATTAGTTTATACACTCTGCAGAGGTTTGCGCACTTTTCCCCACAAGACTCGATCGCCTCCGCTTGGTTCTCGCACTACATGGTGTTTGAGAAACGGATGACCGAGACATAGTCTTTCAGAACGCTAGCACCTTACATGTGGGTAGACCGTACCAACCTACATCCCCTACATCAGCTAGCCTACCCGTAAGAGTTCGCACAACTTAGTCAACTACGCCAGAGCCCATAATTGGCTTGTGGCTGCACACGGAAGTTTCCAGCTTGAATAATCTTATGATCCCTTAGAGCACGGGTGGCGGTCCGAAGAAATACAGCAAGTCCTGATAGAAACCAGCTGCCTCAATCCACCCAGATGTGTGTTTAAGTTGCCACCTTAGATAAACCATTAATTAACAATCTCACATCTGTCATGGATATTCACTCAAACCCAATCCAGGTCTACGAGCATAGCATGGCGTAATAAACAAACGTAGAAGTAACTCCCAAGGGTTCGATAATAAAACAGGTAATAGGTACTACCTCAAACTACTTCCCATCCCACAATTTAATTAGATCCTAATCATGCAAGTGTTTGAGGAATAGATCTAATGCATAAAAACTGGGTATGAGAAGAGTATGATCAAAGTGTTACTTGCCTGCAAAGTTGATGAAGATGATTCGCACTCAAAACTCTTGATAGTTCTACTCGTCACACTCCGGTCAATCTATCGTAATCAAGCAATAGTAACCACACATAAGCAATCACTCAAAAGATCGGAAAGAACGAAGAAAAACGATTCGGAAAAGCGTCAAAACCAAATCAAATAACTCTTGCAACATAAAACAATTTCTAACAGTACCAAAACCATGTGTATTTGGCCTTATCAGAAAGTTTAGGTCAAGAGCTTCGATTTGCAAAAAGAATCAACTCAAACGGAGTTATAGAACTCAAGTTATGCTCAAATGAAGTTTGAATTCAAATCTGATCTAATTCAAATTTTAAAATTTCAAAAACATGTTTGAGTTGGATTACTGGATAGAGGAGATCGTAACGAAGAAGTGGGCATTGGTTTCGTTGGATTCTGACTTACGAGTAAAAAGTTATGAACGTTTGAAGATTAGGGACTACGGATAGGTCCATGACGAAAATTAAAAATAAAAAGAAAATCTATCGAGCGAACGCTCGCTAAACAAAACCGGAAAGAAAAACCGGCGAGAAAACTGATCTAGGGTTTCGAAAAAAAACCGAAACGAAAAACCAATCTAGAAAACCGATCTAGAAAACTGATCTAGAAAACCGATCTAGAAAAGGTGACGCGGCGCGGGGCTAGTACCTCGAAGAGGCGAGGGGCTCCGGCGGTGGCGGCGTGAGGGCGGCGGCAAGTGGCGGCCGGCCTGGTGGCGGCGGCAAGGGCGGCGGCTTTGTGTGGGCGGCGGCGGCTATGTGGGGGGCGGCCTTGGCGGTGCTTCTTCTTCTTCTTCTTCTTTGTGGAGGAGAGGAGAGGAGAGGAGAGGAGAGGAGAGTTGATTTGATGTGTTGGAGGGGGAGGGGTGCTTGGGTATTTATATTGGGGAGGGGAGGGGTTTTGCTTGGGGTAGGGGAAGAAATAGATTAGGATTAGGAAACAAGAGGAATAGATCTAGAAATAGATACGGAATAAACGAAGTAGGAAAAGAGTCCTACTAGGACTTGGGAAAAGGAGAAAAGGAACGGCTCCCTCCCTTGGTGCGCGCGTGGGCGTTGTGGCCTCGTGGCCGGCCGGTGGCTCCTAGGCGGCTTGGGCCTTTGGCCCAAGGCGCTGCAGCTTTTTTTTTTTAAATAAAATTTTCTGAGAACTTAAAAAAAAAACAAAATGACTAAAACTTTTATATAGGCATATAATATATCAAAATTTGCAGAAAAAGATTTTCTACAACATGGACATTATTTTAGCTTCAAATAAAATATACACAAATTCAAATAAAGCAAACAATGCTTCAGCTCTAATAAAATTCATAAAAATCATTTTAAAAATACCAAAATGAATTCAATTTATTCCTCTCCAATTTTCTGTTATAGGGAATCATGTTACCCTATTTTCTATGTATTTTATTTTTGGAGAAAAATAATTTGAATAAAACTCAAATAACTCCAAATTGAAAATAATTCAAAGGAACTTTGAATTTAATTCTTTGAAACTCCCAACTCATATTTCATATGTTTTGAAGAAGTCATTTTATCTTCGCCGTGAAAATCATCGAGTTGCATAAAGTTTCAGAATTGGAAATGTTTTCCAAATGAAATTCAAATATTTTCAACACCCCTTGTCATTTAAATAAATGGAAGAAGTCATGTCATCTTCTCTCCGTGGTTTTTGTGATGAAAGAATTTGAATTCCCGAAGATCATAAAAGAAAATGAAAGTTTGGGAAAGTCCTTTTATTCCCTCTCATCTAACTTTCAAAAAGTTTCGAAATCACTCACTTTCAGTCAATCAATCAAGCAATCAATCAAAACAATCTATTTATTTATAACATTCCAAAATTTAGAATTTTGGGATGTTACAAACTACCACCCTTAAAATGAATCTCGTCCTCGAGATTCGGAGAGGCTAGCAAGAAATAGGTTAGGGTTTGGGGGTCTTCTCAAAATCCATCGCTCGTCTCCGGGGTCTCGGGTGCTACCACCCTTAGAAACATTGTTAAGGTTCCATCAAAACTCATATACTCCATCCTTATTACTGACAGTGTCGGTCTTCTCAGATCGTAAGGATAATTCCTTCTCTGGGCTCTTCCGGTAGTGGCATAACCTTTTCCTCAAATCTTTTTGCCCTTTACTCTGGGTAAGGTTATTCCGAGACTGGGTCTTCTTAGCTGACAGGTCTGGCGCCAATTCTAAACAAATATCGGTATCTCATGGTGGTCAACGATTTATGGTTTCTCCTGCAGAAAACGGGTCTGGGTTGAACCTCACCGTATATCCTACGGTTGGCAACAACTGCCGTGTACAAGGGAAAAAATACCTATACCTTTCTAAGGTTTAAACAAGGTTTAATATCGTCGTCTTGCAACTATAGGTAAGTCACTCAGATTTACTATCCCATATAGCAAAGCGAATAATAAGAGTAAGTCGGTATGGTGATCAATCCATCCCGCACTCCAAATCATTACCTTGTACATGGTTTAGCGAATCTCGCATTCTAACACTCGGTCATCCTCACAAGCATTGCAGAATTTCTCTTGTCGACGAACCAAGTTCGGAAAATCCATTGATTCTGCAAGCCAAACAAACATCTATCGTTCCTTAACAACTCTCGGGTTTTATGTAAACTCCTATAGAATCGTCGGATGATACAAGTTGTAACTTCTTCCAGGGTTTTTCCTTCAGCAAGAGTGTGCTTGCTTCTTGGCAGGTCCTGGGGCCTGTGGGTTATGGCCCATCTCATCACTTGCAATTCTTGAACTCATCATCTGGGCAATCGATCATTATCCCAACATCCAACTTCCTGGCATACTTAAAATCCATCCAAATGTAATGCCTCTTTTCCTTATATTTGCACCAAACGGGACATGATTACTCGAGACTCTTTATGGAATTTCCATTGATCCATACTTCCAACATCATACCTCCTTTATATCGAATAGTAATTCATCTCTTCATCCTCGTGGGATGTCCCACATACCAAGATAAAAAAACTTATACTTATGAAGTCCATACTCCACTTCGTGGAACCTCATTATCCTTTCCAGGGTCAAGCGTCCTTACAAGGAAATATTGGCCATCTCTGCATGGCACTTCTTCAACTGGAAAACGTGAAACACATCATGAACTCCTGACAGTCCTTCGGGTGACTCCAACATTGTTAGCCAATTCTCCCATACGTTCCAAACTCGGTATGGTCCTACAAATCTCGGGGCTAACTTTCCCTTAACTCCAAATCGTTTAACTCCTCACAGAGGTGGAACATGAAGATATGCTCTGTCTCCGATTTCATAGACTACCTCCTAGCGTTATTGAGTATGCATAACTATTCTTCCTGGACTGAGCTACCTTCAGTCTATCTTGAAGCAACTTAACATTCTCTTCTCACTCCTTGATCACATTTGGTCCAAACAACTGACGGTCTCCAACGTAATCCCACACTCTCTTGGGGTATCAAACATATCAAGACAAAACTCCTATTCCTTTTGTCTGAAATCCATTCAAGGGTATCCTTATCTTTTCCAGGGGTCAACGGTTCTTACAGGGTACTACCACCCCTTAAAATGTTCCAATATTCCATAGACCATATTTCTCATATCCTCGAAATTGGTCAACATCTTTCCTCATAGGGTAACTCATAAAATCCAAAGCAGTACCAACACTGCTAACTTTATTGATTCTTAAATTATTACAACCTCTCGCTTTTCCATTACATGTCTCAACTTAACACCTCAATATAAAAGAAAAGCTCTCACTTCTACTACTCCATTTCTTTTGTTACAACTTCAATCAGATATCATCGGTCTCCTTCTCCTTCGGACAATCTACGGCAAAGTGCCCT
Organism: Aegilops bicornis; assembly: GCA_021605145.1. NCBI lineage: Eukaryota > Viridiplantae > Streptophyta > Magnoliopsida > Poales > Poaceae > Aegilops > Aegilops bicornis. The sequence continues at coordinate 322,209,829 of CM038673.1, read as the reverse complement.
GCTACATTACAACGGAAACATATTACTTAACGGGTTTCGAGGTTTCCTCATGATCACATAGCCTCTTTGGGTCCTCGGCTTCCATTTTGGGCAAGTGTTGATGTAGTGCCCTGACTCCTTGCATTTGTAACAGTGACATGACTCGAGATCCTTCATCGAATCCAATCTATTCCTCTTCCGGACCTTTCTGCTCCAATCAGGGCTTCTATTTCGTGGGTCATACTCTACTTCCTCCGTCGGGAATTCTACTAGATCTCCATTCGGACAATCTTGGGAGATGTGTCCCTCTTCTCCACATGAATAGCATGACTTGGTGTGGGCTTTAATTTTGTTTCCTTTGTGTGTGTCCTCAACATCTTCCTTCGTCACAGGTTCTTCTAACATCTCCATGAGGGCTCCTTTCATTTCTTCTTTATTCTGCTGGATGGTTCTTTGTACCATGGGGTAAATGTGACACTGAGCAGGGTAGTGGGTAGTCCCTTCACACAAGAACAAGTGATCTGCCTAGTTGGGCATTCTTCAGCTGGGTGACTTCCTTCACAATTTGGGCATCCATCCTTGTGTTCGTTATGGGCGTGTCCAATTTCTCCACAGAGCTTGTACGCACAAGGTTTCTTCATATCCTTTCCATAAGGCTTCAACTTCTGGGACACAAACCGAGACTTTAGCAAAGTCAACTTAAATTCTTCCCAAGTGGTTACTCCTGGCCACATTGATGGTTTGGTACATCCTCCACTAGATAGCAGCACCTCTTTCAAAGCACTGAAGAGCATGCTGGGTCATATCTTTTCTAACTATAGGGTTGTTCTCCATATGATCCTCCATGTTCTGAATCCATCGGTCCATCTCCAATTGACTCATTGGTCCAGAAAATATAAGCTCATCTCCATTCATCCTCTATTGGGTCCATGGGTTTGGGTGGGATAAGAGGGATCGAGAGGGATACACACAAGACAAACAAAAGTTTTCAAGAGACAGATTTTATTGTGGCTGTCGGAAAAACATCAAACAAAATGACAGCTCACAATCGTCGCATCTAACGCATGTATGTAACAGGGGTTAGGTCTTCTAAGGGTCAATAAATCTTCAACGCCATCAAACTCTTCAAGTCTTGTTCATGTCTCTGATGGCTCCTTCTGATCATGCTTGTCCTTCTCAAGTTCTTTTGCCAGATCATCTCTGTTGACGCGAAGTCTCTCGCGACTTCCTTTAATATTTTTGGAGTGGCATTCCAAACTTCTGACTTCAACTTCCTTGACATGAACCATGATCCTACTGTCCTTCAGTTCATGACGAATCTCTGGTACCTCGGGGTTTTGCTTCTCCAGCTTGGCTACTTCAGCTTCTGATCATGAGTTCTTCATGAAATACTTCCTTGTCAAAATTTAGCTTCTTGTGGGTCCATCTTAACTTTCTGATGTAACACTCCAGATCCAATACACCTTGATCTCGGGTATTGATAACTTCCATGGTCCCTCAAATTCCATAAGCGTAACCTTCCTAGGTCATAAGGATCTGGAAATACTTTAGAGCCTTCAAAATCTCATAGTCTTCGGAGTCTTCAACGGTTGTAGTTTCCATTTACACGGTAAAATCCTCTTCATTCCAAATGGTCTTAGTTGTCCGATATCTTGTCTCCTTGGAGTGGTCTCATCAGTCAAATCTTCGAGTGGTCAAAAGGGAAAAGGGTATGGTCTCACTAAAAGGAATATTTGAATAAGCTCAGAAGAGAAGAGAGGTAAAAGATCTTTTGAAAAAGAAAGTTGTAGAGAAAATCTTTCCTATGGGCTTGCCATTTTCTAGGGTTACGTCCTCACAACAACATGTGCTCTGATACCATCTTGTAGCGACCCGACCGAATGGATCAAGTCTACGTGCTTTCGTGTCATCCACGGATCGGTATGTCGACACACACAAGACTCGAAGGATTTATAACAGAGGTAAATCACATGTATAAACAGCGTAAATACTATTACCTCAATCCAAAATATAGCGGAAGCAACAAGGTTGTGGATTCCCATCAACACCAACGGCAAAGTTGAGTATAGGAAATCGTAACCCTAACGTATCACTTACTCGTCGTTCACGAAAAGTCTGCAACATGAAAAGTTGCAGCCCGAAACGGGTCAAGACATGGAATATGCGGCAATGTAACACATAGAGAGTAATGAAAGAATAAGCCTATACTACATGCATATACGGCTGGTGGAAAAGCTCTATGGTTATAAAGTTTTGCGAAAAGCCAATTTTTTCCTACTGCAAAGGAATAAATTTATTTAACTATCATGGTGGTTGTGAAACATTGAGAATGGTTGACAGCATCCTCAATCCCAATTAAAAGTACTCATTAAACCCAAACAAATTATATTAAGTAACGTGATGAGATCAACAGGATATCCAGGTACTAGATACTCAAAATTTTCCATGACCGGGGACACGGCTAATCATGATTAGTTTATACACTCTGCAGAGGTTTTGCGCACTTTTCCCCACAAGACTCGATCGCCTCCGCTTGGTTCTCGCACTACATGGTGTTTGAGAAGCGGATGACCGAGACATAGTCTTTCGGCGCTAGCACCTTACATGTGGGTAGACCGTACCAACCTACATCCCCTACATCAGCTAGCCTACCCGTAAGAGTTCGCACAACTTAGTCAACTACGCCAGAGCCCATAATTGGCTTGTGGCTGCACACGGAAGTTTCCAGTTTGAATAATCTTATGATCCCTTAGAGCACAGGTGGCGGTCCAAGAAATACAGGCAAGTCCTGATAGAAACCAGGTGCCTAAATCCACCCGGATGTGTGTTTAAGTTGCCACCTTAGATAAACCATTAATTAACAATCTCACATCATCATTGATATTCACTCAAACCCAATCCACGTCTCTGAGCATAGCATGGCGTAATAAACAAACGTAGAAGTAACTCCCAAGGGTTCGATAATAAAGCAGGTAATAGGTACTACCTCAAACTACTTCCCATCCCACAATTTAATTAGATCCTAATCATGCAAGTGTTTGAGGAATAGATCTAATGCATAAAACTGGGTATGAGAAGAGTATGATCAAAGTGTTACTTGCCCGCAAAGTTGATGAAGATGATTCGCACTCAAAACTCTTGATAGTTCTACTCACACACTCGGCCAATCTATCGTAATCAAGCAATAGTAACCACACATAAGCAATCACTCAAAAGATCGGAAAGAACGAAGAAAAGCGATTAGGAAAAGCGTCAAAACCAAATCAAATAACTCTTGCAACATAAAACAATTTCTAACAGTACCAAAACCATGTGTATTTGGCCTTATCAGAAAGTTTAGGTCAAGAGCTTCGATTTGCAAAAAGAATCAATTCAAACGGAGTTATAAAACTCAAGTTATGCTCAAACGAAGTTTGAATTCAAATCTGATCTAATTCAAATTTTAAAATTTCAAAAACATGTTTGAGTTGGATTACTCGATAGAGGAGATCGTAACGAAGAGGTGGGCGTTGGTTTCGTTGAATTCTGACTTACGAGTAAAAAGTTATGAACGTTTGAAGATTAGGGACTACGGATAGGTCCATGACAAAAATTAAAAATAAAAAGAAAATCTATCGAGCGAACGCTCGCTAAACAAAACCGGAAAGAAAAACCGGCGAGAAAACTGATCTAGGGTTTCGGAAAAAAAAACCGAAACGAAAAACCAATCTAGAAAACCGATCTAGAAAACTGATCTAGAAAACCGATCTAGAAAAGGTGATGCGGCGCGGGGCTAGTACCTCGAAGAGGCGAGGGGCTCCGGCGGTGGCGGCGTAGGGCGGCGGCGGCGGCAAGTGGCGGTGGCGGCGCTGGTGAGGGGCGGCAAGGGCGTGGCGGCTATGTGGGCGGCGGCGGTGGCACTTCTTCTTCTTCTTCTTCTTTGTGGAGGAGAGGAGAGGAGAGGAGAGGAGAGTTGATTTGATGTGTTGGAGGGGGGGTGCTTGGGTATTTATATTGGGGAGGGGAGGGGTTTTGCTTGGGGTAGGGGACAAGAAATAGATTAGGATTAGGAAACAAGAGGAATAGATCTAGGAATAGATACGGAATAAACGAAGTAGGAAAAGAGTCCTACTAGGACTTGGGAAAAGGAGAAAAGGAACGGCTCCCTCCCTTGGTGCGCGTGTGGGTGTTGTGGCCTCGTGGCCGGCCGGTGGCTCCTAGGCGGCTTGGGCCTTTGGCCCAAGGCGCTGCAGCTTTTTTTTTAAACAAAATTTTCTGAGAACTTAAAATAATAATAATAAAAAAAACAAAATGACTAAAACTTTTATATAGGCATATAATATATCAAAATTTGCAGAAAAAGATTTTCTACAATATGGACATTATTTTAGCTTCAAATAAAATATACACAAATTCAAATAAAACAAACAGTGCTTCAGCTCTAATAAAATTCAATAAAAATTATTTTAAAAATACCAAAATGAATTCAATTTATTCCTCTCCAATTTTCTGTTGTAGGGAATCATGTTACCCTATTTTCTATGTATTTTATTTTTGGAGAAAAATAATTTGAATAAAACTCAAATAACTCCAAATTGAAAATAATTCAAAGGAACTTTGAATTTAATTCTTTGAAACTCCCAACTCATATTTCATATGTTTTGAAGAAGTCATTTTATCTTCGCCGTGAAAATCATCGAGTTGCATAAAGTTTCAGAATTGGAAATGTTTTCCAAATGAAATTCAAATATTTTCAACACCTTGTCATTTAAATAAATGGAAGAAGTCATGTCATCTTCTCTCCAGGGTTTTTGTGATGAAAGAATTTGAATTCCCGAAGATCATAAAAGAAAATGAAAGTTTGGGAAAGTCCTTTTATTCCCTCTGATCTAACTTTCAAAAAGTTTCGAAATCACTCACTTTCATTCAATCAATCAAGCAATCAATCAAAACTATCTATTTTTTTATAACATTCCAAAATTTAGAATTTTGGGATGTTACAAACTACCACCCTTAAAATGAATCTCGTCCTCGAGATTCGGAGAAACTAGCAAGAAATAGGTTAGGGTTTGGGGTCTTCTCAAAATCCATCGCTCGTCTCCGGGGTCTCGGTGCTACCACCCTTAGAAGCATTGTTAAGGTTCCATCAAAACTCATATACTCCATCCTTATTCTCGATTGTCGGTCTTCTCGCATCGTAAGGATAATTCCTTCTCCGGCTCTTCCGGTAGTGGCATAACCTTTTCCTCAAATCTTTTTGCCCTTTACTGCAGGCAAGGTTTATTCCGAGACTGGGTCTTCTTAGTCGATGTGCAGGCGCCAATTCTAAACAAATATCGGTATCTCATGGTGGTCAACGATTTATGGTTTCTCCTGCAGAAAACGGGTCTGGGTTGAACCTCACCGTATATCCTACAGTTGGCAACAACTGCCGTGTACAAGGGAAAAAAAATACCTATACCTTTCTAAGGTTTAAACAAGGTTTAATATCGTCGTCTTGCAACTATAGGTAAGTCACTCAGATTTACTATCGCATATAGCAAAGCGAATAATAAGAGTAAGTCGGTATGGTGATCAATCCATCCCGCACCCAAATCATTACCTTATACATGGTTTAGCGAATCTCGCATTCTAACACTCGGTCATCCTCACAAGCATTGCAGAATTTCTCTTGTCGACGAACCAAGTTCGGAAAATCCATTGATTCTGCAAGCCAAACAAACATCTATCGTTCCTTAACAACTCTCAGGTTTTGCGTAAACTCCTATAGAATCGTCGGATGATACAAGTTGTAACTTCTTCCGAGTTTTTCCTTCAGAAGAGTGTGCTTGCTTCTTGGCAGGTCACAGGGCCTGTGGGTTATAGCCCATCTCATCACTTGCAATTCTTGAACTCATCATCTGGGCAACTCGATCATTATCCCAACATCCAACTTCCCGGCATACTTAAAATTCATCCAAATGTCTGTCTCTTTTCCTTATATTTGCACCAAGCGGGGACATGATTACTCGAGACTCTTTATGGAATTTCCATTGATCCATACTTCCAACATCATACCTCCTTTATATCGAATAGTAATTCATCTCTTCATCCTCGTGGGATGTCCCACATACCAAGATAAAAAACTTATACTTATGAAGTCCATACTCCACTTCGTGGAACCTCATTATCCTTTCCAGGTCAAGCGTCCTTACAAGGAAATATTGGCCATCTCTGCATGGCACTTCTTCAACTGGAAAACGTGAAACACATCATGAACTCCTGACAGTCCTTCGGGTGACTCCAACATTGTTAGCCAATTCTCCCATACGTTCCAAACTCGGTATGGTCCTACAAATCTCGGGGCTAACTTTCCCTTAACTCCAAATCGTTTAACTCCTCACAGAGGTGGAACATGAAGATATGCTCTGTCTCCGATTTCATAGACTACCTCCTTGCGTTATTGAGTATGCATAACTATTCTTCCTGGACTGAGCTACCTTCAGTCTATCTCGAAGCAACTTAACATTCTCTTCTCACTCCTTGATCACATTTGGTCCAAACAACTGACGGTCTCCAACGTAGTCCCACACTCTCTTGGGGTATCAAACATATCAAGACAAAACTCCTATTCCTTTTGTCCAAATCCATTCGATGGGTATCCTTATCTTTTCCAGGTCAACGGTTCTTACTGGTACTACCACCCCTTAAAATGTTCCAATATTCCATAGACCATATTTCTCATATCCTCGAAATTGGTCAACATCTTTCCTCATAGGGTAACTCATAAAATCCAAAGCGGTACCAACACCGCTAACTTTATTGATTCTTAAATTATTACAATCTCTCGCTTTTCCATTACATGTCTCAACTTAACACCTCAATATAAAAGAAAAAGCTCTCACTTCTACTACTCCATTTCTTTTGTTACAACTTCAACTGTATATCATCAGTCTCCTTCTCCTTCGGACAATCTCTGGCAAAGTGCCCTGCTACATTACAACGGAAACATATTACTTCTCATACCCCTTGTCATTTAAATAAATGGAAGAAGTCATGTCATCTTCTCTCCAGGGTTTTTGTGATGAAAGAATTTGAATTCCCGAAGATCATAAAAGAAAATGAAAGTTTGGGAAAGTCCTTTTATTCCCTCTCATCTAACTTTCAAAAAGTTTCGAAATCACTCACTTTCAGTCAATCAATCAAGCAATCAACCAAAACTATCTATTTGTTTATAACATTCCAAAATTTAGAATTTTGGGATGTTACATAAATTGTGTGTAACGGTTAGTTTTTTTGTGGAGGCTATATATACCCCTCCACCTACTCTTCATTCTTGGAGAGAGCCATCAGAACGAACCTACACTTCCAACATACATTTTCTGAGAAAGAACCACCTACCCTTGTGTTGAGGCCAAGATATTCCATTCCTACCATATGAATCTTGATCTCTAGCCTTCCCCAAGTTGCTTTCCACTCAAATCTTCTTTCCACCAAATCCAAATCCTGTGAGAGAGAGTTGAGTGTTGGGGAGACTATCATTTGAAGCACAAGAGCAAGGAGTTCATCATCAACACACCATTTGTTACTTCTTGGAGAGTGGTGTCTCCTAGATTTGATAGGTGTCACTTGCAAGCCTCAGACAAGATTGTGGATTAGAACCAAGGAGTTTGTAAGGGCAAGGAGATCGCCTACTTCGTGAAGATCTACCGCTAGTGAGGCAATTCCTTCGTGGGCGGCGACCATGGTGGGATAGACAAGGTTGCTTCTTCGTGGACCCTTCGTGGGTGGAGCCCTCCGTGGACTCAAGGCATAACCGTTACCCTTCGTGGGTTGAAGTCTCCATCAACGTGGATGTACGATAGCACCACCTATCGGAACCATGACAAAAACATCCGTGTCTCCAATTGCGTTTGATTTCTCCAAACCCTTACCTTTACATTCTTGCAAGTTGCATGCTTTACTTTCCGCTGCTCATATACTCTTTGCATGCTTGCTTGAATTGTGTGAAGATTGCTTGACTTGTGCTAAGATAGCGAAAATCTGCCAAAGACTAAAATTGGGAAAAGGATAAGTTTTTATTTGGTAAAGTAGTCTAATCACCCCCCCCCCTCTAGACATACTTTCGATCCTACACTTACGCTCCGAGCCGGCCACCATGGCCGCCCTCATGGTGACAGCAGACAAGTACGCCAACGCTGAGTCCGCCATGAAGGTCCAGGTGGCGCTGGATGAGCCGGCAAAGCAAAGCCGGTTCCCCCTCCGAAGCCGGCAACTGCACAACCAGCAGAACAACAAGCGAAAGGCCGACCAGCCGGCCCAGCGCTACGACAACCGGCTCATCGCGGCCGCCGAGCAGGCGCCCGCGACCGACCCGGCCGCCAAGCACCGGCAGACCGGCAAGACCACGTGGCAACCCGCCATGAGTTTCGAGGAGATGCTCGACACTCCCTGCAAGCACCACAGCGGCGCGAGGCTGTCCACGCACATGCTTCGGCAGTGCGCCATCACCAAGCGCATCATGAGGGGCGATATCCCGCCTCCTCTGGCCCTGACTTCGGGAACGGGGCAACCGCCTTCGCCTCCTCCACCGCCCCCGGCCGGTGGCGCGATGCGCAATGATGTTTACCCGGCCCAGAACGTGACCTACGCCGTCTTCACTAGCCTCGCCAAATTCATGGAGGTTCCTCACTATGCCTACCTGAAGCTGAAGTTGCCAGGTCCGAGGGGCCTCATCACCATCACCGGCGACTACCGCAAGTCCATAGAGTGCGCTCGAGACGGCGCCAAGCTGGCCGAGTCGCTGGTCGTAGCCGAGGAGTGGCACGAACTCAACCGGATCGTCGCCTTGGCCCAAGAGGCATCGTCCACGCCGATCCCGGCCGAGGAGCCGGCCAACGAGGCCTTGTTCAAGCCCTCCAAGGAGACCAAGAAAGTGAAGCTGAACCCGAAAGACCCCATCTGCAGCAAGTACGTAGTCGTGGGCACCCGCCTCAACAACAAATAGGAAGGCAAGCTCGTCGACTTCCTCCGTGAGAATCGGGATATTTTTGCATGGACCCCAAAGGACATGCCGGGTATCCCGAGGAAGTACGCCGAGCACAAACTCCACATCCGCAAGGACGCCAAGCCTGTCCGTCAACCCATGCGATGTTTTTCCGAAGAGAAGAGAAGAACCATTAGTGAAGAGGTCGCCAAGCTCTTGGCAGCCGGCTTCATCATGGAAGTGTTTCACCCCGAGTGGCTGGCCAACCCAGTTCTCGTCCTGAAGAAGAACAAGACCTGGCGCATGTGTATCGACTACACCAACTTGAACAAGGCCTCCCCAAAGACCTGTTCGCCCTCCCGCGGATCGACCAAGTCATCGACTCCACTGCCGGGTGTGAGCTCCTGTCCTTCCTGGATGCTTACTCCAGCTATCATCAGCTCAAGATGGACCCGACCGACGCCCTGAAGATGTCCTTCATCACGCCCTTTCGGAGGTATTGCTACATCACCATGTCGTTCGGCCTGAAGAACGCCGGCGCCACCTTCCAGCGCTGCATGCAGAAATGCCTGCTGCCGCAACTCGGCCGCAATATCCACATCTATGTGGACGACATCATGGTGAAGACCAAGCAGCACCTCACGCTTCTCGACGACATGAAGGAAACCTTCGCCAACCTGCGCGAGTACAAGGTCAAGCTCAACCCAGAGAAGTGCGTTTTCAGCGTCCCAGTCGGAAAGCTACTCGGCTTCCTCGTCTCGGAGCGCGACATTGAGGCAAATCCGGAGAAGATCAAGGCCATCGAGCGCATGCGCAAGCCGGCTCGATTGCGCGATGTCCAGAAGTTCACCGGCTGCTTGGCCTCGGTCAGACGGTTCCTCAGCCGGCTAGGCGAGAGGGCCTTACCCCTGTATCAGCTGATGAAGAAGACGACGCCGTTCGAATGGAACGAGGCGGACGAGGCTTTCCGGGATCTCAAGCACATGCTATCCACCACACCAGTCCTGGCCGCACCAGCCGAGAAGGAGCCGCTGTTGCTCTATATCATCGCGACCTCGCGGTCGGTCAGCGCGGTGATGGTGGTCGAGCGACCAGAGAAGGACAAGGTCCAAGCCGTCCAGCGCCCTGTCTACTACCTGAGCGAGGTGCTCTCCGCCTCCAAGCAAAACTACCCGCACTACCAGAAGATGTGTTACGGCGTGTACTTCACCGCCAAGAAACTAAAGCAGTACTTCCAAGAGCACATTGTTACCGTGGGTCAGCACGGCCCCTCCCGGCGAAATCATCGGGTGCCGGGATGCCTCTGGCTGGGTCCCCAAGTGGGCGCTCGAGCTAGCCGGTCACACCATCCTCTATGAGCCCCACACTACGATCAAGTCCCAAGCTCTGGCCAACTTCCTCGTCGACTGGACCGAGACCCAATACCTGTTGCCGCCGCCAGACTCGACAAACTGGAGCATGCACTTCAGCGGCTCGAAGATGCGTCTCGGCCTAGGGGCCGGCATTGTGCTATCCTCCCTGAAGGGCGACCGGCTCAAATACGCGCTCCAGATCCATTTCGCCGCCTCCAACAATGCTGTCGAGTATGAAGCCCTTGTGCACGGCCTCCGGCTTGCCAAGGAACTTGGCATGTGGTGCATCCTGTGCTATGGGCACTCGGATCTGGTGGTGTATCAGTGCTTTGGCAAGTGGGACGCCCGCGACCCCAACATGGCAAGCTACCGCTTGCTCGTCCAGAAGCTGTCCGAATTCTTCACGGGTTGCGAGTTCCTCCACGTCCCGCGTGCGGAAAGTGAGGCGGCCGACACGCTCGCCAAGATCGTCTCATCCTGGCAGTCCATCCCGTTCGGCGTCTCCCTCGAGCACCTGCACAAACCGTCCGTCAAGCCTCTCCGGACTCCTAGTCAATCTACGTCCCAGACGACCCGGCCGCGCCTCAACCCGGCTCGGGGACTGTCGAACCCGGCCCGGGGACTGGTCAACCCGGCCCGGGGGCTGCAGCCGCCAACCCGGCCGCCGCCATTCCCTACCCGGGGGCTGCTGAACCCGGCTCGGTGGCTGCCGCCCCAGAACCCGCCATGGTGGCCGTCTTCACCGTGGTGATGGTGCCATCATGGGCCTTGCCTATCTCAGAGTTTCTGGAGAACGGGGTCCTCCCCGTGGACGAGACCGAGGCCCGGCAAGTGCAGCGCAGAGCGTCCACCTACAGCATCATCAACAACGAGCTCGTCAAGCGCAGCTCCACTGGCGTGTTCCAGCGCTGCGTCGAGGAAGACAAGGGCATTGAGATCCTCCTCGACATACTGGCCGAAGCGAGTCACGGGCACCACGCCGCCTCCACGGTCCACAGTGGACAAGGCTTTCCGCCATGGTTTCTACTGGCCCACGGCCCTCGAAGACGCAGAGTCACTCGTCCTCAAGTGCGAGGGATGCCAGCGCTTCAGCAAGCGCAGCCACCAGCCGATGTCGGCACTCCGGACCATCCCAATCACCTGGCCCTTCGCGGTCTGGGGACTCGACATGGTGGGGCCCTTAAAGACCGCTCGAGGCGGCATGACGCATCTGCTGGTGCGGTGGACAAGTTCACCAAATGGATCGAAGCAAGGCCAATCAAGAAGCTGGACGGGCCAACGGCCGTCCGATTCGTCAAGGACATCGCGGTGCGCTATGGCATGCTGAATATCATCATCACGGACAGCGGCACCAACTTTGCCAAGGGCGCTCTCGCGTAGTATTGCTCCGTCTCCAGCATCCGCCTCGACCTGGCCTCCGTCGCACACCCGTAGTCCAACGGCCAGGTCGAGCGGGCCAACGGTCTCATCCTATCCGGCATCAAGCCGCGGCTCGTCGAGCCACTCATCCGTTCACCCAGCAGCTGGCTTGACGAGTTGTCGGCCATCCTCTGGAGTCTCCGAACAACACCAAACCAGTCGACCGGGTTCACCCCATTCTTCCTCGTCTATGGTGCAGAAGCCGTCATCCCATCCGACGTCGAGTTCGACTCGCTGCGCATCATGATGTACACCAAAGACGAAGCCAAGGAAGCCCGCGAAGACGGGGTCAACCTGCTCGAAGAAGCACGTCTCCTAGCGCTCAGTCGCTCAGCCATCTACCAGCAAGGCCCGAGGCACTATCCTTGGCGGTGAGCTGCTCCTTGAGCCGCCGATACGTCTCTAGGAGCCGGTTGAAGATGCTGACCCGGTAGGAGTCCAGTTGCTGCAGAAGGCAACGATCAACACAAGACATCAATTTAAGATTTGACCCAACTGCTACGAAGTTGGCCCGAATCTCGGGGGATACACCCAGTGGGTGCGCTGGCACGCCCCCGCGAAGAAGAAAAGCAAGGGAAACTTACGAGCATGATGCGCTCCAGCTCCTGCGTCTGCTCCACCTCGGCCTGGGCGAAGGCCTGGATCCGGTCCGTCCGCCCTTGCAGGCGCCGGGTCATGGCGGCCATCGCCGCCTCCTCCTGGGTCAGAGGCCCAAAGAAGACCTCGCTGGTCCCGCTCCACGTCGGCTGCGACTCGACGACCCGACGACCCCGTTACCTGAGCACCAGGGCATGTTCCCCACTGGCCACTCCCCTTGCGGCCAGCGCCCTCTTCGGTCCGGTGGCCGGAGCGGCCCGTGGCTCCACCACCAACGGCGCCTCGCTCGTCGGCACCCGGGGCGTTCCCTCCGGCGCCACCAATGGCGCCTCGTTCGGAGGCGCCCGGGGCGTTCCCTCCGGCGCCACCAATGGCGCCTCGTTCGGAGGCGCCTGGGGCGTTCCCTTCGGCGCCATCCGTGGCGCCTCCTCCGAGACGGCATCGTCGCCGCCACGGACGGTCCCCGTCCGCTTGACCACATCGGTCCGCGGCGGGGTGTCGTCCCCGACGACCACGACCTCCCGGTCAAGGTCCATCACATCCGCGCGGCCGCCTTGGCCGCGCCTCCCCTCCAGCAATGGCACGAAGACCGTCCCTGCCGCCACCGTCCCTGTCGGCATCTCTGGCCATGCTGGCTCCTCGCCAGCCCACGCCCACGTCACCGCAGCGTCAACCCAGGCCTGGGTTGACGCCGCCTCCAACTGCGCCTTGGCCCGATTCTGGTCCTGCCAGGCCAGGCCTTCGGTGTCGGCCGGGTCCAGACCGAGATCCGGGTCCGCCCGCTCCTCCTCCTCCTCCTCCTCCCAGCCGACGATGCTGGACCGGCTCCTCCGGAACGCGACACCCTCGTTGGATGTCGCATCCGCCGCCGCCAGCGCCAGCGAGATCGGTGACCTGATACCCAAGACAAAATAAGTACGAGCCAAGCAGAGCCGCTCGGCCACTCGGTTCAAGCGAAAAACGAACTCACGCCGGCACCACCAGAACGGCGGGCCTCGCCGCCCTCTCCTGCGGAGCGCCACGCCTCCTCTTGGTGGGCGGCTTCGCACCCGCTGCCTGGTTCACTGCCCGTTTTACGGCCGGGGCCCGCAGCGCGACATTGTCCTTCCCATGCGGCCGGCTCACCGTTGGCGCCCCCTGAGACGACCCCACTCCGGCCGCACCGCCACCTCCTCCACCTGGCGCCGCTGCGACAGCAACTCGTGTCAGCCTCCCAAGACCGTCTCGTGACCGATGACTCAAGAAGTGAATACAAGACTTACCCGCTCGGCGCCCTGCGCCCGCTTCGACGCTCGCCTCCTCCCCTCCGCCGTGGGCCTCGGGCTCCTCCGAGGCAACGCGCACCACCTGCGCATGCGCCCGGTCGTAAGGATTCCGGATGGCGTTCAGAAGCACCTCCCGCGTCGCGTCGAGGCGAATAAGAAGATGAGCAGCAGCAAAGTATGGAGACCAAGGACTCACCATCGGTGCCGGGTTCGCGCTGCTGTACGGGGGTTTCCCGAACTCCCAGTCATCCCGCAGGTTGGGCTTGGAGATGTCATTGACCCGGTGCGCGACCTGGTCCGCCCCCAGCTGCAAGTTCGCCATGCGGTTGGGGTCCTGAAGGCCGGTCATCTGACTGATGAGGTGGCTGCACTGTTACAGCGGCAGCACTCGACGGACGATGAAGGCGGTGATGTGGTCGGTGCCGGTGAGCCCCTCCCGCTCCTTCATCACCGACACCCGCTCGCACAGGTTGAGCACCTCCTGCGACGGGTGCTTGGGGTAGTACCCCCAGTTCTGCTACTCCCTCGACGGCGAGTTGACGAAGGGCGGCAAGTTGATACAGTCCGCACCGAGATTGCGGATGTAGAAGAAAGAATTCTGCCACTTGGCAGAATCCTCCAGCGGCATCTTCGGGCAGTCAGCGCCCGACCGCTTGGAGATTATGGCAGCCCCACACTCGGACATCTCTCTGCCCCTCATCCCCTGCCGCTTCAAGGAGAAGAAGCGCACCCAGAGGTCGATCGAAGGATCAACCCCCAGGTACCCCTCGCAGAAGGTGACGAAGCTCGACAGCTGCACGATGGCGCTGGCGCCAAGATGATGGGGCTAGAGCCCGAAGAACTCCAGGAAGTCGTGGAAGAAGCCGCTCACAGGAAGCCCGAACCCGCGCTTAAAGTGCGGGAAGAAGACCACACGCTCCGTGCCCTCGGGCAGTGGCTCCCGCTCTCCCCGCGGCAGGCGCGTGGCGACCTCCGTCTCCCCCGGCAGGCGTCTGGTGGTGCGGAGATGGGCGATGTCATCGAGAGTGACGGTCGAACCCATCCACGAGCCCGATGGCAATGCCATCGACAAAGATGCGGGAGAAACAAGAAGAAGATGGCGACGAAGCTCTGCTCAAAGCAACGGGCGTCACAGCGCGCGGCGATTGCAAGAAGCAGAGGAAGGAAGAAGAAGGCAGGGGGTGCGAGCAAGAATGATTTCCGCTGCCCCCTCCTCGCCCTAATTTATAAGCCACGATTCGAAGCATGGGGGAGTGGGATTGTTTGCGCCCGCCTTTCCCACTTCCCTGCAATAACTGCACACGTACGTGCGCAATAACTGCCTCGAGAATGGCAACCGACTTGCGCACGTACGTGGGTCGAGGGTGCGCGGCCGCGGGCCCCAGCGCGTCGCCCTATCCCGTCGCGCGCGTGGCCTGTCAGGCCCCTCCGGCTTCCAGGCGCCATGTGGCGCCCGCTCGAAGTCCAAAAGATTACCCCAAGATTCGACGGACTCCTTGGTTTCCCGCTTATGACGGGGTGCCGCAATCCGGCTTCCGGAAGACGGCACACAATGGGTGTTGCCGGACCCGGCGGCCATAAAATTTGCCTCCTCAGGGAAGGGAAACTGCGAAGGCCCTCCCATCTGAAGACGGCGGACCTTCACAGCTTCGGGGACTACTGTTGGGGGGATGAACCCCAGGCAGGCAACGGAACCCGGATCCTTTTCAAAAGCAACGGGGCCAGCAATGCCCCTCAAGCCGGCCCACGCTTGGCCGGGTCGTTCGACCCAGCCAAATCCTCCAACACGGCCGGACTCCTCAACTCGGCCCCAACAACCAGCTCAAGACAGCCGAGCCCGGTGCACCAAGACTTCCCCAACAAGCCAGCTCCACCCTTGGCGTGTTCTCCAACCCGAGCACGGGTCAGCTCCCGTCCCATCCCAGCCTTACGATAGGACGAGCCTCCACCTACCGATGATGGAGGCAACAGTACCTTGCCCATGCCTCAGGTCAGACGTGGCGTGGCAACAGTGCCCCACCTACCCACTGACCAGGGCAGGCGTGGCAACAGTGCAACTGTCGTCACCAATGACGCCAACAAGCGGCAACTTGACGGAGCGCCACTGTAGCCGACTCAACCCGGCCACTCCATGACGATCGACAAGACGACCAACAGTGCCCCATACCCAGCAGGCCCGGGCACGGAGAACCCGGCGAGCCCTGACCCCCGGCAGGTCCCAGCGCTGGCTTCCCGGACGATGACAACCCGACCCCATGGCCTTGTAACATTACCCTTGTACCCCTGGGGGGTTAACCTATAAAACCCCCCAGGAGCCCTCATGCATACGGGCGGACACTGCCGATCACTCACTCACTTACTCACACACCTAGCAAGCAACACCCGAGGAGAGGGAGCAGCCTAAGCCTTGGCCAGCCTTTCTTCTTCCCCCACACAGCTCTAGGAGCAACTTTGTACCGATACATATCAACTACACTCGGCAGGACTAGGAGTGTTATCTCTTCGGAGAGCCCCGAACCTGGGTATGTCTTGCATCCCGCGCTCGCTCATGCCGACCTCGCCTCTGGAGCCCACCAGTGCCCTTGAGCCTCCTCCTATATTTAGCCATCCCTTGGCATCTGTCGTGCGCCCACCATGACACTCCCCTTGTTCTGTGTTGACACGAGAAAAAATTTGAAAGCAATAACAGGGAATGGATATCGTTTCGTCCCCAAAGGTGGGGCATTCCATACCGAAAACCATCATGCTTGTTGTGAGAAGCATATACCCAAACCTACCCCAAATGGGACAAATTTTTTACCATGGCATGTTGATGCCGCTCCATGATAGCATGCCAGGTTTCATGAATTTCAGACGAGTTCTGGATTTACTAGAATTTAAAAACCAGGCATCTTATTGTTTTGCCGGCAATCAACGGTGCCCCGATGCTTGAAATTCATTCCCATTTCTTGCATGGGACCTAAGCATGCACCCAAGGACACAAATTTGATTTTTCAACCAATTTATATGCACTGGAGCATGTGCATGTAGTTCAAATTTTAATTATGCACATAAATGCATTGAAAACTCACTTAATGCATAAAAATGTCCAAACGAACCCTGAACAATCACAAAAATTCTCACAACACTCATGTTGTTCTATGTTGACACGAGAAAAAAAAATTGAAAGCAATAAGAGGGAATGGATATCGTTTCGTCCCCAAAGGTGGGACGTTCCCTACCGAAAACCATCATGCTTGTTGTGAGAAGCTCCGGTTTGTGAGAAGCATATAACCAAACCTGCCCCAAATGGGACAAAAGATTTACCACGGCATGTTGATGCCACTCCCTGATAGCATGCCAAGTTTCATGAATTTCAGACGAGTTTTGGATTTACTAGAATTTAAAAACCAGGCATCTCAATATTTTGTCGGCAATCAACGGTGCCCTGGTGTTTGAAATTCATTCCCATTTCTTGCATGGGACCTAAGCATGCACCCAATGACACATATTTGATTTTTCAACCAATTTTTATGCACTGGAGCATGTGCATGTAGTTCAAATTTGAATTATGCACATAAATGCATTGAAAACTCAGTTAATGCATAAAAATGTCTAAACGAACCCTGAAAAATCACAAAGAAACAGCACAACACTCCTGTTGTTCTATGTTGACACGAGAATTTTTTTGAAAGCAATAAGAGGCAATGGATATCGTTTTGTTCCCAAAGGTGGGGCGTTCCCTACCGAAACCATCATGCTTGTTGTGAGAAGCTCTGGTTTGTGAGAAGCATATAACCAAACCTGCCCCAAATGGGACAAAAAAATTAGCACGACATGTTGATGCCGCTCCATGATAGCATGCCAAGTTTCATGAATTTCAGACATATTTTGGATTTACTAGAATTTAAAAACCTGGGATCTCAATGTTTGCGGCCGAGTGACGGTGGCAGGGTGTTTGACATTCATTCCCATTTCTTGCATGGGACCTAAGCATGCATCCAAGGACAAAGATTTGATTTTTCAACCAATTTATATGCACTGGAGCATGTGCATGTAGTTCAAATTTGAATTATGCACATAAATGCATTGAAAACTCAGTTAATGCATAAAAATGTCCAAACGAACCCTGAATAATTCCAATTCTTTTATGATCACTGCAGATAAAAGGTCTAGCAATTGAAACACCGTGCATGGCCGCTATGACCCCATTATGTAATTCAAATCAAGACAAAAAATCAAGTAGATCCAACATAGTTTATTATAACCAACCGTGTGAGATGCAGCACAAAATATCTTTGGACCGTGTCTGAATAAGGGACCGTGTGTGATGACACTTTGCACGCCAGTTTTTTGTCTGAAGCGAATCTAAATTTTCGGCTTCCGCGGGAATATCTACCTCCCTGCCCCTCCCCCTTACCAAAAGCCACATTTCCCCTGTTCCCGCCTTCCTTTCCAAGTTGAGACCTTCACTCCTTGCTTGCATCGCCGCCGCCTCCTCGCCGGTGACCCTCCTTCACGCTGCTCGGCCTTGCCTATCCAGGCAGGTAATCCACACCCGACCCCCATCCTCCTCCTCCTTCCACATCCCACATGCCCCGACCGCCGGCGCGAGCGCGACACCTTCCACCCAAATCACCGACCCCTCCACCAAATAAGCGCCGACCTAAGCCATGGTGCATGCAGTATAGCCAGGACCTCAAGGAGCATTTGGCAGCGGAGAAGCAAATCGCGGCCGCACATGCGGATGAGGTCGTGATGGCTGCCATTCGTGCAGACCCCTAGATCTTGGAGGAGCACCTCGCCGTCGAGGCCACCGTTGATGCCTCATGCGCCGACGCCGTGACACAGTTGGATGCTTTAAACGACTGCTCGTGGCGTTTTCTCGAGGCCACAGTCGGTGCCTCCGACGAAGACTACGAGGTGTTTTCTCAGCGTGCACGTGCTTAACTCATCTCGCGAGCTAGCAGGTTGGTGCCCAGAGCGGCTCAGGCAACTCACACCCACGATGCGGAGGCCTCGCCCTCTTCCATGTCCAATGAGCCAATCGTCAAAGATATCTCCGACAATGAGGAGTAGCTTGTCTTATTAGCTCACTATAAGGACCCATGTTCAGTTCGCTAGCTACTGCCTTTCCTTAACAAATTCTAGTGAATTGTGCTATCTACTTTTACCATGCAATCTTCTACAATAGTGTATATGTTCTATATGTCGTGCAATGTGGTGTTCAATTAACTGCTTGGTTCAATTCTCCAAATGTGATGTTCAATTCTTCAGGGTGCAATATTTCCAAGTTGTTAAGCATGCTTGGTTTGGTTAACTGTCTGATCTTCTATTAGGAGTATGTTATATTGTTCAATTGGTGTTTAGTTAACTGCTTGGTTCATTTTCTGTGGCTTGGTTCACTTGTTGTGGTGTTTAGTTAACTGCTTGGTTCAATTCTGCAATGCGATGTTCAATTGTTGCGGCTGCATTCTGTTATTGTATACAATGTGAGGAATTAATCGAATTTGACTATACTAAATACATGAGAAACAAATACAATTGCTATATTTCCAAGTTGTTAAGCATGCTTGGTTTGGTTAACTGTTTGATCTTCCATTAGGAGTATGTTATATTGTGCAATGTGATGCTTAGTTAACATTTGGTTCATTTGTTGTGGTGTTTAGTTAACTGCTTGGTTCAATTCTGCAATGCGATGTTCAATTGCTATGGCTGCATTCTGTTATTGTATACCATGTGAGGAATAAATCGAATTTGGTTGTACTAAATACATGAGAAACAAATACAATTGCTATATTTCCAAGTTGTTAAGCATGCTTAGTTTGGTTAACCGTGTGATCTTCTATTAGGAGTATGTTATATTGTGCAATGTGGTGCTTTCGATTAACGTTTGGTTCATTTTTGTGGTGTTTAGTTAACTGCTTGGTTCAATTCTGCGATCGATGTTCAATTGTTGTGGCTGCATTACTGTTATTGTATACCATGTGAGGAATAAATCGAATTAATTTGCACTTAATACATGAGAAACATATACAAGTGCTATATTTCCTAGTTCTTAATCATGCTTGGTTTGGATAAATGGGTTTTCCATGTGGCTTGAATTAATCGATGAATCAAGCAATGTGCTTATTTTTCATCAACATATTTCTTGATAGCATGTGAACTCTTACTTAACCTGATGACTAACTACCTTATATGTGTTGCAGGGAAACAATGGGAAGCACTGAGGTTTACAAGATGGTACTAACTATTATACCTTTCCTTTTTGTATTCCTTTGCCCCATTTCCAATATAGAGAAGATATTTATGCACATCCTTGTTTTTAGGCTTCACTTATGATTACCTCTCAAACCACCTCTGTGCTCAGGAGGCGAGGAAAGTTTTCATACAACACCCAAGATTCAATATTGAAGTGTTCCTAAAGAGGTCGAAGGATGGATGGTCAATCATCCACAGGCACTGGCCTAAAGTTGCACAGACCTCAACATGAATGAAGGCTCAATATTCGGCTTCCGCTTCAGCAGTTTTCCAGATGAGATGCATCTCTCTGTGTACCGTCTATGATGCTAATTTCGAAAGGTTCTAGATGTTGCATGTGAAACTTGCTGCTGGTGCAATTGTGTAATAGGGTGGCTGAGTGCTGAAGCTATATCATGTTGTACTATGATGTATTTCAATTATGGAAATGGAATATATTATGTGCTTAATATGAATGTCAATTAGATTAGTAAATGGATTATTAATAATAGGGCAATTAGCCCGCTAATTGGCAAATTAGCTTGCTAATTCGGTTTTCCTATTGCAAACGGTTAATGAGAAAACACCATGGGCGATGACCTCAGGCAACGCACACAGTTTCTAGGAATAAACCGTGTTGGATCAATGAACAATCACACACGACATTCTCTTCAAAACTGTTTGTGTTACGCCAGCTGGTGCAAACGCTTTCCTTGTAGTGACTGTCAATCTCAGAACATAGTGGATACTAGGGATCGAACCCTAACAAAACTAACTCGATTATATGATAGATCTCATCCAACCCATCACCGTCCAGCAAGCCTACGATGGAATTACTCACGCACGGCGGTGAGCATCATGAAATTGGTGATGGAGGATGGTTGATAATGACGATGGCGACGAATCCCCCTCTCCGGAGCCCCGAACGGACTCCACATCAGCCCTCCCGAAAGGTTTTAGGGCTTGGCGGCGGCTCCGTATCGTAAAACGTGATGATTTCTTCTCCTTGATTTTTTCCTCCCCGAAAGCAAATATATAGAGTTGGAGTTGGCGTCGGAGGAGCTCAGAGGCCACGAGGTGGGGGCGCACCCTAGGGGGCGCGCCCCCACCCTCGTGGGACAGTGTGGGCCCCTGGTCTTCATCTTTGGCAAGGATTTTTATTATTTACGAAAAGGCGTTACGTGGAGTTTGTGTCATTCCGAGAACTTTTGTTTACGCACATAAATAACACCATGGAAAGTCTGCTTGAAAGCGATTGTCGATCCGGGTTAGTTCCATTCAAATCATGCAAGTTAGAGTCCAAAACAAGGGCAAAAGTGTTTGGAAAAGTAGATACGATGAAGACGTATCAGCTCCCCCAAGCTTAAACCTTTGCTTGTCCTCAAGCAATTCAGTTGATAAACTGAAAGTGATAAAGAAAAACTTTTACAAACTCTGTTTGCTCTTGTTGTTGTAAATATGTAAAGCCAGCATTCAAGTTTTCAGCAAAGATCATGACTAACCACATTTGCAATAACTCCTAGGTCTCATGTTTACTCATATCAATAGCATAATCAACTAGCGAGCCATAATAATAAATCTCGGATGACAACACTTTCTCAAAACAATCATAATATGATATAACAAGATGGTATCTCGCTAGCCCTTTCTGAGGCTGCAAAACATAAATGCAGAGAACCTTTAAAGATCAAGGGTGACTAGACATTGTAATTCATGATAAAAGAGATCCAAATCATAGTCATACCCAATATAAATTAATAGTAATGAATGCAAATGACAAGGTGCTCTCCAGCTAGTGCTTTTAATAAGAGGGTGATGACTCAACATAAAAACTAAATAGATAGGCCCTTCGCAGAGGGAAGCAGGGATTTGTAGAGGTGCCAGAGCTCGGTTTTGAAATAGACATAAATAATATTTTGAGCGGCATACTTTCATTGTCAACATAACAACTAAAAGATGGTGATATCTTCCATGCTACACACATTATAGGCGGTTCCCAAACAGAATGGTAAAGTTTATACTCCCCCTCCACCAATAAGCATCAATCCATGACTTGCTCGAAACAACGAGTGCCTCCAACTAGCAACGGTCCCAGGGGGAGTTTTGTTTGCAATTATTTTGATTTAGTTTGCATAAAGCATGGGACTGGGCATCCCGGAGACCAGCCATTTTCTAAATGAATGAGGCGGAGTCCACTCCTCGTGAGAATAACCCGCCTAACATGGAAGATAAGGGCAGCCCTAGTTGATACATGAGCTATTCGAGCATACAAAACAGAATGTTTATTTGAAGGTTTAGAGTTTGGCACATACAAATTTACTTGGAACGGCAGGTAGATACCGCATATAGGAAAGTATGGTGGACTCATATGGAATAACTTTGCGGTTTAAGGGATTGGATGGACAAGCAGTATTCCCGCTTAGTACAAGTGAAGGCTAGCAAAAAACTGGGAAGCGACCAACTAGAGAGCGACAACAGTCATGGACATGCAAAATTAATAAACATTGGATGCAAGCATGAGTAGGATATAATCCACCATGAACATAAATATCGTGAAGGCTATGTTGATTTGTTTCAACTACATGTGTGAACATGTGCCAAGTCAAGTCACTTAAATCATTCAAATGAGGATACCACCCCATCATACCACATCACAACAATTTTAATAGCATGTTGGCACGCAAGGTAAACCATTATAACTCATAGCTAATCAAGCATGGCACGAGCAACTATGATCTCTAATCATCATTGCAAACATGTTTATTTTTAATAAGCTGAATCAGGAACGATGAACTCATCATATTTACAAAAACAAGAGAGGTCGAGTTCATACCAGTTTTTCTCATCTCAGTCAGTCCATCATATATCATCATAATTGCCTTTCACTTGCACGACCGAACGGAGTGAATAATAATAAGAGTGCACGTGCATTGGACTAAGCTGGAATTTGCGAGCATTCAATAAGCAGGAGAAGACAAGGCAATATGGGCTCTTGGTTAAATCAACAATAATGCATATAAGAGCCACTTCAACAATTTAATCATGGTCTTCTCCTAACGACCCCTAAAGAAAAGAAAAGAAATAAAAGCTCTTTACACGGGAAAGCTCCCAACAAGCAAAAGAAGGACGGGAAATCTTTTTGGGTTTTCTTTTAATTATTACTACTACAGCAAGAAAAGTAAACTAACTAAAAGCTATCACTAATTTTTTGGTTTTTCTTAAGGTTTAACAAACACACAAGAAGAAAGCAAGAAAAAGAAAATAAACTAGCATGAATATTACAGTGAAAAAGTATGAGCACCGACTTCTAGCAATGAGTGTGTGTGAACATAAATGTAATGTCGGTGGGAAATACATACTCCCCCAAGCTTAGGCTTTTGACCTAATTTGGTTCATTGCCAGGGATGGCCTGGCGTATATCCGTAGGTGTAGCTGGGGTCGTACTGAGATGAAGAGGACTCTGATTGCCACTGGCTGGCAATCATCTCCGGATACCACTGGTAATTAGACTGTCGTGGAGGCTCAAATTGTGGCTCCGGCTCCGGGGCTGGTGTAGGGTTCCGGTAGGCTTGAATGGCAGCCCACGGAACGAGATAAGGACCTTCAGATAAATCAAACAAGGAAGGAGCAGGAAAGGTAATAGTCTCAGGGTGATGTTTATGAAAGAACAATTTGTATTTAAGATCCCCTTCCCCGCTCTTAACAATAAAGTCATGCGCTAGCATACTCTTATAATCTAAATAAGCATTGGGTAGCAACTTTTCTTCTTTCTCATAAAGTCTAATAGGTATGTTAAAATGTGCAGCTAGGCGTGAAGCATAAATACCTCCAAAAATGGGGCCCTTTGTAAGGTTCAAACTTAACCGTTTAGCAATAATTCCGCCCATACTAACAGTGTTATCACGGAATACACCATGGAAAAAATGATAATATCAGGAACACTAAGGTTTCCACAGTTTCCGCGAGCAATCAAGCAACGACTAGCAAATAAGGCAAAGTAGCGTAAAACAGGAAAATGTATGCTAGTGATTCTTGCATTGGAAACCTTCCTGGTTTCTCCCACAGTGATGGTGTCAATAATTTCTTCCGCATCTTTACGGTGTGGTTCATCTAAGGTACCCTCAAAGGGTATTTTTCAAACCTTGCAAAATTCAGCTAATGGCATCTTCTTTACAACACCATATAAATGAAACTCTACTGAAGGAGGTGATTCCTTAGGAAAATAGTAGAAGTTTTGCACAAAAGTATTAGTGAGTAAGAGATACTGATGACGTTGGTCACGGAGGAAGTCGGTGAGGCTAGCATTCTCAGCCAATGAATAGAAATCATCATAAATCCCGGCTGCTCTCAAGAAATCATTAGAAGGCCATTCACACGGCCAGACCTCCGCGGTATGAGGCAAATTAAATTTGGGCCTCTGTGCTTCTTCATTTTGCTTTTCCTTCGAGCTTCGGCTCGATGAGCCCCTCAAAATCTCTTCATCATTTTCTGACATATTCTGAAAATTTTAGTAACTTCAAACAAAAGCGAACCAAGCTCAACAAAAATGATAGCAAATACTCCTACAAGTGCATAGAGCCTATATCAAGCATTAGAACTACTTGGAACCATATAAATTTGACATGCAAGCTCAAGAACATGGTCACCTATGCAGCACATGTTTGCAATGAATAAAACACTAGAGCAAAAACTAATTGGACCAATGGAGGAGTCACATACCAAGGAACAATCTCCCCAAGAAGTTTTGTGAGAGGTGCTTTGAGCAAGGAAATCGAAAATCACAGCAAAGTGAGCTAGAACTCGTGCTTGAGCTGGATATTGGTGTTTGTGGGAGGAAGAAGAACTGTATGGGTGCAGGAATAAGTGGAGGAGGGCCACCATGGGCCCACGAGGCAGGCCATACAGGGGGTAGGCGCGCCCTCCACCCTCCTGGCAGGATGGTTGACCCCCCTGCTGTGTTCTCAGCCCATAAATCCTCAAATATTCTAGAAAAAATCATATTTCATTTTCGTGGCATTTGGAGAACTTTTATTTTCGGGGTATTTTTATATTGCATGATAAATCAGAAAAAATGCATGTAAAAATACTATTTTTACTTTATTTCAACTAAATAACGAGAAAGTATAAAGAGGGTACAGGAAGGTTGTGCCTTCTAGTTTCATCCATCTCATGCTCATCAAAAGGAATCCACGAACAAGCTTGATCAAGTCTTGTTAACAAACTCATTCCGAATAACCATGGGACTGGAGAAATTTTGAATAACACTATGTTACCTCAACGGGGATATGCACATCCCCAATAATAAGAATATCATATTTCTTCTTGACAGTAGGAAGAGGAAATTCAAAACCTCCAAAAATAATCAATGGAATTTTTCCAATAGAATTGATACTATGAACTTGAGGTTGTTTCCTCGGAAAGTGTACCTTGTGCTCATTACCATTTACATGAAAAGTGACATTGCCTTTGTTGCAATCAATAACAGCCCCTTCAGTATTCAAAAAAGGTCTTCCAAGAATAATAGACATACTATTGTCCTCGAGAATATCAAGAATAACAAAGTCCGTTAAAATAGTAAAGTTTGCAACCAGAAGAGGCACATCCTCAAAAATACCGACAGGTATAGCAGTTGATTTATCAGCCATTTGCAAAGATATTTCAGTAGGTGTCAACTTATTCAAGTCAAGTCTACGATATAAAGAGAGAGGCATAACACTAACACCGGCTCCAAGATCACATAAAGCAGTTTTAACATAATTTCTTTTAATGGAGCATGGTATAGTAGGTACTCCTGGATCTCCAATTTTCTTTGGTATTCCACCCTTAAAAGTGTAATTAGCAAGCATGGTGGAAATTTCAGTTTCCGGTATCTTTCTCTTATTTGTAACAATATCTTTCATATACTTAGCATAAGGATTCAATTTGATCATATCAGTTAATCGCATACGCAAAAAGATAGGTCTAATCATTTCAGCAAAGTGCTCAAAATCCTCATCATCCTTTTTCTTGGATGGTTTGGAAGGAAAAGGCATAGGTTTCTGAACCCATGGTTCTCTTTCTTTACCATGTTTCCTAGCAACAAAGTCTCTCTTATCATAACGTTGATTCTTTGATTGTGGGTTATCAAGATCAACATCAGGTTCAATTTCTACCTCATTATCATTACTAGGTTGAGCATCATCATGAACATCATCATTATCATTTTCACTAGGTTCATGTTCATTAGCAGATTGTGTTTCAAAGATCGTAAATAGATATATCATTTGGATTCTCAGGTGTTTCAACAATAGGTTCACTAGAAGTTTGCAAAGTCCTATCATTTTTCTTTTTCTTCCTTTTAGAAGAACTAGGTGCATCAATATTATTTCTCTGAGAATCTTGCTCAATTCTCTTAGGGTGGCCTTCAGGATACAAAGGTTCCTGAGTCATTCTACCAGTTCTAGTAGCCACTCTAACAGCATAATCATTTTTCTTATTATTCATTTCATTGAGCAAATCATTTTGAGCTCTAAGTACTTGTTCTACTTGAGTGGTAACCATAGAAGCATGTTTAGTAATGAGATAAGTTCACCTCTAACATCAGCCATGTAATTACCCAAGTGTTTAAGCATATCGGAATTGTATTTCAATTGTCTACCAAAATAAGCATTAAAATTTTCTTGTTTGACAATGAAATTATCAAACTCTTCTAAGCATTGTCTAGCAGACGTATAGGGAGGAATATCACCTTCATCAAATCTATAGAGAGAATTTACCTTTATTACCTGTTTCGGGTTATCAAGACCATGAGGTTCTTCAATAGGTAATGGATTACGATCATATGTTTCTTCAACAGGCGGTAGAGTAAGACCATGTATTTCTTCAATTGGAGGTAAATTCTTAACATCTTCAGCTTTAATACCTTTTTCTTTCATAGATTTCTTTGCCTCTTGCATATCTTCAGGACTGAGAAATAGAACACCTCTCTTCTTCAGAGTTGGTTTAGGAATAGGCTCAGTAATTGGAGCAGATGGCTCAGAAAGTGTCCAATTATTTTCATTTGCCAACATATTATTCAATAGAATTTCAGCTTCATCCGGTGTTCTTTCCCTGAAAACAGAACCAGCACAACTATCCAGGTAATCTCTGGAAGCATCGGTTAGTCCATTATAAAAGATATCAAGTATTTCATTTTTCTTAAGAGAATGATCAGGCAAAGCATTAAGCAACTTGAGAAGCCTCCCCCAAGCTTGTGGGAGACTCTCTTCTTCAATTTGCACAAAGTTGTATATTTCCCTCAAAGCAGCTTGTTTCTTATGAGCAGGGAAATATTTAGCAAAGAAATAATAAATCATATCCTGGGGACTACGCACACAACTAGGATCAAGAGAATTAAACCATATCTTAGCATCACCCTTTAATGAGAACGAAAATATTTTAAGGATATAAAAGTAACGAGATCTCTCATCATTAGTGAACAGGGTGGCTATATCATTTAATTTAGTAAGATGTGCCACAACAATTTCAGATTCATAGCCATAAAAAGGATAAGATTCAACCAAAGTAATTATACCAGGATCAACAGAGAATTCATAATCCTTATCGGCAACACAGATAGGTGAAGTTGCAAAAGCAGGGTCAGGTCTCATTCTATCATTAAGAGATTGCTGATTCCATTTAACTAATAACCTCTTGAGTTCATATCTATCTTTGCAAGCTAAAATAGCTGCAGAAGCTTCCATATCAAAAACATAACCCTCAGGAATAACAGGCATATCTTCATCATCACTTTCATCAATATAATCAGTTTCAATAATTTCTTCCTCTCTAACTCTAGCAATTTGTTCATCAAGAAATTCACTAAGAGCACGATAGTATCAAGCATAGAAGTAGTTTCATCATAAGTATCATGCATAGCGAAGTGGCATCATCAATAACATGCGACATATCGTAAGCGAATAGCGAAGCGAGGTTTAGGTGTCGCAAGCTTACTCAAAAGCAGAAGGTGAATCAAATGCGAGCTAGATGGCGCTTCCTTACCTCCCCTCGTAGTTGAGGGATAAATTGTTGTCTTAGCGTCTTTCAAGTTCTTCATAGTGACCAGCAGATATAAATCCCAAGTGACTCAAAGAATAGAGCTATGCTCCCCGGCAACGGTGCCAGAAAATAGTCTTGACAACCCACAAGTATAGGGGATCACAACAGTTTTTGAGGGTGGAGTATTCAACCCAAATTTATTGATTCGACACAAGGGGAGCCAAAGAATATTCTCAAGTATTAGCAACTGAGTTGTCAATTCAGCCACACCTGGATAACTTATTATCTACAGCAAAGTATTTAGTAGCAAAGTAATATGATAGTAGTGGTAACGGTAACAAAGGTAACGGTAGCAAAAGTAATATTTTTGGTGTTTTGTAGTGATTGTAACAATAGCGACGGAAAAGTAAATAAGCGGGAACCAATATACGAAAAGCTCGTAGGCATTGGATCGGTGATGGAGAATTATGCCGGATGCGGTTCATCATGTAACAATCATAACATAGGGTGACACAGAACTAGCTCCAATTCATCAATGTAATGTAGGCATGTATTCCGAATATAGTCATACGTGCTTATGGAAAAGAACTTGCATGACATCTTTTGGCCTACCCTCCGTGGCAGCGGGTCCTAATGGAAACTAAGGGATATTAAGGCCTCCTTTTAATAGAGAACCGGAACAAAGCATTAGCACATAGTGAATACATGAACTCCTCATACTATGGTCATCACCGGAGTGGTCCCGATTATTGTCACTTGAGGTTGCGGATCATAACACATAGTAGGTGACTATAGACTTGCAAGATAGGATCAAGAACACACATATATTCATGAAAACATAATAGGTTCAGATCTGAAATCATGGCACTCGGGCCCTAGTGACAAGCATTAAGCATAGCAAAGTCATAGCAACATCAATCTCGAACATAGTGGATACTAGGGATCGAACCCTAACAAAACTAACTCGATTACATGATATATCTCATCCAACCCATCACCGTCCAGCAAGCCTCACGATGGAATTACTCACGCCGCGGCGGTGAGCATCATGAAATTGGTGATGGAGGATGCTTGATGATGACGATGGCGTGAATCCCCTCTTGAGCCCGAACGGACTCCAGATCAGCCCTCCTGAGAGGTTTTAGGGCTTAGCGGCAGCTCCGTATCGTAGAACGCGATGATTGCTTCTCCTTGATTTTTTCCTCCCTGAAAGCAAATATATAGAGTTGGAGTTGGCGTCAGAGGAGCTCCAGGGGGCCCACGAGGTAGGGGGCGCGCCCTAGGGGAGGCGCGCCCCCACCTCGTGGGACAGTGTGGCCCCCTGGTCTTCGTCTTTGGCAAGGATTTTTTATTATTTCTGAAAAGACGTTCCATGGAGTTTCAGGTCATTCCAAGAACTTTTGTTTCTGCACATAAATAACACCATGGAAAGTCTGCTGAAAACAGCGTCAGTCCGGGTTAGTTCCATTCAAATCATGCTAGTTAGAGTCCAAAACAAGGGCAAAAGTGTTTGGAAAAGTAGATACGACGGAGACGTATCAGGTATCCTATGAAGACACATTTCTCTGATTTGGGTTCGAGCTTATCAGGTTGAAGCTTTTTCACATAAGCATCGCAACCCCAAACTTTAAGAAACGACAACTTGGGTTTCTTCACAAACCACAGTTAATATGGTGTCGTCTCAACGGATTTCGATGGTGCCCTATTTAACGTGAATGCAGCCGTCTCTAAAGCATAACCCCAAAACGATAGTGGTAAATCAGTAAGAGACATCATAGATAGCACCATATCTAACAAAGTGCGGTTACGACATTCGGACACACCATTACGATGTGGTGTTCCAGGTGGCATGAGTTGCGAAACTATTCCGCATTGTTTCAAATGAAGACCAAACTCATAACTCAAATATTCACCTCCATGATCAGACCGTAGAAACTTTATTTTCTTGTTACAATGATTTTCCACTTCACTCTGAAATTCTTTGAACTTTTCAAATGTTTCAGACTTATGTTTCATCAAGTAGATAGACCCATATCTGCTCAAATCATCTGTGAAGGTCAGAAAAGAACGATTTCTGCTGCGAGCATCAACACTCCTCGGATCGCATACATCAGTATGTATTATTTCCAATAAGTCTGTTGCTCGCTCCCTTATTCCGAAGAACGGAGTCTTATTCATCTTGACCATGAGGCATGTTCGCAAGCATCAAGTGATTCATAATCAAGTGATTCCAAAAGCCCATCAGCATGGAGTTTCTTCATGCGCTTTACACCAATATGACCTAAATGGCAGTGCCACAAATAAGTTGCACTATCATTATTAAACTTGTATCTTTTGGCTTCAATACTATGAATATGTGTATCACTACTATCGAGATTTAATAAAAATAGACCTCTCATCAAGGGTGCATGACCATAAAAGATATTACTCATATAAATAGAACAACCGTTATTCTCTGATTTAAGTGAATAACCGTATCGCATCAAACAAGATCCAGATATAATGTTCATGCTTAACGCCGGCATCAAATAATAAGTATTCAGGTCTAAAACTAATCCCGAAGGTAGATGTAGAGGTATCGTGCCGACCGCGATCACATCGACTTTGGAACCATTTCCCACGTGCATCATCACCTCGTCCTTAGCCAATCTTCGCTTAATCCATAGCCCCTGTTTCGAGTTGCAAATATGAGCAACAGAACCGGTATCAAATACACAGGTGCTACTACGAGCATTAGTAAGGTACACATCAATAACATGTATATCAAATATATCGTTCACTTTGCCATCCTTCTTATCCACCAAATACTTGGGGCAGTTCCGCTTCCAGTGACTAGTCCCTTTGCAGTAGAAGCACTCAGTCTCAGGCGTAGGTCCGGAGTTGGGCTTCTTCACTTGAGCAGCAACTTGCTTGCCGTTCTTCTTGAAGTTCCTTTTCTTCCCTTTGCCCTTCTTATTGAAACTAGTGGTCTTGTTAATCATCAACACTTGATGCTCCTTCTTGATTTCTACCTCCGCAGCCTTTAGCATCGCGAAGAGCTCGAGAAATGTCCTATCCATCCCTTGCATATTATAGTTCATCACGAAGCTTTTGTAGCTTGGTGGCAGTGATTGAAGAACTCGGGAATATTAACTCCCAGTTGATTCAAGTGGTTGTGGTACTAGACATTCTGAGTATGTGTTCACTGACATAACTATTCTCCTCCATCTTGCAGCTATAGAACTTATTGGAGACTTAATATCTCTCAATTCGGGCATTTGCTTGAAATATTAACTTCAACTCCTGGAACATCTCATATGCTCCATGACGTTCAAAACGTCGTCGAAGTCCCAATTCTAAGCCGTAAAGCATGGCACATTGAACTATTGAGTAGTCATCAGGTTTGCTCTGCGAGACGTTCATAACGTCTGGTGTTGCTCCTGCAGCGGGTCTTGCACCTAGCGATGCTTTTAGGACGTAATTCTTCTGTGCAGCAATGAGGATAATCCTCAAGTTACGGACCCAGTCTATGTAGTTGCTACCATCATCTTTCAACTTAGCTTTCTCTAGGAACGCATTAAAATTTAAAGGAACAGTAGCACGGGCCATTTATCTACAACAACATAGACATGCAAAATACTATCAGGTAGTAAGTTCATGATAAATTAAAGTTCAATTAATCATATTACTTAAGAACTGCCACGTAGATAGACATCCCTCTGGTCATCTAAATGATCACGTGATCCATATCGACTAAACCATGTTTGATCATCACATGAGATGGAGTAGCTTTCAATGGTGAACATCACTATGTTGATCATATCTACTATATGATTCACGTTCGACCTTTCGGCCTTAGTTTTCCGAGGCCATATCTGCATATGCTAGGCTCGTCAAGTTTAACCCGAGTATTCTGCATGTGCAAAACTGGCTTGCACGCGTTGTATGTGAACATAGAGCTTATCACACCCGATCATCACGTGGTGTATCGGCACGATGAACTGTAGCAACGGTGCATACTCAGGGAGAACATTTGTACCTTGAAATTTAGTGCGGGATCATCTTATAATGCTACCTCCGTACTAAGCAAAATAAGATGCATAAAGGATAAACATCATATGTAATCAAAAATAAGGATATGATACGGCCATCATCATCTTGTGCCTTTGATCTCCATCTCCAAAGCACCGTCATGATCACCATCGTCACCGGCTTGACACCATGATCTCCATCGTAGCATCGTTGTCGTCTCACCAACTATTGCTTCTACGACTATCGCTACCGCTTAGTGATAAAGTAAAGCAATTACATGGCAATTGCATTTCATACAATAAAGCGACAACCATATGGCTCCTGCCAGTTGCCGATAACTGTTACAAAACATGATCATCTCATACAACAATTTATATATCATCATGTCTTGACCATATCACATCACAACATGCCCTGCAAAAACAAGTACCGAACGTACAGCACCTCCGCGATCTGCACATGTTGAGCTCGATGATGTCCCTCGAACTCTTGATCCAGTTGAGGCCGAGGGAGAGTTTTGTCGACCTGACGATTAATGGCGGCAGTGATGATGAAGTTTACGGCGCAGGCTTCGCCTAAGCACTACTGACGATATAGCGATGAGGTGTGTAACTGTGGAGGGAACCGCTGCAGCTAAGAGAAGACTTGGTGTTCTAGGGTGCCCCCTGCCCCCGTATATAAAGGAGGGGAGGGGGAGGCCGGCCGGCCCTCTAGGGCGTGCCAGGAGAGGGGAGTCCTACTAGGACTCCAAGTCCTAGTAGTATTCCACCTAAGGAAGAGGGGGAAGAAGGAAGGGAGAGGGGGAAGGGAAGGAAAGGGGGGCGTCGCCCCCTTCCCCTAGTCCAATTCAGACCCAAGGGGAGGGTCAGCCAGCCCCTTGTGGCCCTTCCTCTCTCTCCCCACTAAGGCTCATCAAGGCCCATTAGTTCCCCCGGGGGGTTCCGATAACCCTCCGGCACTCTGATAGTTATCCGGTACCTCTCGAAACTCATCCGGTGTCCGAATAACATCATCCAATATATCAATCTTTATGTCTCGACCATTTCGAGACTCCTCGTCATGTCCGTGATCTCATTCGGGACTCCGAACAAACTTCGGTCATCAAATCACATAACTCATAATACAAATGTCATCGAACGTTAAGCGTGTGGACCCTACGGGTTCGAGAACTATGTAGACATGAAGACACATCTCCGGTCAATAACCAATAGAGGAACCTGGATGCTCATATCGGCTCCTACATATTCTACAAAGATCTTTATCGGTCAACACGCATAACAACATACGTTGTTCCCTTTGTCATCGGTATGTTACTTGCCCGAGATTCGATCGTCGGTATCATCATACCTAGTTCAATCTCGTCACCGTCAAGTCTCTTTACTCATTCTGTAATGTATCATCCTGTGACTAACTCATTAGTCACATTGCTTGCAAGGCTCATAGTGATATGCATTACCGAGAGGGCCCAGAGATACCTCTCCGATACACAGAGTGACAAATCCTAATCTCTCTCTATGCCAACTCAAGAAACACCACCAGAGACACCTGTAGAGCATCTTTATAATCACCCAGTTACAGTGTGATGTTTGATAGCACACAAGGTGTTCCTTCGGTATTCGGAAGTTGCATAATCTCATAGTCTGAGAAACATGTATAAGTCATGAAGAAAGCAATAGCAGAAAAACTAAATGATCATTATGCTAAGCTAACAGATGGGTCTTGTCCATCACATCATTCTCTAATGATGTGACCCCGTTCATCAAATGACAACACATGTCTATGGCTAGGAAACTTAACCATCTTTGATTAACGAGCTAGTCAAGTAGAGGCGTACTAGGGACACTCTGTTTGTATCCACACATGTACTAAGTTTCTGATTAATACAATTCTAGCATGAATAATAAACATTTATCATGATATAAGGAAATATAAATAACAACTTTATTATTGCCTCTAGGGCATATTTCCTTCACTCCCCGTTGTAGCCCTGGCAAGGCTCTTTTTTCTGCTCTATGTTACCTCTGATGTATCCTCGTCTTCTAATGAATGAAAGCATTTCCATCCTAAATTGGGATGTTCGTGGTCTTAACTGTCCGAATCGTCGCACTACCGTTCATGAGACAATCACTGCTACCTCTTGCAACCTTGTTTGCCTCCAGGAAACGAAATTGGCAACGGTTGATCCTTTCTTGGCTGCTTTTTTGGGTGGCCAACGACTGAAAAACTATGTTGAGCGGCCAGCGGATGGAACCATAGGAGCCATCCTCTTTCTCTGGAACGAAGACTTCATTAAGGTGGATAATATTTCCTTGGGAACCTTTAGCATCTCTGCTACCATCACTATTGTCAGCACTCTTGTTTCCTTCAAACTCACTTCGGTTTATGGTCCTACTAGAAGCAACCTTAAAGATGTTTTTCCCAAGAGCTTGTCAGACTTAAACCGCAACAGGGTACGCGATGGCTGGTTGCGGGCGACTTCAATCAAATCTATCGTGCGCGAGACAAAAACCGCGCAAACCTAGATCGCTCTCGTCTTGTGTGCCTCCGAAATGCCCTCTACTCCTGTGAACTGAAAGAGATCCACCTCCAGAACATGAAGATTACTTGGAGAAATGAGCAAGCTAACCCGACCATGAGAAAGTTAGATTCTTTCTTCTGCAATGATGACTGGGACGTTCAGTTTGGCTCTCACATCCTTCATGCTCTCTCATCCTCGCTCTCGGATCACTGCCTACTCTTTTGGCTAGCGACAAGGGACCAAGACGACCCAAAACTTTTCAATTTGAAAATTTCTGGATGAAGTAGCCCAACTTCAAGAGAATTGTCCATGATGCTTGGAGCAAGGGAACAAGCCACTCCGAGCCCTATCAAGTGCTCTTTCACAAGGTAAAAAGAACAAGCCAGTGCCTCAGGTGGTGGAGCAAATCCATCTTCTCTAATCACAAAGTGCAGCTCCACATGGCCCTCGAGATCATCTTCCGCCTCGACATGGCTCAAGAGACCAGGACACTCAGCTTGGCTAAATGGAATTTGAGGGAGGACCTCAAAAAGAAGGTGGTGGCCTTGGTGGTTCTTGAGCGAACCAGGAGAATAAAAAGTTCGAGAGTTAAGTTACTCAAAGAGGGGGATGCGAATACCCGTTTCTTTCACCTCTGTATCAACCATCGCCGAAGAAAAAACTTCATTCACCGCCTTAAGCACAACAATGGTTGGGTCACCAGTCATAATCACACGAAGGACATTATCTAGAGACACTTTTCAAAAGCCATTGGGAAGGGCCTCCCGTGCTCCAAGGACTTCAATTGGGGCTGCATCCCGTCGTTGACTTGTGACCACTCTGACCTGGGTGCCCTTTTCACTGAGGAGGAGGTCCAGGCTGCGATCAACGAACTTCCTGGGGACAAAGCTCCGGGCCCTGACGGTTTCACAGGAGTCTTCTTCAAGGAACGTTGGGACATCATTAAACCTGAGATAATGCTTGTTGTCAACAGTTTCTCCAATCTCCATGTCAACAATCTTCACTAGCTCAACTCAGCCAACATTGCTCTCATCCCTAGAAAGGATGGAGCGAAGGACATCTCTGACTTCCGTCCAATAAGTTTGATTCACGCGGTTGCTAAGATTATCGCGAAAATAATGGCCACTCGACTGGCCCCTCATATGCCCGAGCTGGTTTCCAACACACAGAGTGCTTTTATTAAGAAAAGAAGTATTCATGATAACTTCTTGTATGTCCGCAACTTGGCCCATCGATTTCACCGTGCCAAATCTCCAACCCTGTTATTCAAGCTTGACATAAAAAAGCCTTCAACTCGGTTCCATGGGACTACCTCATGGACTTATTGCGTCACCATCATTTCCCATGTCTTTTCTGTGACTGGATTTCGATGCTTCTTTCCATGGCCTCTTCCAGGGTGCTCCTTAATGGTATTGCGGGTGACCCTATCAAGCATGGTCGTGGGCTTTGTTGGGGAATGTAGCATGCAATTTCAAAAATTTCATACGCTCACGCAAGATCTATCTAGGAGATGCATAGCAACGAGAAGGGGAGAGTGTGTCCACATACCCTCGTAGACCGAAAGCGGAAGCGTTTGACAACGCGGTTGATGTAGTCGAACTTCTTCTCGTTCCGACCGATCAAGTACCAAATGTACAACACCTCCGAGTTCTGCACACGTTCAGTTCGATGACGTCCCTCGAACTCTTGTTCCAGCAAAGTGTCGAGGGAGAGTTCCGTCAGCACGACGGCGTGGTAACGGTGATGGTGAAGTAATCCACGCAGGGCTTCTCCTAAGCACTACATGAATATGATCGAAGGCGTAAACTGTGGAGGGGGCGCCGCACACGGCTAACAATTGTTGGTGTGTGTTCTAGGCGCCCCCTCCCCATATTATATAGGTGGGAGTGGGAGGGGAGCAGCCTTGGGGCGCCCCAAGTAGGAGGAATCCTACTTGGGGGCCTCCTCCAATTCGGCCTCCCCCTTTCCTTATCTCCGGAGTGGGGAAGGAAAGAGGGGAGAGGGGAAAGGAAGGGGGAATCCTATTCCCTCTATTTACTTTCCTCCTCCCCTTTTCCTTTCTCCACTTAGATCAGCCCATATGGGGTGCACCAGCCCACAAGGGGCCGGTCTGTCCCGCCCTAGGCCCAATAAGGCCCATATCTTTGCCTGGGGGGGGGGGGGTGTGCCCGGAACCCCTTCCGGTGACCCGATACGTACCCGGTACCCCCGGAACACTTCCGGTGTCTGAATAGTATCGTCCTATATATGAATCTTTACCTCTAGACCATTTCGAGACTCCTCGTCATGCCCGTGATCTCATCCGGGACTCTGAACAACATTCGGTCACCAAACCACATAACTCATATAATACAAAATCGTCATCGAACGTTAAGCGTGCGGACCCTACGGGTTCGAGAACTATGTAGACATGACCGAGACACCTCTCTGGTCAATAACCAATAGAGGAACATGGATGCTCATATTGGTTCCCACATATTTACGAAGATCTTTATCGGTCGTACCGTAATGACAACATACGTTATTCCCTTTGTCATCGGTATGTTACTTGCCCGAGATTCGATAGTCGGTACCTTCATACCTAGTTCAATATCATTACCGGCAAGTCTCTTTACTTGTTCCGTAATGCATCATCCTGCAACTAACTCATTAGTCACATTGCTTGCAAGGCTTATTATGACGTGCATTACCGAGAGGGCCCAGAGATACCTCTTCGATACTCGGAGTGACAAATCCTAATCTCGATCTATGCCAACCCAACAAACACCCTTGGAGATATGTGTAGAGCATCTTTATAGTCACCCGATTATGTTGTGACGTTTGATAGCACACAAGGCATTCCTCCGGTATCCAGGAGTTGCTTAATCTCATAGTCAAAGGAATATGTATATGACATGAAGAAAGCTATAGCAATAAAACTGAATGATCATTATGCTAAGCTAACGGATGGGTCTTGTCCATCACATCATTCTCCTAATGATGTGATCCCGTTCATCAAATGACAACACATGTCTATGGTTATCTTTGATTAACGAGCTAGTCTAGTAGAGGCTTACTAGGGACACGGTGTTTTGTCTATGTATGCACACATGTATCAAGTTTCCGGTTAATACAGTTCTAGCATGAATAATAAACATTTATCATGATATAAGGAAATATAAAATAACAACTTTATTATTGCCTCTAGGGCATATTTCCTTCAGTCTCCCACTTGCACTAGAGTCAATAATCTAGATCACATCGCCATGTGATTTAACACCAATAGGTCACATCACCATGTGATTAACACCCATAGTTCACATTGCCATGTGACCAACACCCAAAGGGTTTACTAGAGTCAGTAATCTAGTTCACATCGCCATGTGATTAACACCCAAAGAGTACTGTGGTGTAATCATGTTTTGGTTGTGAGAGAGGTTTAGTCAACGGGTCTTCCACATTCAGAGCCATATGTATTTTGCAAATTTTCTATGTATACAATGCTCTACATCACTGGTACGCGTCGCTCCTAAACAAACGGTTTTAAACCCTTTCCGTGATGACATTTGGAACCGTCGCCAAGTGAGTGTGGGCGATAGGGGGGGGTCCTTCCCACACGACCTAGAAACCGTCGGGGATATGCCCTCCTGGCACACATGCTCGACAAAATGTGGTGTGCGACCGGCGAGCACTCAAATACATAACTACATACAGTAGAGCTAAAAAATACAATTATACGACGAAATTGTTTCCGGTCGCAAGTACATCCCACACAGTCAGTCCCCTCTGAACGTTTCCGTTCATATGTACATCCCACACAGTCGCTCCAAGGAAAACGTTTCCGTTCACAGGTAGATCACACACAATTTTTCCCGTTAAATCGTTTGCGTTATTGAATGTATCACACACGGTCCGTAGAAGAAACTGTGTGGGAATGGTTGTCCATCACACACAATTTTTATGTGGTAAACGTTTGCGCAAGGTGGCCTAATGCAAACAGTTTTCAAGAGAAAGTCGTGTGTGATTGTTCATTGATCCAACACGGTTTATTCCTAGAAACTGTGTGCGTTGCCTGAGGTCATCGCCCACGGTATTTTTTCAACAACCGTTTGCAATAGCAAAACCCAATTAGCAGGCTAATTATTCGATTATTCATAATCCATTTATTAATCTAATTGACATTTCATATTAAGCACAAAATATATTTCATTTCCATATTAAGGAAGCATAATTTCATAATTGAAATACATCAGAGTACAACATGATATAGCTTCAGCACTCAACTACCCCATTGCACAATCAAGCACAGACAAGTTCCACATGCAACATGTAGAACCTTTCGAAATTAGCATCATAGACGGTATATAGACAGATGCATCTCATCTGAAAACTGCTGAAGCGGAAGGCGAATATTGAGCCTTCATTCATGTTGAAGGTCTTTGCAACTTTAGGCCAGTGCCTATGGATGATTGACCGTCCGTGCTTCGTCCTCTTCAGGAACACTTAAATATTGAACTGTGGGTGTTGTATGAAAACCTTCCTCGCCTCCTGACCATAGAGGTGGTTTGAGAGGTAATCATCAGTGAACTGCTTTGGAAAGGCACGAAAACAAGGATGTGCATAAATATCTTCTCTATATTGGAAATAGGGCAAAGGAATAAAAAAAGGCAAGGTATAATAGTTAGTACCATCTTGTAGTGAACTGATGTCTTCTTCATTGTGTAGACAAAGATCTTGTTGTTTTTTGTCGCTAATTTCTTTATCCTAACAATCTTTGTGAGTTTCTTGATTTGATTGATATTCATGGACAACTCATTTCCCCATATGCAAAAAGGGTCGAACAGTGGGTCAAAACCTCTGACAGCAGGACCTACATGTGCAAGACCAAATTGTTAAAAACCAAAATATTAGAATGGTTCCTGCAATTGCACAATAGTGTGCTATTAGACAACGGACCATGCACGCGCTAACCTCGATTGTAAACCTCAGTGCTTCCCATTGTTTCCCTGCAACACATATAAGGTAGTTAGTCATCAGGTTAATTAAGGGTTCGCATGCTATCAGTAAAATATGTTGATGAAAAATAAGCACATTGTAGATTCATCAGATTAATTCAAGCCACACGGAAAACCCATTTATCCAAACCAAGCATGATTAAGAACTAGGAAATATAGCACTTGTTTATGTTTCTCATGTATTAAGTGCAGCCAAATTCGATTTATTCCTCACATGCACAAGAATACAAAATTCTACCCATGATAATTGGACATCGCATCTCAGAATTGAACCAAGCAGTTAACTAAACACCACAAAAAATGAACCAAACATTAACTGAGCACCACATTGCACAATATAACATACTCCTAATAGAAGATCTGACAGTTCACCAAACAGTTAACTACAACCAATTTTACCAATTGTATTTGTTTCTCATGTATTTACTACAGCCAAATTCAATTTATTCCTCACATGGTATACAATAACAGAATGCACTCACAATTTTGTAAATATAAATTTGATTTATTTCTCACATGGAACACAATACAAAATTGCAGCCTGAAGAATTGAACATCACATTTGCAGAATTGAACCAAACAGTTAACTGAAGACGACAACTAATTAAAAAAATAGTTAATAAGTGAGCACCACACTACATGACATATAGAACATATACACTAGAGCAACAGATTGCATGGTAAAATTAGATAGCACAATTCACTAGAATTTGTGAAGGAAAGGCAGGAGCATCACACGCAACGGGTAAACCGAGCATGCTTAACCGGCGTAGCTAGCAAATGGCAAGGTGCTCCTCCAAGATCTGGGGGTCGGCACGAATGGCGGCGCTTATTTGGTGGAGGGGTCGGTGATTTGGGTGGAAGGTGTCGCGCTCGCGCCGGCGGTCGGGGCATGTGGGATGTGGAAGGAGGAGGAGGATGGGGGTCGGGTGTGGATTATCTGCCTGGATAGACGAGACCGAGCAGCGTGAAGGAGGGTCGCCGACGAGGAGGCGGTGCTGCAAGCAAGGAGTGAAGGTTTCAACTTGGAAAGGAAGGCAAAAAGAGGGGAAATGTGGCTTTTGGTAAGGGGGAGGGGGCGGGGAGGTAGATATTTCTGCGGAAGCCGAAGATTTGGAATCCTTTAGCGAAAAAACTGGCGCGCAAAGTGTCATCAGACACGGTCCCTTATTCAGAACTGCGTACCATATGTGGACATCACAAATGATTCAGATAGCTTAACCCGTGTGTGATGAGTTTGAACGTCAAAAGTTTTGGTTCGAATTTCCATGGTTACAGTGGTCTTCCACGTCATTGCATAATTTGGGTACACAAAGGAGAATACAGCACACCCACACTTCTTAATCGAGCAACTTCAGCAATTAAACAAAGCTAGCTGACCTAAACATTACTCTAACAAATTAAAGACCGGCGCTCTTAATTAAACAAAACAAAGAGTACTACTACGGCTGGTGCTCGTCGATCTCCGACGCCGCCTCCATGTTCAGCTTGCTCCCGACGGTGTCTTGGGGAAGGGGCTCCATGGCATCCATCGCACCATACTCGGCAAGCATCTCGCCATCCGCGTCCGCCATCTCTTTGGAAAAGGCCGCCACGAGCTGGGCGTGGGCAGATGCGATCTGGGCTTGGACGGGCTCCGGCGTCGCAAGGTATGCGGCGGAGGAACGGACGGCTGCTAGAACGCTCTTAGCGATTGCCAGCTCTTCGGTCGTGGGTTGCCGACCATTGTCGGAGAAGCTTCGTTCGATTTGTGCAGTGACCGTCGGGAGCTGGGCGTGGGCGGCCTCGACATGGTCGTTGGCGGCCTCCATCAGGGCTAAGGCCGCCGCTGCAGACTGGACAGCTGCTGTGCCACTCTCGCCAGTTGCTATCCCCGAGGCAGATGTTGCTGCCGCCACCTGAGAAGCAACAACGGCCATTTGGGCAGCCTTTGCCGCCCGGTCGCAGATTGCGGCTGCGCTCATGCACCTTGTTAGCACGCGCATGGCGGCTGCGGCCGCGCTCTCGCTGGAGTGGGCCACCGAAGTTGCCCTCACGACGCGGGTCCACATGCCCATCTTTCACCGGCGATGATTGAACAGTGAAATGATATTTGGGGAGCGAGCTAGTGTGCTTGAGACGCCGGCTGTGGAATGTAGCTGACGCACCTTCTCGCATAAGCCATAGGCGTACTATACACCGACGGTGCTCCAGGATATTTTGTGCTGCATCTCACATGGTTGCTGATAATAAACTATGTGCGATCTACTTGATTTTTCATCTTGATTTGAATGGCATAATGGGATCACAACGGCAATGGACGATGTTTCAATTGCTATATCTTTTTATCTGGAGTGAACATGCAACTATATGTGTGTCGTAAAAGAATTGGAATTATTCAGGGTTCGTTTAAACATTTAATACATTAAATTGGTTTTCTAGCCATTTCAAGTGAAAAATCAAAAATTAAACTACATGCACATGCCCCGGTGCATATAAATTGGTTGAAAAATCAAATCTATGTCCTTGGGTGCATGCTTAGGTCCCACGCATGAAATGGGAATGAATTTCAAACACCAGGGAACAGTTGATTGCCGGCAAAACATTGAGATGCCTAGTTTTTAAATTCTAGTACATCCGAAACTCGTCTGAAATTCATGAAACTTGGCATGCTATTATGGAGCGACATTAACATGCCGTGGTACAAATTTTGTCCCATTTGGGGCAGGTTTGGTTATATGCTTCTCACAAACCGGAGCTTCTCACAACAAGCATGATGGTTTTCCGTAGGGAACGTCCCACCTTTGGGGACGAAACGATATCCATTGCCTCTTATTGCTTTCAAATTTTTCTCGAGTCAACATAGAACAATAGGACTGTTGTGTGAATTTTTGTGATTTTTCGGGGTTCGTTTGGACATTTTTATGCATTAATTGAGTTTTCAATGCATTTTATGTGCATAATTCAAATTTGAACTACATGCACATGCTCTAGTGCATATAAATTGGTTAAAAAACCAAATATGTGTCCTTGGGTGCATCCTTAGGTCCCATGCAAGAAATGGGAATGAATTTCAAACACCAGGGTACCGTTGATTGCCGGTAAAACATTGAGATGCTTGGTTTTTAGATTCTAGTAAATCCAAAACTCATCTGAAATTCATGAAACTTGGCATACTATCATGGAGCAGCATCAACATGACGTGGTAAATTTTTTGTCCCATTTGGGGCAGGTTTGGGTATATGCTTCTCACAACCCGGAGCTTCTCACAACAAGCATGATGGTTTTCGGTAGGGAACGTCCCACCTTTGGGGACGAAACGATATCCATTGCCTCTTATTGATTACAAATTTACCCTCATGTCAACATAGAACAACAAGAGTGTTGTGTGAATTTTTGTGTTTTTTCGGGGTTCGTTTGGACATTTTTATACATTAACTGAGTTTTCAATGCGTTTATGTGCATAATTCAAATTTGAACTACATGCACATGCTCCAGTGCATATAAATTGGTTGAGAAATCAAAAATGTGTCCTTGGGTGCATGCTTAGGTCCCATGCAAGAAATGGGAATGAATTTCAAACACCAGGGCACCGTTGATTGTCGGCAAACATTGAGATGCCTGGTTTTTAAATTCTAGTAAATCCAAAACTCGTCTGAAATTCATGAAACTTGGCATGCTATCATGGATCGGCATCAACATGCCGTGGTACAAATATTGTCCCATTTGGGGCAGGTTTGGGTATATGCTTCTCACAAACCGTAGCTTCTCACAACAAGCATGATGGTTTTCGGTAGGGAACGTCCCACCGTTGGGGCAAAACGATATCATTGCCTCTTATTGCTTTAATTTCTTTTTCTTGTGTCAACATAGAACAACAGGAGTGTTGTGTGAATTTTTGTGATTTTTCGGGGTTCGTTTGGACATTTTGATGCATTAACTGAGTTTTCAATGCATTTATGTGCATAATTCAAATTTGAACTACAGGCACATGCTCCAGTGCATATAAATTGGTTGAAAAATCAAATCCGTGTCCTTGGGTGCATGCTTAGGTCCCATGCAAGAAATGGGAATGAATTTGAAACACCAGGGCACCGTAGATTGCCGGCAAAACATTGAGATGCCTGGTTTTTAAATTCTAGTAAATCCAAAACTCATATGAAATTCATGAAACTTGGCATGCAATCATGGAGCGGTCTCAACATGCTGTGGTACAAATTTTGTCCCATTTGGGGCAGGTTTGGGTATATGCTTCTCGCAAACCGGAACTTCTCATAACAAGCATGATGGTTTTCGGTAGGGAACATCCCACCTTTGGGGATGAAACGATATACATTGCCTCTTATTGCTTTCAAAAAAAATTCTCCTGTCAACATACAACAAAAGGAGTGTTGTGTGAATTTTTTTGATTTTCGGGGTTCGTTTGGACATTTTTGATGCATTAACTGAGTTTTCAATGCATTTATGTGCATAATTCAAATTTGAACTACATGCACATGCTCCAGTGCATATAAATTGGTTGAAAAAATCAAATATGTGTCCTTGGGTGCATGCTTAGGTCCCATGCAAGAAATGGGAATGAATTTCAAACACCAGGGCACCGTTGATTGCCGGCAAAACATTGAGATGCCTGGTTTTTAAATTCTAGTAAATCCAA
Organism: Aegilops bicornis; assembly: GCA_021605145.1. Lineage (NCBI taxonomy): Eukaryota > Viridiplantae > Streptophyta > Magnoliopsida > Poales > Poaceae > Aegilops > Aegilops bicornis. The sequence goes on along the minus strand of CM038673.1, from coordinate 322,165,879 downwards.
AACTCATCTGAAATTCATGAAACTTGGCATGCTATCATGGAGCGGCATCAACATGTCATGGTACAAATTTTGTCCCATTTGGGGCAGGTTTGGGTATATGCTTCCCACAAACCAGAGCTTCTCACAACGAGCATGATGGTTTTCGGTAGGGAACGTCCCATGTTTGGGAACGAAATGATATCCATTGCCTCTTATTGCTTTCAAACTTTTTTTCATGTCAACATAGAACAACAGGAGTGTTGTGTGAATTTTTATGATTTTTCGGGGTTCGGACATTTTTATGCATTAACTGAGTTTTCAATGCATTTATGTGCATAATTCAAATTTGAACTACATGCACATGCTCCAGTGCATATAAATTGGTTGAAAATTCAAATATGTGTCCTTCGATGTATGCTTAGGTCCCATGCAAGAAATGGGAATTAATTTCAAACACCAGGGCACCATTGATTGCCAGCAAAACATTAAGATGCCTGGTTTTTAAATTCTAGTAAATCCAAAACTCGTTTGAAATTCATGAAACTTGGCATGCTATCATGGAGCGGCATCAACATGCCGTGGTGCAAATTTTGTCCCATTTGGGGCAGGTTTGGGTATATGCTTCTCACAAACCGGAGCTTCTCACAACAAGCATGATGGTTTTCGGTAGGGAACGTCCCACCTTTGGGGACGAAACAATATCCATTGCATCTTATTGCTTTCAATTTTTTTTTCGTGTCAACATAGAACAACAGGAGTGTTGTGTGAATTTTTGTGATTTTTCGGGGTTCGTTTGGACATTTTTATGCATTAACTGAGTTTTCAATGCATTTATGTGCATAATTCAAATTTGAACTACATGCACATGCTCCATTGCGTATAAATTGGTTGAAAAATCAAATATGTGTCCTTGGGTGCATGCTTAGGTACCATGCAAGAAATGGGAATGAATTTCAAACACCAGGGCACCGTTGATTGCCGGCAAAACATTGAGATGCCTGGTTTTTAAATTCTAGTAAATCCAAAATTCTGCTAACCATTCACGTGACGCCACATGTCTTGATTTTAATGGCTGTAGGAGGTGCCGTGCGGACAGCTGCTTGAACTTGACGGAACAGGAGGCGTGCGAGCGCCGTCCAATGCGCAGGTTGACCGAGAGGCGTGCAAGCTATCCTCGAGTGTGTAGGCTCATCAAGAAGCGTGCGAACTATACGCTGCGCGTGCTCACTGGGAAGCGAGCCCTTTGACTTCCATGGCCGCCCGCCTTGCTCGCATCCTCTCCATTAATGGCGCCCAAGCTGCAGTTTAATTTGCTTTTTAAATATAAAACACTCATCGCAAACATTTTAGTTAGAAAACCCGTATGCAAACCGATAACTTTCCCAGGAAGCCAAGAGAAAATGTGCTGAGCAGGATTTCTGCAGCTCTTGATCGCAAACATTTTAGATAGAACACCCGTATGCAAAGTGAGAGCAGCGCAGGATTTGTGCATCCCTTCAATGCAAACGGTTGTTTTGGATGACCCGTGTGCAACCACGTAAAAACAATTTGGTAAGATTTGTCAATCCTTGTAACACTGTGATTTGTGAAAATATGAAGCTAAAGTTCACTAGCAGTATCTAATTTTTGCAACTAAAATTCAGTAATTAAGCATGGATTTCATTCATAGTATAAGCAGTCGTTCTTCATTTATACAAACAGTTCAACTCGACAGCTGAACCGACCAAACTTTTCCCCAATTGTTGCCAACCACGTACTGAAATAGCTAGTTAAACTATATATACTAGCTAATTTTAAGTATGTTGTACAGTTCCACCACATCTATAGTCAGATGAACTGAACAAAATAGTTCCTAAATACTACTACTACTGCGGACGGGCTTTGTACTACTTCCGTCTGCCTCTCCTCTGCCGAGTGCGCTCAGTAAGAGGCGGAGGAGGAGGAGCCTACCAACGAGCTGGGCAACCTTAATGTGGTGCCTGCCGCTGTTGCAGCTTCAGCGACGCTCACCTTGAACGCCCTCTGCCGCTCCAGACGACCCCTCTCGAAGCGGTGGTTCTCTTTGTAGATCTCCTGATTCCTCGCTTCTGAGGTGGCGTGTGCCGCGGACACGGCGGCGGTAAGGCCCTTTGGGTGCTCGACGAGGTGCTCCTCCTCCTCCCGAAGGAACTCGGTGTAGCGTGCAAGGTCGCTGACACACGTGCGGGCATCCACCTCCGCCTCCCCCTTCGGGCGGCGGTGGCGGAGCGATTGATGACCCCAGCGGTCGACGGTGGGCTAGCAGCCACGGCGGCCGACGACGGGGTGGCGGCCACGACTACCACCTCCCGCCTTCGGGCCGTGGTGGCGGAGCGGGTGATGGCCACAGTGGATGACAGTGGGGTGGCGGACACGACGGCCACCTCCGCTGCCAGACGCGGCGGCGGGCGGCGATAGCCAGCTTTCGACGGTGGTGTGGCGGCAATGGCGGCCGGCAACAGCTGCCGACGGGCACCGGAGGCGGAGCGTGTGGTGGGTGTTCCGTGCACACCCAACAGGGACGCCACACGCACTACACTACGCCGGGGACTATGCCGCCGCCGCGGTGTAGTCTCCCAGCTGGAGCTGTCCTCTGATGATGGCGGAGTGGCTGAGCGACGACGACGGACCGGTGCCATTGGCGATTGTGGGAGAAGCAGACGACATAAGCTACAGGGATGGAGGGGAAAATGCGACGCATGACTCGCCGGTCGTGAGGGTTTTTATAGCAGGCTGGTAAGCATTGGGATTTTGGGGGATTTCCCCGAGTCGGGCGGGAAGCTTGCGCGGGAACCTGCGAGGTTCTTGAGAGCAGGCTCACCGACGATTCATTGGCACCACCGTTTGGCCAAAAGAACGCCCCCGCACGCTGCGCAAGCTTGCGCTGTAAGCCGTCTGCGGCAGCAGGGTGACAAGACGTGCGAGAGGAGGACGATATACCATCGTCCTGGTTTATAAGTATGATTTAAGTAATAAAATACGAATGCATGTCGCCAAAGATTATATAGTTGGATTTGTATTTGAACATAGTTTCCAATTATGTAATTTTTAAAACATGCATTAACATTTTATTGGTTAAATTTGAGGGCAAAGTATGGCATAAAATATATAGGAGACTATAGACTAGACTGAGGTGGTACCACACGGCCGCTCTCTGCAATGACGCAACTATCGGCCCGGCTTGTAGGCGACCATTTCCTGCGTGTTCAACTGCTCTGTCGTGTGGTTGCTTGCGGTTCGGTAGCCATGCGCCGCTTCTCGGTTCCCCGCCACGCGCGCTCTGCTCTCACATCCCTCCGGGTGCTCTACCCTCGTCCCTTCACGTGCGCTGCCAGTGTTTGCGGTCGGCGCACGATCACACACGTTCGTGTGCAAGCGGTTCTTGCCCGAACGCAGCAGCGATGAAGTTACCCGCTGCAAAAACTGCCATGCGGACGCGCCGAGAATCCACGCCGCTCGGCCCCCTTTTATTCCTGCGGCCATTTACCTTCATCTCTCGTCTCACACGACACAATAAGCACACCCACGAGGACACATATAGCGAGGACATCCAGCGGTTCCAATGGAGCTCCCCGTGGCTCCAATGGCGCTCCCAGCAACCGACGACGACAACGGCGGGCAGTTCACCATGCATCACATAGTGGACATCCACGTGAGGGGGAAGGCCCTCTCGATGGTGTACACGAACGATCTGGTCTCGGTGGAGATCTCCATCCAAACTATGGAGCAGTTCCTTGCCGAGGACAAGTACCGAGTGGTCGGCTTCGACCTCGAGTACACCATCGATGCGTCACGAGCACGATCGGAAAGGTTGCCGTCGCCCAGTTGTGCGTGCGACATGACGTCCTCGTCTACCATTTCCACCTTGCCACAAGGCCTTGCGAGCGTTTCTCCAGGTTTATCAACAGCTCCGACTATAGTTTCGCTACGGTGGACACCACCAACGATCTAAAAGCGCTCAAGGTTTCAGACATGAAATGCCCGAATCTTGTCAACATCTAGCACCACCACAAGGTCTGGGCAGCAACAAAAACAAACTGAACTCCCTGGTTGACCTCGCCTCGGCCATCATCGACCACTACTACGCGAAGATGAAGGAAGAGAGCAATAAGGACAAGAACGCATGGCACAGTGTGTGGCATAAGAGACTGGATGAACAACATGTCAAGTACGCGACCATGGATGCATACACAAGCTATGAGATGTACAGGCGGATCGTTGACATGAGGAACTGTCTTCTTCCTGACCCAGACAAGGGATCATGCCACATAGCAATGGCGGGAGCGTCACAAAAAGTAGATGACTAGACGATCATTTCTCCTACTTTAGAATGCATGCAATTGTTTATTAAGGTGTGTGCGAATAATCTGTATAGTCACTTATGTAATTGGATGTTTATTTCAGTTATATATATATATATATATATATATGTTATTCTACTGTAGACAGAGCAATTCACACGGCTTATTAGCAGCAATTGTCTGTGTTATTATTGGTCTTCGCACACATTTCTAATTACGGACCTGTTTTCCACGTATCACACACATCTTGTTCAGTTGAACCGTTTCCATTGTGTTGCCTAATCACACATAGTTCATCCCAGTGAACCGTATGTTGTATATCGCACACGCCTTCATCTGGCTGCCCATTTCTTTTGTGCCTCCTCATCCCAAACAGTTAGTTGAGCTGAACCGTATGCCCTGCATCACACACACAACTAAATTCTGAACCGTGTTTGATGCATCTGTCGTCGCAAACGTTTTGCACCTTTTTTGACGGTTTTTTACACCACCATTTGCGATTATGGCATCACACAGTTTTGTCAAAGGTTCTCTGATCGTAGTGTCGCGTTTGGACCATCCCGCAGTAATGCATGGAGCTAATCTAGCTAATTGCTCCCACTTTCAATATGTATCCAGATTGAGACTCAGAGTCATCCGGATCTGTGTAAAAGCTTGCATCGACGTAACTCTTTACGACGAACTCTTTATCACCTCCATAACCGAGAAAAATTTCCTTAATCCTCTTAGGTAACTAAGGATAACTTTGACCGTTGTCCAGTGATCCACTCCTGGATCACTATCGCACCCCTTGCCAAACTCATGGCAAGGTACACAATAGGTCTGGTACACAGCATAGCATATTTATAGAACCTATGGCTGAGGCATAGGGAATGACTTTCATTCTCTTTCTATTTTCTGCTCCGGTCGGGTTTAGTCTTACTCAACTTTACACCTTGCAATACAGGCAAGAACTCCTTCTTTGACTGTGCCATTTTGAACTACTTCAAAATCTTGTCAAGGTATGTACTCATTGAAAATCTTATCAAGCGTCTTGATCTATCTCTACAGATCTTGATGCCCAATATGTAAGCAGCTTCACCGAGGTCTTTCATTGAAAAACTCCTTTCAAACACTCATTTATGCTTTCTAGAAAATTCTACATCATTTCCGATCAACAATACATCATTCACATATACTTATTAGAAAGCTTGTAGTGCTCCCACTCACTTTCTTGTAAATGCAGGCTTCACTGCAAGTCTGTATAAAACTATATGCTTTGGTAAACTCATCAAAGCGTATATTCCAACTCCGAGATGCTTGCAGCAGTCCATAAATGGATCACTGGAGCTTGCACATTTTGTTAGCACCTTTAGGATCAACAAAACCTTCTGGTTGCATCATATACAACTCTTCTTTATGAAATCCATTAAGGAATGCAGTTTTGACGTCCATTTGCCAGATTTCATAAAAATGCGGCAATTGCTAACATGATTCGGAAAGACTTAAGCATCGCTATGGGTGAGAAGGTCTCATCGTAGTCAACTCCTTGAACTTGTCAAAAACCTTTCGCATCAAGTCGAGCTTTGTAGATAGTAACCCTACCATCAGCGTTCGTCTTCCTCTTGAAGATCCATTTATTCTCAATGGCTTGACGATCATTGGGAAAGTCCACCAAAGTCCACACTTTGTTCTCATACATGGATCCTATCTCAGATTTCATGGCCTCAAGCCAATTATCGGAATCTGGGCTCATCATCGCTTCCTCATAGTTCGTAGGTTTTTCATGGTCTAGTAACATGACTTTTAGAACAGGATTATCGTACCACTCTGGTGCGGAACATGCTCTGGTTGACCTACGAGGTTCGGTAGTAACTTGATCTGAAGTTTTCAAGATCATTATCATTAGCTTCCTCTCTAGTTGGTGTAGGCATCCTTTGGGAACTGATTCTTTGTGATGAACTACTTTCCAATTCGAGAGAAGGTACAATTACCTCATCAAGTTCTACTTTCCTCCCACTCACTTCTTTCAAGAGAAACTCCTTCTCTAGAAAGAATCCATTCTTAGCAACAAAGATCTTCCCTTCGGATCTGTGATAGAAGGTATACCCAACAGTTTCTTTTGGGTATCCTATGAAGACAAACTTCTCCGATTTGGGTTCAAGCTTATCAGGCTGAAGATTTTTCACATAGGCATCGCAACCCCAAACTTTAAGAAACGACATCTTAGGTTTGTTGCCAAACCATAGTTCATACGGTGTCGTCTCAACAGATTTAGATGGTGCCCTCTTTAACGTGAATGTAGCTACCTCTATTGCATAACCCCAAAACGATAGTGGTAAATCGGTAAGAGACATCATAGATCGCACCATATCTAATAAAGTACGGTTACGACGTTCAGACACACCATTACGCTGTGGTGTTCCAAGTGGCGTGAGTTGTAAAACTATTCCACACTATTTTAAATGAAGGCCAAACTCGTAACTCAAATATTCACCTCCGTGATTAGATCGTAGAAACTTTATTTTCTTGCTACGATGATTCTCCACTTCACTCTGAAATTCTTTGAACTTTTTCAAATGTTTCAGACTTGTGTTTCATTAAGTAGATATACCCATATCTGCTCAAATCATCCGTGAAGGTTAGAAAATAATGATATCAGCTGAGGGAGTCCTGGACTAAGGGGTCCTCAAACGTCCGACCTGTTAGCCATGGGCCGGACTGATGGGTTGTGAGGATGCGAAGACCGAAGACTGCACCCGTGTCCGGATGGGACTCTCATTAGCGTGGAAGGCAAGCTTGGCGACCGAATATGTACATTCCTTTCCTTTGTAACCGACCTTGTGTAACCCTAGCTCCTCCCGGTGTCTATATAAACCAGAGGACTTAGTCCAGAAAGGCAGAGACTCATTACCATAGTCATACATGCTAGACTTCTAGGGTTTAGCCATTACGATCTCGTGGTAGATCAACTCTTGTAATACCCATATCCATCAAGATCAATCAAGCAGGAAGTAGGGTATTACCTCCATAGAGAGGGCCCGAACCTAGGTAAACATCGTGTCCCCTATCTCCTGTTACCATCGACCTTAGACGCACAGTTTGGGACCCCCTACCCGAGATCCGCTGGTTTTGACACCGACATTGGTGCTTTCATTGAGAGTTCCACTGTGCCATCGACGAAAGGTTCGATAGACCCTTCAATCGTCAACAATGACGCTGGCCAGGGAGAAACCTTCCTCCCCGGACAGATCTTCGTGTTCGGTGGCTTCACACTGCGGGCCAACTCGTTTGGCCACCTAGAGCAGATCGAGAGCTACGCCCCTGTCCATCAGGTCAGGTTTGGGAGCCTGAATTACATTGCGGACATCCGTGGAGATTTGATCTTCGCCGGATTCGAGACCACGGTGACCGCTCCTGGCCACCTTGACGAACATGACTTAAATCTGTCGTCAGACCGCATCCAGGAGATAGCTCTGGTGACCACTCTAGCCTTAGATCCATAGCACACAGCGGCATCCAAGGATCGGAGGCTCGATCCCACCACGGAGGCCACAGATTCCCCGGCTTTAGAGCCGCACATGGGCTTAACCCCACACCATATTTGTGTCACCGGAACTCCGGACTCGTCCCTGGTTATAAGTTTCGAACCAGGTGAGCCTGCGGACGCCGAACTCGATCGCTCATCGATCTTCGAATTCAGCGCCGCAGACATCTTCCAGCACTCGCCTTTGGGCGATATGCTAAACTCATTAAAGAGCCTGTCCTTGGTGGGGGACCCACAGCCGAACTATGTTCGGTTCGAACTAGGGGCTGATGAAGGAGAATCTTGCTTCCCACCCGCCACCCACTTCATAGCCACAGTCGAGGATTTAACTGCCATGCTTGATTACGGCTCCGAGACATCGACGGTATGGACGACGATGTCGAGGAAGAGCAAGACCAAAATCCGCCATATACTGGACGCTGGATGGCCACTTCTTCGTACAATGTGTACATGGTGGATACACCCAAAACAACCAACGACGATGACAAAGAAAATCCAGTCAAGAATAAACCTCCTGAGACACAACAAAAACGCCGATGCCCTCGGCGCCGCTCTAAGTCACATCGTTCCAAAGACAGAAATGCTGGCACTGGTGAAAATAATACTCCGGACGATGCTGAAAACAATGAAGACCTTGCTGAGGTAACATCCGAACAGGAGGAGCAAGAAAGCAGAAAGCTAGCCCGGCAAACAGGCCGGGCCCAACGACTCGGAGGACGGTGAGTTACCGTCCACTCTCCGAGGATGAGGAAAGCCTCGGCAATGAATATTTCATCGTGCACGAGGAACCTCTCGGCAGGCGCTTCAAGCGCCCAGCTAATAGCAATGGCACGGAGCACGAAAAAGAAATATAGCAGCTTGGCTGACCAAGATCTGCTCGTCGACGGATGGGTGATGTCTGGCGGCGAAGAATACTGACCTCGGGCGTAACCAAGAGTTACCCAAAGTGAAGGCTGCTACCCCAGTTCGATGAAGAGGCGCCAGATCCCATACCTCCCTCGTGTAATGCGGCCGATCAACCACTACGCGGTAGGGACAGTGCGGCAGACCGACCACCACATGGTCGGGATAGAGCGGCAACTCAGGCCGAACAACAGCCTGCCCCACCACCTCGTAAAAATAGAGACGAAACAGCTCGGGGTCATACATACGACCTCCGGCAGACCCTGGATAGTAGATAGGACATACCCGATCGATTTATGGATCACGAGGACGTCCCTCGACACGTGATGATGGCTACCTATTCGGGCGTGACAAACCTAGTCACACCCGAGCCGGTAACAGCAGACGAACTCCATCGGAGCTACGGTGCAATGCGGCCAGATATAGAGGCGTCGCACACCCTCTTTGCTTCACCGACGAAGTAATGGACCATGAATTCCCCGAAGGGTTCAAACCCGTCAATATTGAATCATACGAAAGAACAACCGATCCCGCGGTATGGATCGAGGATTTTATTCTTCACATTCACATGGCCCACGGAGACGACCTCCATGCTATCAAATACCTCCCACTAAAGCTCAAAGGGCCAGCCCGACACTGGTTAAATAGCCTGCCTGAAAATTCCATCGGCAGCTGGGAGGACTTGGAAGAAGCTTTTCTTGACAGCTTCCAAGGTACTTACGTCCGGCCACCAGACGCCGATGACTTAAGTCACATAGTCTAGTAGCCTGGAGAGTCAGCCAGGAAATTCTGGACCAGATTCCTAACTAAAAAGAACCAGATCGTTGACTGTTTGGATGCCGAAGCCCTAGCGGCCTTTAAACATAGCATCCGTGACGAATGGCTCGCCCGACATCTCGGCCAAGAAAAGCCCAAATATATGGCAGCCCTTATGACACTCATGACCTGCTTTTGCGCGGGAGAGGATAGTTGGCTGGCTCGTAGCAAAAACACAGCCAACGAGGCGGGCCCCTCCGAGGTCAAAAACAGCAACGGCAAGCTCGATTATATGACACAAGCGCGAAGCAATGGTGATAACACCGATGACACTACGATTAATCTTTGGATTCAAGCGGCTCCAAGTCCGGTCAGCGGAAAAAGCCATATAAAAGGAACAGTCAGGGACCATCCAGCTTGGACCGCATACTCGATCGTCCGTGCCAGATACATGGCACCCCAGACAAACCAGCCAATCATACCAACAGGGATTGTTGGGTCTTCAAACAAGCTGGCAAGTTAAACGCCGAGAACAAGGAAAAGGGATCGCAAAGGGAGGACAATGACGAAGAGCCCCGACAATCGAACTCAGGGGGGCAGAAGAAGTTCCCCCCTCAAGTCAAAACGGTGAACATGATATATGCTACACATCCCCAAAAGGGCGCATAGCGCCGCACTAAAGGGCATTTATGCGATAGAGCCAGTCGCCCCAAAATTCAACCCATGGTCATCATGCCCGATCACCTTTGATCATCGGGATCATCCGACTAGTATCCGGCATGGCGGATCAGCCGCACTAGTCCTGGACCCAATCATTGATGGATTCCACCTAACGCGAGTCCTCATGGACGGTGGTAGCAGCCTCAATCTGCTCTATCAAGACACAGTGCACAAAATGGGCATGAATCCATCAAGGATCAAGCCAACAAAGACTACCTTTGAAGGAGTCATACCAGGTGTAGAGGCCCGCTGTACGAGCTCAATCACACTAGAGGTTATCTTTGGATCCCCCGACAACTTCCGAAGCGAGGAGTTAATCTTCGACATCGTCCCATTCCGCAGTGGTTCTCACGCACTGCTCGGATGGACTGCATTCGCTTGGTTCAACGTTGTCCCGCACTATGCTTATCTTAAGCTTAAGATGCCCGGTCCACCCGGTGTCATAACGGTCAACGGAAACACGGAACGCTCCCTCCGCACAGAGGAGCACACCGCCGCCCTAGCAGCAGAAGTACAGAGCGGCCTTCTCAAGCAGAACCGTAATTCGGCTGTCGAGCCCCTGGACATCGTAAAGAGGGTCCGCAGTACGCTACAACAGGATAGCTCGGCTCATCAATAGCTCGACTAGCAATTTGGCCTCTGTCCCAGCCCCGACTAGGTAGTGGCATTCGTACCACGCGTGCATAATTACGCACTAGGAATCCCATGGGCATCGACGGAGGCACAACTAGCTTGTGATCCACAGTTTGGCTCGACCGATCCCGGACACACATATACTATTAATATTTCCTTTTTCCTTTTCCAGGTTTATTTTACAAAGGCCTTCTTCGACGAACCGACTACCGGTCCTGTCAAAGGATAAAAAACACCAGGATGGCAAGAAGCAAAGACGTATAGGGGAAGCTCTAGAGGTCAATTCAATGACCACCATACCTTTTGCCAGGACCCACACGCAGCTCGCCTTTGGTCATGGCATGTTAAATAGCCGGTTGCTTATTGCACTATTTGTATTAATGCGCTTTGACGCATTAACCCAATTATAATGGAAACAGTTCGTGGCTCAAGTTTAAGGGCCCAAGATATCACCTCTGCTTTCTTTCTGTTTTCCTTTAATAACTTATCTTCTAGCACCCGTACACTTTGATACGTTTCATATTTGCCAGGGGCTCCTAGGCGCCCTACAATACAGCAACAAAGTCCGAACACTTTTTATACTATAGTTCGGCACCCCGAATTTAGCATTATATGCATTGGCTCCGAATCATGTCTTTGGTCGATAGTTGGGTTGCCTAGCTCCTGTGCTTGCTACCTTACATTCCACTATATCGGCTAAGGTAGTATAGGGAGAACTAATGCGACTGTGCCCTGGTTTATCCAAAGGAGCACCTCAGTAGAGAAAGCCAAAAACTGACTGTCATGATGCAGCGAGAGCCGGTCAGCTGTTCGGAGGTTGCAAATCGTTGGATATTTCTTACGCGTTGCGCGAAGGATCGGTACTTCCCGATCAGACGCTTATAGCACCCTAGTTCGGAAAACTAGGGGCCGCGTCCATGTTTTTATTGTCGAGCTCCTATGGCTAAGTGAGGGCGTTAAAGCCGAATAGTCTGGTTGCCTGGTTCGTTGCACTAAACAACTCCTTCAAGGACCATACAATTGGATCAAGATTGTTTAGATTCCATCTCGAACACCTCCGTACTACCTCCATGGGGGCAGAAGCCGACGACTGGCCAACCCTCAGATTTCATATAACACGGCCGCGCAGGAGATAAAATTAAAAACATAACAATCATTATATTACAAACCCACTTTGTTTAACCATACAAGGGAAAGATAGCATTAATGTATTCATTCGAAAATAATGTCATGCCCACACTGTGTTGCTACGATGCGAGACCCCTCCAGGACATCTGCAAAATAGCGCTCGGGTGTACGGTGCTCCTTGCCCTCTGGTGGCCCCCGGGCCAGCTCGACGGCATTCATCTTCGCCCACCACATCTTGCAACGGGCGAAGGCCATACGCGCACCTTCAATATAGGCCGATCACTTGATGATGTCCAGTCGTGGACAGGCGTTCACCAGCCGCCTCACGAGTCCGAAACAGCTGCCGGGCATGGCTTCGGTTGGCCATAGCCGGATTATCAAATCCTTCGTGGCTAGTTCGGCCACCCTATGCAGCTCCACCAGCTGTTTCAGCTGATCGGTGAAGGGCACGGGATGCTCTGGTGCAAGATATTACGACCAGAATAGCTTCTCTATGGAGCTCCCTTCTTCGGCTTGGAAGAACTCCGCGGCGTCGGACACACTCCGCGGCAGATCAGCAAAAGCCCTTGGAGAACTCCGAATCCGGGTTAGTAAAAGATACTTCCTCTTTGCATATTTGCTTTGCATATTGAATGCCTTAACCGCCGCGATCTTCCTCGCCTCTTGGATCTCTTGGAGGGCGCCCTGGGCCTCGTTCCGGGCCGTCTCCGCGCTCTGACGAGCCTTGGAGAGTTCGGCCTCTTTAGCCGACACGTCACGTTTCAAGGTCTCACACTTCTTCACCGCGTCATGGAGCTCTTGTTGGACCTCGTTGACCCGGGCCTTGAGCTTCTTACGGGCAGCCTGCTCCTTGACGGCCTTCCCCTTGGCTTCGCCCAAGGCCTTTTTCAGGGCCTCGACCTCGGTCGTTGCTCCTATTCATATCACGACACTTCGGTCAATATATAACATCCTACTCTTTCCGAATACTTCTTGGGTTATTATATACCTTGATTCTCTTGGAGCTGCCTCTTCACCTGGCCGAGCTCCTCCTTGGCCTTCTCCAGTCTCTGCTTAAGTTCGGAGACTTCGGCAGCATGTGAGGCCGTGGACAGAAGTGACGCCTGCATATTCATTCCCGACAAATTTAGTTAGCTTCCTACAAGTAAGGATCGACCCTCTGTCCGGCTTTTCTTTCCGAACACCGGACAGTGTCTCAGGGGCTACTGACTATATTGGGATTTTTGCATCGCTTACCTCAAAACCTGTCAGCAGGCTGATGCAGGCCTCGGTCAGCCCTCTCTTGACGGACTGGACCCTCTCAATCACCGTACCCATAAGGATACGGTGCTTGTCCACAATGGAGGCACCTCGAAGCGCCTCCATCAGATTATCCGGTGCCCCTGGTTGGACAGGGACCACCGATGGAATGGGCGCACCCCCCCCCCTCTTTCAAAAGAGGTCGCTAGCCATATTCTAGAGCCGTATGGGTCTCCGTATTCATATTTGGCTAAGGGCCGAACTGAATACGGCCCTCCTAGCCAGTCTCCGTGGGGACTTGCTCCCCCGTGTGTCCAGCGATAGAGGTTTTGCCCTCTGGCGCCTTCTTGACAGCGTCCGGAGCCTCTCCTCGGCCTGGAGCGGTCCTTCGGGACAACACCTCGGTGTCGTCCATGGCCTTGGGAGAGTGAGCGGTCCGCGGTGACATGCTGGCCATCTCCTTGGAGTCCAGCGAACCTCCTGACGAGGATCGCTGCAAGCTGTCGTGGGCTGGACTAAAATAACACAACTAACCATGTTAATACAATGAGGAAAAGAGGTCGGATATATGTATATGCATGAATCGTAGTACTTACGATGCGACTTGAGGCTTAGCGTGGGAGCGGCGCTCCGGACTACTATCGACATCCCATACAGAGTTATCCGCAAGGGAGCCCTTCCTCTTCTTGGGCGTCCCCACCTCCAGATTCGTGGAGGCCGCCCTCTTCTCCTTCCCCTCATCACGGGGAGGGATCTCCTCCTCCTCCTCCTCCTCCTCAGGGATGGAGAAATGGGTATCTTCGTCTTCGGACGTTACGTCCGAAGTACCCTTACGACGGGGGCCACCTTTGGCCCCCTTGGCCTTCTTCTTGGCCTTCTTCTCCGGTGCCTTATAGGGCGCCGACACCAGCATCTTTGCTAAATGCAGGATGACTGGTTCTTCAGGCAGCGGAGCCGGACACTAGATCTGCTTCGCCCTCTTCATCCATTCCTGAAAAAGCAATGACAGTAAAAGTTCGAATATCTTCCTTAAAGCAGACAAGTAGAGGACGTGTTGGAAACTCACCTCGCTGGCAGGGTGGTTAATGTCGCGTCCACGGTCCGAGTCCGTGGCTGGCGGTATCTTGTTGCCCTTGAAGAGCAATTTCCAGGCATCTTCATGGGTGGTCTCGAAGAGCCTCTTCAGGGAATGGTGCTTCTTCGGATTGAACTTCCATAGCGGGAGGCTTCGGCTTTGGCACGGGAGAATCCGGCGAACTAGCATCACCTGGATTATATCAACGAGTTTGACATTCTTGTCCACCATGCTTTGAACACGCATCTGCAGCACTATCAGCTCGTCTGACGAACACCAGTTCAGGCTCTTCTCGACCCAGGAGGTGAGCCGCATTGGAGCATCGGAGTTGAATTCGGCAGTTGTGGCCCAGTTGGTGCCGCGGGGTTCTGTAATGTAGAACCATTGTTTCTGCCATTCCTTGACAGTCTCCACGAAAGTGCATTTCAGCCAGGAGACATTGGGCAGCTTGCTCACCATGGCCCCTCCGCACTCCGCGTGTTGGCCATCTACCACCTTCGGCTTCACATTGAAGATTTTGAGCCACAGCCTGAAGTGAGGTTGGATGCAGAGGAAGGCCTTACACACGACGATGAACGCCGAGACGTTGAGAAAGGAGTTTGGGGATAGATCATGGAAGTCTATCCCGTAATAATACATCAGCCCGCGGACAAAAGGGTGGAGTGGAAACCCTAGCCCACGGAAGAAATGAGGGATGAATACCACCCTCTCGTTGGGTCTCAGCGTGGGGACGAGTTGTCCCTGGGCCGGAAGATGGTGGGCGATCTCCTTCGCCAAGTACCCGACCACCCGAAGCTCAGTAATGTCCTTCTCCTCAACGGAGGAGACCATCCACTTGCCTTGGCCTCCGGATCCGGACATGGTTGAGTGCTAGCTTGAATGAGAAGAAGATGAGAACTTGGGCGATGGAGCACAAGAGTGGAAGGGCGGAGGAAGAGAGAAGGCGTGGGAGAAAAAGGAGGAATCCTTATCCCCTTATAAAGACAGTGACTATTGAATGCCTCCCCACTCACCTTAAAACTCGCCTATTCTCAAGGGTTGTGTAAACAGCACGGTTGGGTTGCCCATACTCTTATTGATGAGAATCCCGCAATAAGGGGACACGATCTCTGTTTCGACAAGACGTCCCAATGGCAACCGCGTCTCGAAACATGGAACGACAGACACAAAACGGTCCGAAATTATGACCGGGCGGACGTGATGTCACGTTGTAAAAAGTTGTCGTGGATTGGATTAAGTGGAGTATTATATTCTCTCTGCGGTTGTGTGTGGTGTGTGTGACAGGTCTGGATACAATCATCGCGTCTGGAGACTATCTTGGAGTTCGGAAAGAAGGGAACCAGCCTTGCAATGCCGAAGACAAATCTGCGTGCCAGACTCCTCGTCATTGAAGCCAGGTTCAGGGGCTACTGAGGGAGTCCTGGACTAAGGGGTCCTCGGACGTCCGGCCTGTTAGCCATGGGCCGGACTGATGGGCTGTGAGGATGCGAAGACCGAAGACTGCACCCGTGTCCGGATGGGACTCTCATTAGCGTGGAAGGCAAGCTTGGTGACCGAATATGTAGATTCCTTTCCTTTGTAACCGACCTTGTGTAACCCTAGATCCTCCCGGTGTCTATATAAACCGGATGACTTAGTCCGGAAAGGCAGAGACTCATTACCATAGTCATACACGCTAGACTTCTAGGGTTTAGCCATTACGATCTCGTGGTAGATCAACTCTTGTAATACTCATATCCATCAAGATCAATCAAGCAGGAAGTAGGGTATTACCTCCATAGAGAGGGCCCCAACCTGGGTAAACATCGTGTCCCCTGTCTCCTGTTACCATCGACCTTAGACGCACAGTTCGGGACCCCCTACCCGAGATCCGCTGGTTTTGACACTGACACCCGCCGCGAGCCTCAACACTCATCGGACCGCATACATCGGTATGTATTATTTCCAATAATTTGGTGGCTCGCTCCATTGTTCCAGAGAACGGATCTTAGTCATCTTGCCCATGAGGCATGGTTCGCAAGCATCATATGGTTCATAATCAAGTGATTCCAAAAGTCCATCCGCATGGAGTTTCTTCATGCGCTTTACACCAATATGACCTAAACGGCAGTGCCACTAGTATGTTGCACTATCATTATAACCTTTGCATCTTTTGGCATCAATATTATGAATATGTGTATCACTACGATCGAGATTCAATAAACCATTTATTTCAAGTGTATGTGAAGGAAATATGCCCTAGAGGCAATAATAAAGTTATTATTTATTTCCTTATATCATGATAAATGTTTATTATTCATGCTAGAATTGTATTAACCGGGAACATAATACATGTGTGAATACATAGACAAACAGCAGTGTCACTAGTATGCCTCTACTTGACTAGCTCGTTAATCGAAGATGGTTATGTTTCCTAACCATAGACATGAGTTGTCATTTGATTAACGGGATCACATCATTAGGAGAATGATGTGATTGACATGACCCATTCCGTTAGCCTAGCACCCGATCGTTTAGTATGTTGCTATTGCTTTCTTCATGACTTATACATGTTCACTGTAACTATGAGATTATGCAACTCCGTTTACCGGAGGAACACTTTGGGTACTACCAAACGTCCACAACGTAATCGGGTGATCATAAAGGAGTACTACAGTGTCTCCAAAGGTACTTGTTGGGTTGGCGTATTTCGAGATTAGGTTTTGTCACTCCGATTGTCTGGAGAGGTATCTCTAGGCCTTCTCGGTAATACACATCACATAAGCCTTGCAAGCATTACAACTAATGAGTTAGTTGTGAGATGATGTATTACTGAACGAGTAAAGAGACTTGCGATGTGAGATTGAACTAGGTATTGGATACCAAGCGATCGAATCTCGGGCAAGTAACATACCGATGACAAAGGGAACAACGTATGTTGTTATGCGGTCTGACCGATAAAGATCTTCGTAGAAAATGTAGGAACCAATATGGGCATCCAGGTCCCGCTATTGGTTATTGACCGAAGATGTGTCTCGGTCATGTCTACATTGTTCTCGAACCGTAAGGGTCCATACGCTTAAGGTTTCGATGGCGGTTATATTATGAGTTTGTGTATTTTGATGTACGAAGGTTGTTCGAGTCCCGGATATGATCACGGACATGACGAGGAGTCTCGAAATGGTCGAGACATAAAGATTAATATATTGGACGGATATATTTGGACACCGGAAAGGTTCGGAGAAGTTTGGAGCTCCGGAGGTTACGGAACCCCGGGAGGTATATGGGCCTTATTGGGCCCATGTAGGAGGAAGGAGAAGGAACAAGGGAGGCGCGCCCCCAAGCCCAATCCGAATTGGGGAGGGCGGCCCCCCCCTTCCTTTCTCCTTCCCCTCTTCCTATTCCTACTACTAGTACTACTTCCTAATACTAGTACTCCTTCCTTCCCCTCCAAATAAGATAAGGAAAGAGGGAAACCTACTTGGAGTAGGTTTCCTCCTATGGTGCGCCCCCTTGGGGCCGGCCACCTCCTCCCTCCCTCCTTTATATCACGGGGAGGGGCACCCTAGGACACACAAGTTGATCCTTGAGATCGTTCTTTAGCCGTGTCGGTGCCCCCTCCACCATATTCCACCTCGGTCATATCGTGGCGGTGCTTAGGCGAAGCCTGCGTCGGTGAAACATCAAGATCGTCACCACGCCGTCGTCTTTGAGGAACTCCCTCTCCCGGAGCTTTCTTTGGATCGGAGCCCGAGGAGGCGTCATCGAGCTGAGCGTGTGCCAAGAACTTCGGGCGCGAATGCTTGGCGCTGGGATCGCTGGATCGCGAGGAGAGCGTCTGACTACTTCCTCTACGTCATCATCGACTCGGAGGTGCGAATGCACCTTTGGGATCGGCAGGATCGCGAGGAGAGAGCGTCTGACTACTGCCTCTACGTTGTGATCGCTTCCGCTTACGGTCTACGAGGGTACGTAGACAACACTCTCCCCTCTCGTTGCTATGCCATCACCATGGTCCTGTGTGTGCGTAGGAAAATTTTTGAAATTACTGCGTTCCCCAACAGTGGCATCCGAGCCTGGTTTTATGCGTTGATGTCATATGCACGAGTAGAACACAAGTGAGTTGTGGGCGATACAAGTCATCTTGCCTACCAAAGATGTCATACTTTGGTTCAGCGGTATTGTGAGATGAAGCGGCCGGACCGACATTACGCGTGACGCTTCTGCGAGACTGGTTTCACCGTTCTGAGCATTAGGTGCTTAAAAGGTGGCTGGCGGGTGTCTGTCTCTCTCACTTTAGTTGAACCGAGTGTGGCTCGCCCGGTCCTTGAGAAGGTTAAAAGCGAGTCTATTTGACGGAAATATCGTTGTGGTTTTGATGCGTAGGTAAGAACGGTTCTTGCTCAGCCCATAGCAGCCACGTAAAACTTGCAACAACAAAGTAGAGGACGTCTAACTTGTTTTTGCGGGGCATGTTGTGATGTGATATGGTCAAGGCGTGATGCTATATTTTATTGTATGAGATGATCATGTTTTGTAACCAAGTTATCGGCAATGGCGGGAGCCATATGGTTGTCGCTTTATTGTATGAAATGCAACGCATACATAATTGCTTTACTTTATCACTAAGCGGTAGTGATAGTCGTAGAAGCAATAGATGGCGTAAACGACAACGATGCTACGATGGAGATCAAGGTGTCGCGCCGGTGACGATGGTGATCATGGCGGTGCTTTCGGAGATGGAGATCACAAGCACAAGATGATGATGGCCATATCATATCACTTATATTGATTGCATGTGATGTTTATCCTTTATGCATCTTATTTTGCTTTGATTGACGGTAGCATTTTAAGATGATCTCTCACTAAAATTATCAAGTAGTGTTCTCCCAGTATGCACCGTTGCCAAAGTTAAATGCGTCTTAGAGACACCACGTGATGATCGGGTGTGATAAGCTCTCGTCCATCTACAACGGGTGCAAGCCAGTTTTGCACACGCAGAATACTCAGGTTATACTTGACGAGCCTAGCATATGCGAGATATGGCCTCGAACACGGAGACCGAAGGTCGGCGTGAATCATATAGTAGATATGATCAACATAAGATGTTCACCATTGAAAACTACTCCATCTCACGTGATGATCGGTTATGGTTTAGTTGATTTGGATCACGTGATCACTTAGATGACTAGAGAGATGTCTGTCTAAGTGGGAGTTCTTAAATAATATGATTAATTGAACTTAAATTTATCATGAACTTAGTACGTGATAGTATCTTGCTTGTCTATATACATTTGTAGATAGATGGCTCGTCTTTGTTGTTCCGTTGAATTTTAATGCGTTCCTTGAGAAAGCAAAGTTGAAAGATGATGGTAGCAATTACGGATCGGGTCCGTAACTTGAGGATTATCCTCATTCTTTGCACGTAAGAATTATGTCCTTAATGCACCGCTAGGTGACAGACCTATTGGAGGAGCAAATGTAGGCGTTATGAGCGCTTTGGCTAGCTCAATATGATGACTACTTGATAGTTTAGTGCACCATACTTAACAGCTTAGAATCGGGACTTCAAAGATGTTTTGAGCGTCATGGACCATATGAGATGTTCCAGGAATTGAAGTTAATATTTCAAGCAAATACCCGAGTTGAGAGATATGAAATCTCCAACAAATTCTATAGCTAAAAGATGGAAGAGAATCGCTCAACTAGTGAGCATGTTCTCAGATTGTCTGGGTACTTCAATCGCTTGAATCAAGTGGGAGTTAATCTTCCGAGATAAGATAGTGATTGACAGAATTCTCTAGTCACCAACACTAAGTTACTAGAACTTCGTGATGAACTATAGTATGCAAGGGATGACGAAAAGCGATTCCCGAGCTCTTCGTGATGTTGAAATCGGCGAAGGTAGAAATCAAGAAAGAGCATCAAGTGTTGATGATTGACAAGACCACTAGTCTCAAGGAAAAGGGCAAAGGGAAGAAGGGGAACTTCAAGAAGAACGGCAAGCAAGTTGCTGCTCAAGTGAAGAAGCCCAAGTCTGGACCTAAGCCTGAGACTAAGTGCTTTTGCTGCAATGGAACTGGTCACTGGAAGCGGAACTACCCCAAGTATTTGGCGGATAAGAAGGATGGCAAAGTGAACAAAGGTATATTTGATATACTGATTATTGATGTGTATTTTACTAGTGTTCGCATGCAACCCCTCGGTATTTGATCTTTGGTTCGAATAGTAACTTGAAGCGGGAGTTGCGTAATGAACGAAACTAGTTGAAGGGGAATTGACTATGAGTTTTGGAAGTAGTTCCAAGATTGATATGATCATCATCGCACACTCCCTATACTTTCTGGATTAGTGTGGAACCTATATAAGTGTTATTTGGTGTTGAGCATAAATATTATTTGATCATGTTTATTGCAATACGTTATTCATTTAAGTAAGAGAATAAATTGTTGTTACATTTACATGAATAAAACCTTATATGGTTACACACCCAATGAAAATGGTTCATTGGATCTCGATCATAGTGATACACATATTCATAATATTGAAACCAAAAGATGCAAAGTTAATAATGATAGTGCAACTTATTTGTGGCACCGCCGTTTAGGTCATATTGGTGTAAAGCGCATGAAGAAAACTCCATCTTGATGGACTTTTGGAATCACTTGATTATGAATCATTTGATGCTTGCGAACCGTGCCGTTTGGGCAAGATGACTAAAACTCCGTTCTCGGAACAATGGAACAAGCTCTTGACTTATTGGAAATAATACATACCGATGTATGCGATCCAATGAGTGTTGATGCTCGTGGCAAGTATCGTTATTTTCTCGACTTTCACAAGATGATTTGAGCGAGATATGGGTATATCTACTTGATGAAACATAAGTCTGAAATAGTTGAAAGGTTCAAAGAATTTCAGAGTGAAGTGGAAAAATCATCGTAACAAGAAAATACAGTTTCTGCGATCTGATCGCGGAGAGGAATATTTGAGTTCTGAGTTTGGTCTTCAATTAAAACAATGTGGAATAGTTTCACAGCTCCGCCACGGAACACCACAACGTTATGGTGTGTCCGAACATCGTAACCGCACTTTATTGGATATAGTGCGATCTATGATGTCTCTTCTTGATTTACCAATATAGTTTTGGGGTTATGCATTAGAGACATTGCATTCACATTAAAAGGGCACCATCTAAATCCGTTGAGACGACAACATATGAACTGTGGTTTAGCAAGAAACCCAAGTTGATGTTTCTTAAAGTTTGGGGCTGCGATGCTTATGTGAAAAAGTTTCATCCTGATAAGCTCGAACCCAAATCGGAGAAGTGCGTCTTCATAGAATACCCAAAGGAAATAGTTGGGTACACCTTCTATCACAGATCCGAAAGGCAAGACATTCGTTGCCAAGAATGGATCCTTTCTAGAGAAAGAGTTTCTCTCGAAAGAAGTGAGTGGGAGGAAAGTAGAACTTGATGAGGTAATTGTACCTTCTCCCTTATTGGAAAGTAGTTTATCACAGAAATCAGTTCCTGTGACTACTACACCAATTAGTGAGGAAGCTAATGATGATGATCATGTAACTTCAGATCAAGTTACTACCGAACCTCGTGGAGGTCAACGAGTGAGATCCGCACTGTGAGTGGTACGGTAATCCCATTCGGAGGTCAGGTTACTTGACCATGACGAACCTACGAACTATGAGGAAGCGATGATGAGCCCGATTCCATAAAATGGCTTGAGGCCATGAAATCTGAGATATGATCCATGTATGAGAACAAAGTATGGACTTTGATGGATTTGCCCGATGATCGGCAAACCATAGAAAATAAATGGATCTTCAAGAGGAAGACGTCCACTGATAGTAGTGTTACTATCTACAAAGCTAGAATTGTCGCAAAAGGTTTTCGACAAAGTTCAAGATGTTGACTACGATGAGAGTTTCTCACTCGTATCTATGCTTAAGTCTGTCCGAATCATGTTAGCAATTGCCGCATTTTATGAAATCTGGCAAATGGATAAACAAAACTGCATTCCTTAATGGATTTATTAAAGAAGAGTTGTATATGATGCAACCGTAAGGTTTTGTAAATCCTAAAGGTGCTAACAAAATATGCAAGCTCGATGATCCATCTATGGACTGGTGCAAGCATCTCGAGTTGGAATACATGCTTTGATAAGTTGATCATAGCATATAGTTTTATCTGAGACTTGCGGTGAAGCCTGTAATTACTAGAAAGTGAGTGAGAGCACTACAACATTTCGATAAGTATATGTGAATGACATATTGTAGATCGGAAATAATGTAGAATTATTCTGCAAAGCCTAAAGGAGTGTTTGAAAGGAGTTTTTCAAAGAAAGACCTCGGTGAAGCTGCTTACATATTGAGCATCAAGATCTATAGAGATAGATCAAGGCGGCTTGATAAGTTTTTTCAATGAGTACATACCTTGACAAGATTTTGAAGTAGTTCAAAATGGAACAGTCAAAGAAAGAGTTCTTGCACGTGTTACAAGGTGTGAAATTGAGTAAGACTCAAAACCCGACCACGGCAGAAGATAGAAAGAGAATGAAAGTCATTCCCTATGCCTTGGCCATAGGTTCTATAAAGTATGCCATGCCGTACCAGATCTATTGTATACCCTACCTGAGTTTGGCAAGGGAGTACAATAGTGATCTAGGAGTAGATCATCGGACAGCGGTCAAAATTATCCTTAGTGGAATAAGGATATGTTTCTCGATTATGGAAGTGACAAAAGGTTAAATCGTAAAGGGTTACGTCGATGCAAGTTTTGACACCGATCTGGATGACTCTAAGTCTCGATCTAGATACATATTGAAAGTGGGAGCAATTAGCTAGAGTAGCTCCGTGCGAGCATTGTAGACATAGAAAAATTGCAAAATACATAACGGATCTGAATATGAAAGACCCGTTGACTAAGATTCTCTCACAAGCAAAACATGATCACACCTTAGTACTCTTTGGGTGTTAATCACATAGCGATGTGAACTAGATTACTGAATCTAGTAAACCCTTTGGGTGTTGGTCACATGGCGATGTGAACTATGGATGTTAATCACATCATGATGTGAACTATCGATGTTAATCACATGGTGATGTGATCTAGATTATTGACTCTAGTGCAAGTGGGAGACTGAAGGAAATATGCCCTAGAGGCAATAATAAATTTATTATTTATTTCCTTATATCATGATAAATGTTTATTATTCATGCTAGAATTGTATTAACTGGAACATAATACATGTGTGAATACATAGACAAAGCAGTGTCACTAGTATGCCTCTACTTGACTAGCTCGTTAATCGAAGATGGTTATGTTTCCTAACCATAGACATGAGTTGTCATTTGATTAACGGGATCACATCATTAGGAGAATGATGTGATTGACATGACCCATTCCGTTAGCCTAGCACCCGATCGTTTAGTATGTTGCTATTGCTTTCTTCATGACTTATACATGTTCCTGTAACTATGAGATTATGCAACTCCGTTTACGGAGGAACACTTTGGGTACTACCAAGCGTCCTGGCGTAATCGGGTGATCATAAAGGAGTACTACAGGTGTCTCCAAAGGTACTTGTTGGGTTGGCGTATTTCGAGATTAGGTTTTGTCACTCCGATTGCTCGGAGAGGTATCTCTAGGCCTTCTCGGTAATACACATCACATAAGCCTTGCAAGCATTACAACTAATGAGTTAGTTGTGAGATGATGTATTACGGAACGAGTAAAGAGACTTGCCAAAGAATTGAGATTGAACTAGGTATTGGATACCGACGATCGAATCTCGGGTAAGTAACATACCGATGACAAAGGGAACAACGTATGTTGTTATGCGGTCTGACCGATAAAGATCTTCGTGAAAATGTAGGAACCAATATGGGCATCCGGGTCCCGCTTATTGGTTATTGACCGAAGATGTGTCTCGGTCATGTCTACATTGTTCTCGAACCGTAGGGTCCGCACGCTTAAGGTTTCGATGGCGGTTATATTATGAGTTTGTGTATTTTGATGTACCGAAGGTTGTTCGAGTCCCGGATATGATCACGGACATGACGAGGAGTCTCGAAATGGTCGAGACATAAAGATTAATATATTGGACGGATATATTTGGACACGGAAAGGTTCGGAGAAGTTTGGAGCTCGGGAGGTTACCGGAACCCCGGGAGGTATATGGGCCTTATTGGGCCCATGTAGGAGGAAGGAGAAGGAACAAGGGAGGCGCGCCCCCAAGCCCAATCCGAATTGGGGAGGGCGGCCCCTTTCCTTTCTCCTTCCCCCTCTTCCTATTCCTACTACTAGTACTACTTCCTAATACTAGTACTCCTTCCTCCCCCCTCCAAATAAGATAAGGAAAAGAGAGGGAAACCTACTTGGAGTAGGTTTCCCCCTCCTATGGTGCGCCCCCCCGTGTGGCCGGCCACCTCCTCCCTCCCTCCGTTATATACGGGGGAGGGGGGCCCCCAAGAACACACAAGTTTATCCATGATATCGTTCTTTAGCAGTGTGCGGTGCCCCCTCCACCATATTCCACCTCGGTCATATCGTGGCGGTGCTTAGGCGAAGCCCTGCGTCGGTGAAACATCAAGATCGTCCTGCACGCCGTCGTCTTTGAGGAACTCCCTCTCCCGGAGCTTTCTTTGGATCGGAGCCCGAGGAGCGCCATCGAAATGAGCGTGTGCCAAGAACTGAGGCGCCGAAGTAACGGGCGCTGGGATCGGCCGATCGCGAGGAGAACGTCGACTACTTCCTCTACGTCATCATCGACTCGGAGGTGCGGAATGCTTGGCCTTTGGGATCGGCGGGATCGCGAGGAGAACGTCGACTACTTCCTCTACGTTGTGATCGCTTCGCCACGGTCTCACGAGGGCGTAGACAACACTCTCCCCTCTCGTTGCTATGCCATCACCATGGTCCTGTGTGTGCGTAGGAAATTTTTGAAATTACTGCGTTCCCCAACAAGTGGCATCCGAGCCTGGTTTTATGCGTTGATGTCATATGCACGAGTAGAACACAAGTGAGTTGTGGGCGATACAAGTCATCTTGCCTACCAAAGCATGTCATACTTTGGTTCAGCGGTATTGTGAGATGAAGCGGCCGGACCGACATTACGCGTGACGCTTACGCGAGACTGGTTTCACCGTTCTGAGCATTCGTGCTTAAAGGTGGCTGGCGGTGTCTGTCTCTCTCACTTTAGTTGAACCGAGTGTGGCTATGCCGGTCCTTGAGAAGGTTAAAGCGGAGTCTATTTGGACGAAGTATCGTTGTGGTTTTGATGCGTAGGTAAGAACGGTTCTTGCTCAGCCCATAGCAGCCACGTAAAACTTGCAACAACAAAGTAGAGGACGTCTAACTTGTTTTTGCAGGGCATGTTGTGATGTGATATGGTCAAGACGTGATGCTATATTTTATTGTATGAGATGATCATGTTTTGTAACCAAGTTATCGGCAATCGCGTGAGCCATATGGTTGTCGCTTATTGTATGAAATGCAACGCTACAGTAATTGCTTTACTTTATCACTAAGCGGTAGTGATAGTCGAGAAGCAATAGATGGCGTAACGACAACGATGCTACGATGGAGATCAAGGTGTCGCGCCGGTGGCGATGGTGATCATGACGGTGCTTGAGATGGAGATCACAAGCACAAGATGATGATGGCCATATCATATCACTTATATTGATTGCATGTGATGTTTATCCTTTATGCATCTTATTTTGCTTTGATTGACGGTAGCATTTTAAGATGATCTCTCACTAAAATTATCAAGTAGTGTTCTCCCGAGTATGCACCGTTGCCAAAGTTAAATGCGTCTTGAGACACCACGTGATGATCGGGTGTGATAAGCTCTCGTCCATCTACAACGGGTGCAAGCCAGTTTTGCACACGCAGTAATACTCGAGTTATACTTGACGAGCCTAGCATATGCAGATATGGCCTCGGAACACGGAGACCGAAAAGGTCGAAAGCGTGAATCATATAGTAGATATGATCAACATAAGATGTTCACCATTGAAAACTACTCCATCTCACGTGATGATCGGTTATGGTTTAGTTGATTTGGATCACGTGATCACTTAGATGACTAGAGAGATGTCTGTCTAAGTGGGAGTTCTTAAGTAATATGATTAATTGAACTTAAATTTATCATGAACTTAGTACCGATAGTATCTTGCTTGTCTATGTCTGCTTGTAGATAGATGGCTCGTCTTTGTTGTTCCGTTGAATTTTAATGCGTTCCTTGAGAAAGCAAAGTTGAAAGATGATGGTAGCAATTACACGGACTGGGTCCGTAACCTGAGGATTATCCTCATTGCTGCACAGAAGAATTATGTCCTTAATGCACCGCTAGGTGACAGACCTATTGGAGGAGCAAATGTAGACGTTATGAACGTTTGGCTAGCTCAATATGATGACTACTTGATAGTTTAGTGCACCATACTTAACAGCTTAGAATCGGGACTTCAAAGATGTTTTGAACGTCATGGACCATATGAGATGTTCCAGGAATTGAAGTTAATATTTCAAGCAAATACCGAGTTGAGAGATATGAAATCTCCAACAAGTTCTATAGCTAAAAGATGGAAGAGAATCGCTCAACTAGTGAGCATGTTCTCGCATTGTTTGGGTACTTCAATCGCTTGAATCAAGTGGGAGTTAATCTTCCGGATAAGATAGTGATTGACAGAATTCTCTAGTCACCAACACTAAGTTACTAGAACTTCGTGATGAACTATAGTATGCAAGGGATGACGAAAACGATTCCCGAGCTCTTCGTGATGTTGAAATCGACGAAGGTAGAAATCAAGAAAGAGCATCAAGTGTTGATGATTGACAAGACCACTAGTCTCAAGGAAAAGGGCAAAGGGAAGAAGGGAACTTCAAGAAGAACGGCAAGCAAGTTGCTGCTCAAGTGAAGAAGCCCAAGTCTGGACCTAAGCACGAGACTAAGTGCTTTTGCTGCAATGGAACTGGTCACTAGAAGCGGAACTACCCCAAGTATTTGGCGGATAAGAAGGATGGCAAAGTGAACAAAGGTATATTTGATATACTGATTATTGATGTGTATTTTACTAGTGTTCGCAGCAACCCCTCGGTATTTGATACGGGTTCGTAATAGTAACTTGAAACGGGAGTTGCAGAATGAACAGAAACTAGTTGAAGGGGAAGTGACGATGAGTTTTGGAAGTAGTTCCAAGATTGATATGATCATCATCGCACACTCCCTATACTTTCGGGATTAGTGTGGAACCTAAATAAGTGTTATTTGGTGTTGAGCATAAATATGATTTGATCATGTTTATTGCAATACGGTTATTCATTTAAGTAAGAGAATAAATTGTTGTTCTGTTTACATGAATAAAACCTTATATGGTTACACACCCAATGAAAATGGTTCATTGGATCTCGATCATAGTGATACACATATTCATAATATTGAAACCAAAAGATGCAAAGTTAATAATGATAGTGCAACTTATTTGTGGCATTGCCGTTTAGGTCATATTGGTGTAAAGCGCATGAAGAAAACTCCATGCTGATGGACTTTTGGAATCACTTGATTATGAATCATTTGATGCTTGCGAACCGTGCCGTTTGGGCAAGATGACTAAAACTCCGTTCTCCTAACAATGGAACAAGCTCTTGACTTATTGGAAATAATACATACCGATGTATGCGATCCAATGAGTGTTGATGCTCGTGGCAAGTATCGTTATTTTTCGACTTTCACAAGATGATTTGAGCAGATATGGGTATATCTACTTGATGAAACATAAGTCTGAAATAGTTGAAAGGTTCAAAGAATTTCAGAGTGAAGTGGAAAAATCATCGTAACAAGAAAATACAGTTTACGCGATCTGATCATGGAGAGGAATATTTGAGTTACGAGTTTGGTCTTCAATTAAAACAATGTGGAATAGTTTCACAGCTCACGCCACCTGGAACACCACAACGTTATGGTGTGTCCGAACATCGTAACCGCACTTTATTGGATATAGTGCGATCTATGATGTCTCTTACTGATTTACCAATATAGTTTTGGGGTTATGCATTAGAGACAGCTGCATTCACATTAAAAGGGCACCATCTAAATCCGTTGAGACGACAACATATGAACTGTGGTTTAGCAAGAAACCCAAGTTGATGTTTCTTAAAGTTTGGGGCTGCGATGCTTATGTGAAAAAGTTTCATCCCGATAAGCTCGAACCCAAATCGAGAAGTGCGTCTTCATAGAATACCCAAAGGAAATAGTTGGGTACACCTTCTATCACAGATCCGAAAGGCAAGACATTCAAGGTTGCCAAGAATGGATCCTTTCTAGAGAAAGAGTTTCTCTCGAAAGAAGTGAGTGGGAGGAAAGTAGAACTTGATGAGGTAATTGTACCTTCTCCCTTATTGGAAAGTAGTTTATCACGTAAATCAGTTCCTCGTGACTACTACACCAATTAGTGAGGAAGCTAATGATGATGATCATGTAACTTCGGATCAAGTTACTACCGAACCTCGTGGGTCAACCAGAGTGAGATCCGCACTGAAGTGGTACGGTAATCCCATTCGAGGTCAGGTTACTTGACCATGACGAACCTACGAACTATGAGGAAGCGATGATGAGCCCAGATTCCGCAAAATGGTTTGAGGCCATAAAATCGAGATATGATCCATGTATGAGAACAAAGTATGGACTTTGATGGATTTGCCCGATGATCGGCAAACCATAGAAAATAAATGGATCTTCAAGAGGAAGACGGACGATAGTAGTGTTACTGTCTAAAAGCTAGAATTGTCGCATAAAGGTTTTCGACAAAGTTCAAGATGTTGACTACGATGAGAGTTTCTCACTCGTATCTATGCTTAAGTCTGTCCGAATCATGTTAGCAATTGCCGCATTTTATGAAATCGGCAAATGGATAAACAAAACTGCATTCCTTAATGGATTTATTAAAGAAGAGTTGTATATGATGCAACCGTAAGGTTTTGTAAATCCTAAAGGTGCTAACAAAATATGCAAGCTCCAAAGGATCCATCTATGGACTGGTGCAAGCATCTCGAGTTGGAATACATGCTTTGATAAGTTGATCATAGCATATAGTTTTATCTGAGACTTGCGGTGAAGCCTGTAATTACTAGAAAGTGAGTGAGAGCACTACAGCATTTCGATAAGTATATGTGAATGACATATTGTAGATCGGAAATAATGTAGAATTATTCTGCAAAGCCTAAAGGAGTATTTGAAAGGAGTTTTTCAAAGAAAAACCACGGTGAAGCTGCTTACTTATTGAGCATCAAGATCTATAGAGATAGATCAAGACGCTTGATAAGTTTTTTCAATGAGTACATACCTTGACAAGATTTTGAAGTAGTTCAAAATGGAACAGTCAAAAAAATAGTTCTTGCCTGTGTTACAAGGTGTGAAATTGAGTAAGACTCAAAACCCGACCACGGCAGAAGATAAAAAGAGAATGAAAGTCATTCCCTATGCCTTGGCCATAGGTTCTATAAAGTATGCCATGCAGTGTACCAGATCTATTGTATACCCTACACTGAGTTTGGCAAGGGAGTACAATAGTGATCTAGGAGTAGATCACTGGACAGCGGTCAAAATTATCCTTAGTGGAATAAGGATATGTTTCTCGATTATGGAAGTGACAAAAGGTTTGTCGTAAAGGGTTACGTCGATGCAAGTTTTGACACCGATCTGGATGACTCTAAGTCTCGATCTAGATACATATTGAAAGTGGGAGCAATTAGCTAGAGTAGATCCGTGCAGAGCATTGTAGACATAGAAAAATGCAAAATACATAACGGATCTGAATATGAAAGACCCGTTGACTAAGATTCTCTCACAAGCAAAACATGATCACACCTTAGTACTCTTTGGGTGTTAATCACATAGCGATGTGAACTAGATTACTGAATCTAGTAAACCCTTTGGGTGTTGGTCACATGGCGATGTGAACTATGGATGTTAATCACATGATGATGTGAACTATCGATGTTAATCACATGGTGATGTGATCTAGATTATTGACTCTAGTGCAAGTGGGAGACTCAAGGAAATATGCCCTAGAGGCAATAATAAAGTTATTATTTATTTCCTTATATCATGATAAATGTTTATTATTCATGCTAGAATTGTATTAACGGGAACATGATACATGTGTGAATACATAGACAATCAGAGTGTCACTAGTATGCCTCTACTTGACTAGCTCGTTAATCGAAGATGGTTATGTTTCCTAACCATAGACATGAGTTGTCATTTGATTAACGGGATCACATCATTAGGAGAATGATGTGATTGACATGACCCATTCCGTTAGCCTAGCACCCGATCGTTTAGTATGTTGCTATTGCTTTCTTCATGACTTATACATGTTCCTGTAACTATGAGATTATGCAACTCCCGTTTACCGGAGGAACACTTTGGGTACTACCAAACGTCACAACGTAACTGGGTGATGATAAAGGAGTACTACAGGTGTCTCCAAAGGTCCTTGTTGGGTTGGCGTATTTCGAGATTAGGTTTTGTCACTCCGATTGTCGGAGAGGTATCTCTAGGCCTTCTCGGTAATACACATCACATAAGCCTTGCAAGCATTACAACTAATGAGTTAGTTGTGAGATGATGTATTACGGAACGAGTAAAGAGACTTGCCAGTAACGAGATTGAACTAGGTATTGGATACCGACGATCGAATCTCGGGTAAGTAACATACCGATGACAAAGGGAACAACGTATGTTGTTATGCGGTCTGACCGATAAAGATCTTCGTGAAAATGTAGGAACCAATATGGGCATCCAGGTCCCGCTTATTGGTTATTGACCGAAGATGTGTCTCGGTCATGTCTACATTGTTCTCGAACCGTAGGGTCCGCACGCTTAAGGTTTCGATGACGGTTATATTATGAGTTTGTGTATTTTGATGTACGAAGGTTGTTGAGTCCCGGATATGATCACGGACATGACGACGAGTCTCGAAATGGTCGAGACATAAAGATTAATATATTGGACGGATATATTTGGACACCGGAAAGGTTCCGGAGAAGTTTGGAGCTCCGGAGGTTACTGGAACCCCGGGAGGTATATGGGCCTTATTGGGCCCATGTAGGAGGAAGGGAGAAGGAACAAGGGAGGCGCGCCCCAAGCCCAATCCGGGTGGGGAGGGGCGGCCCCCCTTTCCTTTCTCCTTCCCCTCTTCCTATTCCTACTACTAGTACTACTTCCTAATACTAGTACTCCTTCCCCCTCCAAATAAGATAAGGAAAAGAGAGGGAAACCTACTTGGAGTAGGTTTCCCCCTCCTATGGTGCGCCCCCCCTTGGGGCCGGCCACCTCCTCCCTCCCTCCTTTATATACGGGGGAGGGGGGGCACCCTAGGACACACAAGTTGATCCTTGAGATCGTTCTTTAGCCGTGTGCGGTGCCCCCCTCCACCATATTCCACCTCGGTCATATCGTAGCGGTGCTTAGGCGAAGCCTGCGTCGGTGAAACATCAAGATCGTCCTGCACGCCGTCGTCTTGACAGTAACTCCCTCTCCCGGAGCTTTGCCGGATCGGAGCCCGAGGAGCGTCATCGAGCTGAGCGTGTGCCAAGAACTCGAGGCGCCGGAGTAACGGCCAGGATCGGCTGGATCGCGAGGAGAACGTCTGACTACTTCCTCTACGTCATCATCGACTCGGAGGTGCGGAATGCTGCTTTGGGATCGGCAGGATCGCGAGGAGAACGTCGACTACTTCCTCTATGTTGTGATCGCTTCCGCTTCACGGTCTCACGAGAATGCGTAGACAACTCTCTCCCCTCTCGTTGCTATGCCATCACCATGGTCCTGTGTGTGCGTAGGAATTTTTTTGAAATTACTGCGTTCCCCAACAGTATGACCATAGAAGGTTTATTCATGTAAACAGAACAACAATTATTCTTTGCTTAAATGAATAACCGTATTGCAATAATCATGATCCAATCATATTCATGCTCAACGCAAACACCAAATAACATTTATTTTAGGTTCAACACTAATCCCGAAGGTAAAAGGAGTGTGCGATGGTGATCTTATCAACCTTGGAATCATTTCCAACACACATCATCACCTTGCCCTTAACTAGTCTCTGTTCATTTTGCAACTCCTGTTTCGAGTAACTAATCTTAGCAACTGAACCGGTATCAAATACCCTGGGGTTACTATGAACACTAGTAAAGTACACATCAATAACATGTATATCAAATATACTTTTGTTCACTTTGCCGTCCTTCTTATCCGTCAAGTATTTGGGATAGTTCCGCTTCCAGTGACCATTCCCTTTGCAGTAGAAGCACTCAGTTTTAGGCTTAGGTCTAGCTTTGGGCTCTTCACGGGACTGGCAACTTGCTTGCCATTCTTCTTGAAGTTCCCTTTATTTCCCTTCCCTTTTACTTGAAACTAGTGGTCTTGTCAACCATCAACACTTGATGCTTTTTCTTGATTTCTACCTTCGCCGATTTCAGCATCGCGAAGAGCTTGGGAATCGTTTTCGTCATCCCTTGCATATTATAGTTCATCACAAAGTTCTAGTAACTTGGTGATAGTGACTAGAGAACTCTGTCAATCACTATCTTATCTGGAAGATTAACTCCCACTTGATTCAAGTGATTGTAGTACTCAGACATTCTGAGCACATGCTCACTAGCTGAGCTATTGTCCTCCATATGTAGGCAAAGTACTTGTCAGAGGTCTCATACCTCTTAACACATACATGAGTCTGAAATACCAATTTCAGCTCTTGGAACATCTCATATGCTCCGTGGCGTTCAAAACGTTTTTGAAGTCCCTGTTCTAAGCCGTAAAGTATGGCGCACTAAACTATCAAGTAGTCATCATACCGAGCTTGTCAAACGTTCATAATGTCGCATCGGCTCCTCGCAACAGTCATCACCTAGCGGTGCATCAAGGACATAATTCTTCTGTGCAGCAATGAGGATAATCCTTAGATCACGGACCCAATCCGCATCATTGCTACTATCATCTTCCAGCTTAGTTTTCTCTAGGAACATATCAAAAAACAGGGGAGCTATACGTGAGCTATTGATCTGCAACATAGATATGCAAATACTATCAGGACTAAGTTCATGATAAATTAAGTTCAATTAATCATATTTCTTAAGAACTCCCACTTGGATAGACATCCCTCGAGTCATCTAAATGATTACGTGATCCAAATCAACTAAACCATGTCTGATCATCATGTGAGATACAGTAGTCTTCAATGGTGAACATCTCTATGTTGATCATACCTACTATATGATTCACGTTCGACCTTTCGGTCTCCAGTGTTCCGAGGCCATGTCTGTACATGCTAGGCTCATGAAATTTAACCCGAGTATTCCTCACGTGCAAAACTGTCTTGCACCCGTTGTATGTGAACATAGAGCTTATCACACCCGATTATCACGTGGCGTCTCGCCACGATGAACGGTCGCAACAATGCATACTCAGGGAGAACACTTATACCTTGAAATTTTAGTGAGGGGTCATCTTATAATGATACTGCCGTACTAAGCAAAATAAGATGCATAAAAGATAAACATCACATGCAATCAAAATATGTGACATGATATGGCCATCATCATCTTGTGCCTTTGATCTCCATCTCCAAAGCACCGTCATGATTTCCGTCGTCACCGGCTTGACACCTTGATGTCTATTGTAGCGTCGTTGTCGTCTCACCAACTATTGCTTCTACAACTATCGCTAACGCATAGTGATAAAGTAAAGATTTTACATGGCGATTGCATTTCGTACAATAAATCAACAACCATAAGGCTCCTGCCAGTTGCCGATAACTTTTACAAAAAATGATCATCTCATAAAATAACGTATATCACATCATGTCTTGACCATATCACATCACAACATGCCCTGCAAAAACAAGTTAGACGTCCTCTACTTTGTTGTTGCAAGTTTTATGTGGCTGCTACGGGCTTCTTGTAAGAACCGTTATTACCTAGGCATCAAAATCACAACGATGTTTCGTCAAGTTTGCTGTTTTAACCTTCAACAAGGACCGGCCATAGTCAAATTCGATTCAACTAAAGTTGGAGAAACAGACACCCGCCAGCCACTTTTATGCAAAACAAGTTGCATGTCTGTCGATGGAACCAGTCTCATGAACATGGTCATGTAAGGTTGGTCCAGGCCGCTTCATCCAACAATATCGCC
This sequence comes from Aegilops bicornis, assembly GCA_021605145.1. NCBI lineage: Eukaryota > Viridiplantae > Streptophyta > Magnoliopsida > Poales > Poaceae > Aegilops > Aegilops bicornis. Next base: position 322,131,406 of record CM038673.1, on the reverse strand, counting down.
GAATCAAAATAAGACGTTGGTGGTAAGCAGTATGACTATCATCGCCCACAACTCTTTGTGTTCTACTCGTGCATATCATCTACGCATAGACCTGGCTCGAATGCCACTGTTAGGGAACGTAGCATGCAATTTCAAAATTTTCCTACGCTCACGCAAGATCTATCTAGGAGATGCATAGCAACGAGAGGGGGAGAGTGTGTCCACGTACCCTCGTAGACCGAAAGTGGAAGCGTTTGACAACGTGGTTGATGTAGTCGAACTTCTTCTCGTTCCTACCGATCAATTATCGAACGTACGACACCTCCGAGTTCTGCACACGTTCAGCTCGATGACGTCCCTCGAAATCTTGATCCAGCAAAGTGTCGAGGGAGAGTTCTGTCAGCATGATATCATGGTGATGGTGATGGTGAAGTAATCCGTGCAGGGCTTCGCCTAAGCACTACGTGAATATGACCGGAGGCGTAAACTATGGAGGGGGCGCCGCACACGGCTAACAATTGTTGGTGTGTGTTCTAGGCGCCCCCTCCCCATGTATATATAGGTGGGAGAGGGAGGGGAGCAGCCTTGGGGCGCCCCAAGTAGGAGGAATCCTACTTGGGGGCCTCCTCCAATTCGTCCTCCCCCTTTCCTTATCTCCGGAGGGGGAAGGAAAGAGGGGAGAGGGGAAAGGAATGGGGGATCCTATTCCCTCTATTTCCTTTCCTCCTCCCATTTTCCTTTCTCCACTTAGATCGGCCCATATGGGGGTGCACCAGCCCACAAGGGGCTGGTCTGTCCCGCCCTAGGCCCAATAAGGCCCATATCTTTGCCGGGGGGGGGGGTGCCCGGAACCCCTTCCGGTGACCCGATACGTACCCGGTACCCCCGGAACACTTCCGGTGTCTGAATAGTATCGTCATGTATATGAATCTTTACCTCTCAACCATTTCGAGACTCCTCGTAATGTCCGTGATATCATCCGGGACTCCGAACAACATTTGGTCACCAAATCACGTAATCATATAATAAAAATCGTCATCGAACGTTAAGCGTGCGGACCCTACGGGTTAGATAACTATGTAGACATGACCAAGACACCTCTTTGGTCAATAACCAACAGCGGAACCTAGATGCTCATATTGGTTCCCACATATTCTACGAAGATCTTTATCAGTCGTACCGTAATGACAACGTACGTTTTTCCGTTTGTCATTGGTATGTAACTTGCCCGAGATTCGATCGTCGGTATCTTCATACCTAGTTCAATCTCGTCACTGGCAAGTCTCTTTACTCGTTCCGTAATGCATCATCCCTCAACTAACTCAATAGTCACATTGCTTGCAAGGCTTATTATGATGTGTATTACCTAGAGGGCCCACAGATACCTCTCCGATACTTAGAGTGACAAATCCTAATCTTGGTCTATGACAACCCAACAAACACCTTTGAAGATACCTGTAGAGCATCTTTATAATCACCCAGTTACGTTCTGCGTTTAATAGCACACAAGGCATTCCTCCGGTATCCGGGAGTTGAATAATCTCATAGTCAAAGGAATATGTATATGACATGAAGAAAGCTATAGCTATAAAACTGAACGATCATTATGCTAAGCTAACGGATGGGTCTTGTCCATCACATCATTCTCCTAATGATGTGATCCCGTTCATCAAATGACAACACATGTCTATGGTTAGGAAACTTAACCATCTTTGATTAACGAGCTAGTCTAGTAGAGGCTTACTAGGTACATGGTGTTTTGTCTATGTATCCACACATGTATCAAGTTTCCGGTTAATACAATTCTAGCATGAATAATAAACATTTATCCTGATATAAGGAAATATAAAATAACAACTTTATTATTGCCTGTGGGGCATATTTCCTTCAGGCTTCGGCAGGGGGATCCTTTATCCCCATTGCTCTTTGTCCTCGCCATCGACCCTCTCCGCCACATTCTCGCAAAGGCAACCAAGCAAGGCAACCTTCGCCCGCTACGTGGAAATCTGATTCGGGCATCCCTGTATGCCGATGATGCGGCCATATTCGTTGCGCCTATCAAAGAGGACATTGATGACCCACAAGTATAGGGGATCAATTGTAGCTCTTTTCGATAAGTAAGAGTGTCGAACCCAACGAGCAGAAGGAAATGACAAGTGGTTTTCAGCAAGGTAATGTCTGCAAGTGCTGAAATTGTAAGTAATAGAGTAGTTTGGTAGCAAGATAATTTGTAACGAGCAAGTAACGATAATAGTAACAAAAGTGCAACAAGGTAGCCCAATCCTTTTGAGGCAAATGACAGGCCAAAATGGTCTCTTATAGTAAGCAAAGCGTTTTTTAGGGTACACGGGAATTTCATCTAGTCACTTTCACCATGTTGATTCGATTTGCGTTCGCTACTTTGATAATTTGATATGTGGGTGGACCGGTGCTTAGGTGTTGTTCTTACTTGAACAAACCTCCTACTTATGATTGACTCCCTCGCAAGCATCCGCAACTACGAGAAAAGTATTAAGAATAAATTCTAACCATAGCATTAAACTTTTGGATCTAGTCAGTCCCTTACGGAATAGCGCATAAACTAGGGTTTAAGCTTCTGTCACTCTCACAACCCATCATCTAATAAATACTCCACAATGTCTTCCCAAATATGGTGAAGTGTCATGTAGTCGACGTCCACATGACACCACTAAGGGAATCACAACATACATACTATCAAAATATCGAACACATGCATATCAAGTTCACATGATTACTTGCAACATGATTTCTCACGTGACCTCATGAACAAAAGTAACTACTCACAAATGATAATCATGCTCAAGATCAGAGGGGTATTAAATAGCATATTGGATCTGAACATATAATCTTCCACCAAAATAAACCATATAGTAATCAACTACAAGATGTAATCAACACTGCTAGTCACCCACAAGCACCAATCTATAGTTCCAGTACAAAGATTGAACACAAGAGATGAACTAGGGTTTGAGAGGAGATGGTGTTGTTGAAGATGTTGATGGAGATTGCCCTCCCCAAGATTGGAGAGTTGTTGATGATGATGATGATGACAATTATCTCCCCCTCCGGAAGGGAAGTTCCCCCGGTGGAATCGCTCCGCCAGAGGGCAAAAGTGCTCCTTCCCAAGTTTCTTCTCGAGATGGCGGCGCTCTGTCCCGAAAGTCCTACCCTTACTTTTTCTAGGTCAATATGACTTATATACCAGAAGATGGGCACCAGAGGTGAGCATGGGTGAGCACAACCCACCAGGGTGCGCCTAGTTTGGAGTTGTGTAGAATAGGTAGCCTGACGTAGCTTTTCCAGGTCCAGATTTCCAGCTGCCGGAATTCTCCCTCTTTGTGTGTACCTTGCATATTATGAGAGAAAAGGCATTACAATTACACCAAAAAGCATTATTATGCATAAAAACATCACAAATAACAGTAGGAAAACATGATGCAAAATGGACGTATCAGACATCCAGTTTCTAGCCTCGATGTTGAGCTGCTTTGGTGAGGTCACGGACTTGTCACCAACTGCAACAAAAGTTTGGTTGCGCCCATTCGGTGTGCCAACCTCGACCTTGATGGCATCCTCCGGGCTTTCCCTGCCATCCGGACCTCTTTCCCTATGCGGTACCTTGGTCTTCTCTGTCGGTCACGAGGCTAAAACGCATCCATTTCTAGTACCTCAAGGACAAGATTGCGGGCAAACTCCCACCTTGGTCGGCCATGAACGTGGCCACCCCTGGACGCATCATTTTGGTCAAAGCGGTTCTCACGGCCATAGCAATCTATCATCTAACACCCGAGATATCCCGATTGAGGTGCAGAAGAAAATCGATAGCCTAAGGCGTGCCCATCTTTGGGCAGGCTGCGACAAGGTGTCTTTCAGGCAAATGTAAGGTTAACTGGAACCTTGTCTCCAAACCCAAGATTTTCGGCGGCCTGGGTGTGCTAAACCTCCAAAATTTTGCCGCTGCCCTTCGGCTCCGCTGGCTTTGGTACGAGTGGGCTGACCCCCCCCCCCCCCCCGCCCGCAAATCTTGGGCTGGAATGGAGACACATTGTAGCAACGCTGAAAGAGATCTCTTTGTGACATTCACGACTGTGTCCATTGGTGATGGTAAAAAGGCAAAATTCCGAGAATCGTCATGGCTTAATGGCCTCAGACCAAAAGATGTTGCGCCCAAGATCTTCGGGATATCTAAGAGGAAGGCGTGCTTGGTCAGCAAAGCGCTTGATAACAACTTCTGGGTCAGTCAGATCGACGCTACTCAGGGCCTTTCTTTGGCCTATATCCAAGAGTTCGCCAATCTTTGGGGATGCTTCAGGATGTTACTGTCAGCCTGGATAGGGAGGACACCATACATTGGAAATTCACCTCTACCAATGAATATTCGGCGGCCATAGCTTACATGGCGCAGTTTGCGCGCCAAGTTCTCAGCCCGACCTCTACCACGATATGGAGGACTTGGGCTCCGCCGAAATGCAATTTTTTTCTTTGTTGATCATCCAAAATCGTGTGTGGACGACCGATCTGTTGCAATGGCGGGGATGGCCGAGTTGCGTCTTGTGCCCCCTTTTCAAGCAGGTTCAGGAGTCTGCTACTCACATTCTCTTCCAGTGCAGATTTAGTGCCTGAGTTTGGAACGAGATCATCGCTTGCACTAGTGCAGGATGCTGCTAACGCGACACTACGATCAGAGACCCTTCGAGAAAATGTGTGCGATGCCATAATCGCAAACGGTGCTGTATGAAAACCATCAGAAATGTTTAAAACGTTTGCGATGACAGATGCATCAAACACGGTTCAGGTTTTAGTTGCGTGTGCGATGAAGGGCATACGGTTCAGTTCAATGAACTGTTTGCGATGAGGAGGAACAAAAGAAATGGGCAGCTAGATGGAGGCGTGTGCGATACACAGCATATGGTTCACTCCGATGAACTGTTTGTGATTAGGCAACACAAAAGAAACGGTCAGCCAGATCAAAGGTGTGTGCGATATACGGCATGCGGTTCACTCGGATGAACTGTTTGCGTTGAGGCATGAGAACAGAAACGGTTCAACTTAACAAGATGTGTGTGATACGCGGCAAACAGGTCTGTAATCAGAAATGTGTTTGAAGACCGATAAGAACACAAATGATTGCTGCTAATAAGATGTGTGTGTTGTGTGATGGGATTGCATACAGAACAACAACATATATATATATACACACACTTATAAGGACATGCTTGCATAACCAAATTAAACATCCACTTACATAGGTGGCTACTACAACCATCGCATTTGCACACACCAAAGTAAACTATTACATGCATAATTACATAGGTGGCTACTACACACATGACATTTCCACACACACCAATAAATTAAACTATATATTACATGCATTATTAACTAGCATAAACGATCGTCTGATCATCATCTACTTCTTGTGACGCTTGCTCTTCTTGTGGCTCGATCCAGGCTCGTCGATTTGGGTAACGATGCACTTCCTCATGTCAATGATCCGCCTGTGCATCTTGTAGCATGTGTACACGCTCTTGGCCGCGAACCTGAGGTGAGGTTCATCCAGTTGTCGCATCCAGGCCTTGTGCCAGGATACGAGACTTGTTCTCTGGGCATCCTGCTTCATCTTTTCGTAGTAGGGGTCGATGATGGCCGAGGCGAGTTCGACCAGGGAGTCCTGCTTCGTGCTGCCCCAGGCCCTATAGTGGTCATGGATTTCGACAAGGTTCTTGCAGGACAAACCCGTAACATTGAGCGCTTTTACATCGTCTTTGGTATCCACCGTGGCAAACTTGTAGTCGGTGCTGTTGACAAACCTGTTGAAACGGTCGCAAGGCTCTGTGGCCATGCAGTAGTGGTAGATGAGGACATGATGGCACACGCACAACTGGGCCACGGCAACCTTCTGATCTATGCCGGGACGACCGACGGTGTACTGGAGGTCGATGCCGACCACCTTGTACTTGTCTCCAACAAGCAACTGCTCAACACTGTTGATGTAGTCGTCCACCACGGCCGGGTCGATGGTGTACACCACCGAGAGATCTGTCTCCCTCGCGTGGGTCTCCACTCTATGCTCGCTGAACTCCATTGGAGCGCCGCCGGACATCCCCTCTCTATGTGTCGTTGTGGGTGTGCTTGTTGTGTTGTGGGGCGCGATTGAAAGGTTGAAGAGACTAAGGTTATAATGGCTGCGGGAATTAAAGGGGAAGCCGGATGGCCAGGAATATCGGCGAGCCACGATGGCGATACTAATTTGCAGCGTAACTCCATCGTGCCGCCGCGTAATCGCATCGCGTGGCAACGCAGCGGTGCAACCGCATGCATATGGGGCCCCGACGTGATCGTCGCGACGCCCAATCACCGGCGTAGCGCGCAAAGGGGCGCGAGCAGAGCGCTGCGCGGTCGCCTCAAGGAAAAGCTGTCCACAAGACGAGCACGCCGACGAACATGAGCAGAGCGCGCCAATGTGACAGAGCGCGTCACGGCGCCTAACGGTGAGCACAGCGTGTTGCGGCGCCTGACGGCGAGCAGAGCTTGCCGAGGGACGCGAGCAGAGGACGGCACAGTGATACGTGACAAATAAGATTAACTGTGCGAGCGATGTCGGAGACATCAAGCACGAATCATATTAGAGTTGCGTGTGCGATATGTGGCAAACAATTGATCCATGAGAGCTGTTTGTGATGGAATAAGTTGTGTGTGTTGCGGGCAAACGCCTGCTGGTGTATAACCTTAAATTTAATCAAAAAAGTGTTATTGCATGTTACAAATATTGTATAGGTGGAAACTATGTTCAAATACGACTCCAACGATATAATCTAAGGCGACATGCATTCGTATTTTATTAGTTAAATCCTACTTATAAACCAGGACGGGGTATAGTAGGTAATTAAATCGCAAATGTTTTTTTATTAACTGTATGTGTACGTGTCCTCTCGTCCTCCTCTCGCACGTCTTGTCACCCCGCTGCCGCAGACAGCTTACAGCGCAAGCTTGCGCAGCGCGCGGGGGCGTTCTTTTGGCCAAACGATGGCGCCAATGAATTGTCGGTGAGCCTATTCCCACGCAACCTCGCAGGTTACCGCGCAAGCTTCCCGCCCGACTCAGCGAAATCCCCCCAAATCCCAATGCTTACTGGCCTGCTATAAAAACCCTCACGGCCGGCGAGTCCTGCGTCGCATTTTCCCCTCCCTCCCTGTAGCTTATCTCGTCTGCTTCTCCCACAATCGCCAACGGCACCGGTCCTTCGTCGTCGCTCAGCCACTCCGCCATCATCAGAGGACAGCTCCAGCTGGGAGGCTACACCGCGGTGGCAGCGCAGTCCCCAGCGTAGTGTAGTGCGCGTGGCGTCCCTGTTGGGTGTGCGCGGAACACCCACCACACGCTTCGCCGCCGCTGCTCGTCGGCAGCTGTTGCCGACCGCCGTTGCCGCCACACCACCGTCGAAAGCCAGAGCCAGCTCCTGCTTCGCCGCCGCGGCCCGAAGGCGGGAGGTGGCCATCGTGGTCGCCACCCCACTGCCGGCCACTGTGGCCATCACCCGCTCCGCCACCGCAGCCCAAAGGCGGGAGGTTGTGGTAGTGGCCTCCACCCCATCATCGACCGTCGTGGCCGCCAGCCCACCGTCGACCGCTGGGATCATCACCCGCTCCGCCACCGCCGCCCGAAGGAGGGAGGCGGAGGTGGAGGTCGGCACGTGCATCAGGGACCTTGCGGGCTACATCGTGTTCCTGCGGGAGGAGGAGGAGCGCCTCGTCGAGCACGCAAAGAGCCTTACCGCAGCTGTGGCCGCAGCACACACCAATGCTGAGGTGAGGAATCAGGACATCTACGAGCAGTCCGGACGCTTCGAGAGGAATCGTCTGGAGCGGCAGTGGGCGTTCGAGCTGGCGAGCGTCGTTGAACGTGCAGCAGCGGCAGGCACCGTATTGCATTTGTCCAGCTCGTCGGTAGGCTCCTCCTCCTCCTCTGCCTCTTACTGAGCGCGCTCGGCAGAGGAGAGGCTGCCAGAAGTAGCACAAAGCCCCTCCGTGGTAGTAGTAGTATTTAGGGGCTATTTTGTTCAGTTCATCTAACTATAGATGTGTGGTCGAACTGTACAACGTACTTAAAATTAACTAGTTTATATAGTTGAACTAGCTATTTCAGTACGTGGTTGGCAACAATTGAGGAGAAGTTTGGTCGGTTCAGCTGTCGAGTTAAACTGTTTGTATAAATTAAGAACGACTGCTTAATCTATGAATGCAATCTATGCTTAATTACTGAATTTTAGTTGCATAATTGCATAGTGCTAATGATTTCTAGCTGCATATTTTGACAAATCGCAGTGTTACAAGGATTGACAAATGGCAACGTTACTAGATCAACAAATGTAAATCTTTCCAGTTTCACAAATGGCAACATACCCAATATGACATATGCAAATCTTACCAAATTATTTGTACGTAACTGCACACGGGTCATCCAGAACAACCGTTTGCATTGAAGGGATGCACAAATCCTGCGCTGCTCTCACTTTGCATACGGGTGTTCTATCTAAATCGTTTGCGATCAAGAGCTGCAGAAATCCTGCTCGGCACATTTTCTCTTGGCTTCTTGGCGAAGCTGTCGGTTTGCATACGGGTGTTCTAACTAAAATTTTTGTGATGAGTGTTTTATATTTAAATAGCGAATTAAACCGTGGCTAGGGCGCCATTAATGGAGAGGATGCGAGCAAGGCGGGCGACCATGGAAGTCAAAGGGCTCGCTTCCCAGTGAGCCTGAGCAACGTACAGCTATCACACTTCCCGGTGAGCCTCCGCACTCGAGGACAGCTTGCACGCCTCTCGGTCAGCCTGCGCACCGGATGGCGCTCGCACGCCTCCCGTTCAGACAAGGTTAAGCAGCTGTCCGCACGGCACCTCCTACAGCCATTAAAAACAAAGACACGTGGCATCACGTGAATGGTTAACAGAATTTTGGATTTACTAGAATTTAAAAACCATGCATCTCAATGTTTTGCCGGCAATCAACAGAGCCCTGGTGTTTTAAATTCATGCCCATTTCTTGCATGGGACCTAAGCATGCACACAAGGACACAAATTTGATTTTTCAACCAATTTATATGGACTGGAGCATGTGCATGTAGTTCAAATTTGAAGTATGCACATAAATGCATTGAAAACTCAGTTAATGCATAAAAATGTCCAAACGAACCCCGAAAAATCACAAAAATTCACACAACACTCCTGTTGTTCTATGTTGACACGAGAAAAAAATTGAAAGCAATAAGAGGCAATGGATATCGTGTCGTCCCCAAAGGTGGGACGTTCCCTACCGAAAACCATCATGCTTGTTGTGAGAAGCTCCGGTTTGTGAGAAGCATATACCCAAACCTGCCCCAAATGGGATAAAATTTGTACCACGGCATGTTAATACTGCTCCATGATAGCATGACAAGTTTCATGAATTTCAGAATAGTTTTGGATTTACTAGAATTTAAAAACCAGGCATCTCAATGTTTTGCCGGCAATCAACGGTGCCCTGATGTTTGAAATTCATTCCCATTTCTTGCATGGGACCTAAGCATACACCCAAGGACACATATTTGATTTTTCAACCAATTTATATGCACTGGAGCATGTGCATGTAGTTCAAATTTGAATTATGCACATAAATCCATTGAAAACTCAGTTAATGCATAAAAATGTCAAAAATGAACCCCGAAAAATCACAAAAAATCACACAACAATCCAGTTGTTCTATGTTGACACGAGAAATTTTTTTGGAAGCAACAAGAGGCAATGGATATCGCTTCGTCCCCAAATGTGGGACGTTCCCTATCGAAAACCATCATGCTTGTTGTGAGAAGCTCCGGTTTGTGACAAGCATATACCCAAACCTGCCCCAAATGGGACAAAATTTGTACCACGACATGTTGATGCCGCTCCATGATAGCATGCCAAGTTTCATGAATTTCAGACGAGTTTTAGATTTACTAGTATTTAAAAACCAGGCATCTCAATGTTTTGCCGGCAATCAACGGTGCCCTGGTGTTTGAAATTCATTCCATTTCTTGCATGTGACCTAAGCATGCACCCAAGGACACAGATTTGATTTTTCAACGAATTTAAATGCACTTGAGCTTGTGCATGTAGTTCAAATTTGAATTATGCACATTAATGCATTGAAAACTCAGTTAATGCATACAAATGTCCAAACGAATCTCGAAAAATCACAAAAATTCTCACAACACTCTTGTATCTATGTTGACACGAGAAAAAAAATTGAAAGCAATAAGAGGCAATGGATATCGTTTTGTCCCCAAAGGTGGGACATTCCCTACCGAGAACCATCATGCTTGTTGTGAGAAGCTCCGGTTTGTGAGAAGCATATACCCAAACCTGCCCCAAATGGGACAAAAAATTTACCACGACATGTTGATGCCGCTACATGATAGCATGCCAACTTTCATGAATTTCAGACGGGTTTTGGATTTACTAGAATTTAAAAACCAGGTATCTCAATATTTGTGGCCGAGTGACGGTGGCATGGTGTTTGAAATTCATTCCCGTTTCTTGCATGGGACCTAAGCATGCAACCAAGGACACATATTTGATTTTTCAGTAAGTTTATATGCACTGGAGCATGTGCATGTAGTTGAAATTTGAATTATGCGCATAAAATGCCTAGAAAACCCAGTTAGTGTATAAAAATGTACAAACGAACCCTGAATAATTCCAATTTTTTTGACGACACACCTATAGTTGCATGTTCGCTGCAGATAAAAGTTCTAACAATTCAAACACCATCCTTTGTAGCTGTGACCCCATTACGTAATTCAAATTATCAAGACGATAAATCAAGTAGATCATACACAGTTTATTATCACCAACCGTGTGAGATGCATCACAAAATATCTTGGAGCACCGTCGGTGTATAGTACGCCCATGCCTTACGAGAGAAGGTGCGTCGGCAACAGTCCACAGTCGGCGTGTCAAGCACACTAGCTAGCTCACTCCCCAAATATCATTTCACTGTTCATTCGTCGCTGGTGAAAGATGGGGACGTGGACCCACATCGTGAGGGCAACTTCGGCGGCCCACTCCGGCGAGAGCGCGGCCGCAGCCGCCAGGCGCGTGCTAACAAGCTTCGTGAGGGCGACCGCGGTGTGCGTCCGGGCGGCCAAGGCAGCCCAAACGGCCGATGTTGCTTCTTAGGCGGCGGCAGCAGCATCTACCTCGGGGATAGCAACTAGAGAGAGCGGCACAACAGTTGTCCGTTCCATGTCGAGGCCGTCCACACCCAGGTCGTGGTGGTCACCGCACAAATCGAACGAAGCTTCTCCGACAACGGTCGGCAACCCACGGCCCAAGAGCTGGCAATCACCGAGAGAGTTCGAGCACCCATCCGTTCCTGCGCGGCATACCTTGCCACGACGGAGCCCGCCAGAGCCCACATGGCGTCCACCCACGCCCGGCTCGTGGCGGCTTTTTCCAAAGATATGGCGGACACGGATGGCGAGATGCTTGTCGAGTATGGTGCAATTGATGCCATGGAGCCCCTTCCCCAGGAGACCGTCGGGCGCGAGCTGGACATGGAGGCGGTGGCGGAGATCGACGAGCACCAGCCGTAGTAGTACTATTTGTTTATTTTAATTAAGAGCGCTGGTCTTTAATTTTTTAGAGTAATGTTTAGGTCATCTAGCTCTGTTTAATTGCTGAACTTGCTCGATTAAGAATTTAGTCTCCTTTATGTACCCAAATTATGCAATGACGTGGATGACCACTGTAACCAGGGAAATTCGAACCAAAATTCTTTACATTCAAACTCAACACACACGAGTTAAGCTATATGAATCGTTTGTGATGTTCACATATCTTACACACTTCTGAATAAGGGACCGTGTCTGACGACACTTTGCGCGCCAGTTTTTTGGCTGAAGCGATTCCAAATTTTCAGCTTCCGCGGAAATATCTACCTCCCCCCCCCCCCCCCCGCGCCTTACCAAAAGCCACATTTCCCCTCTTTCCGCCTTCCTTTCCAAGTTGAAACCTTCACTCCTTGCTTGCAGCACCGCCACCACCTCGCCGGCGACCCTCCTTCACGCTCCTCGGCCTCACCTATCCATGCAGGTAATCCACACCCGACCCCCATCCTCCTCCTCCTTCCACATCCCACATGCCCCTACCGCCGGCGCGAGCGCGACACCTTCCACTCAAATCACCGACCCCTCCACCAAATAAGCGCTGCCATTCGTGCCGACCCCCAGATCTTGAAGGAGCACCTTGCCATTTGCTAGCTACGCTTGTTAAGCATGCTCGGTTTACCCGTTTGTGTGTGCTGCTCTTGCCTTTCCTTCACAAATTCTAGTGAATTGTGCTATCTAATTTTACCATGCAATCTGTTGCTCTAGTGTATATGTTCTATATGTCGTGCAGTGTGGTGCTCACTTATTAACTGTTTTGTTAATTAGTTGTCGTCTTCAGTTAACTGTTTGGTTCAATTCTGCAAATGTGATGTTCAATTCTTTAGGATGCAATTTTGTATTGTCTTCCATGTGAGAAATAAATCGAATTTATCTTTACAAAATTGTGGGTGCATTCTGTTATTGTATACCATGTGAGGAATAAATTGAATTTGGCTGTAGTAAATACATGAGAAACAAATACAATTGCTAGAATTGGCTGTAGTTAACTGTTTGGTTAACTGTCTGATCTTCTATTAGGAGTATGTTGTATTGTGCAATGTGGTGCTCAGTTAATGTTTGGTTCATTTGTTGTGGTGTTTAGTTAACTGCTTGGTTCAAGGTTATATTGGTGCAATGTGGTGCTCGGTTAATGTTTGGTTCATTTGTTGTGGTGTTTAGTTAACTGCTTGGTTCAATTCTGCAATGCGATGTCCAATTGTCGTGGGTAGAATTTTGTATTGTTGTGCATGTGAGGAATAAATCAAATTTGGCTGCACTTAATACATGAGAAACATATACAAGTGCTATATTTCCTAGTTCTTAATCATGCTTGGTTTGGGTAAATGGGTTTTCCCTATGGCTTGAATTAATCTGATCAATCTGCAATGTGATTATTTTTCATCAACATATTTTACTGATAGCATGTGAATCCTTACTTAACCTGATGACTAACTACCTTATATGTGTTGCAGGGAAACAATGGGAAGCACTGAGGTTCACAATCGAGGTTAGCACGTGCATGGTCCGTTGTCTAATAGCACATTATTGTGCAATTGTAATAACCATTCTAATATTTAGGTTTTTAACAATTTGGTCTTGCACATGTAGGTCCTGCTGTCAGATGTTTTGACCCACTGTTCGACCCTTTTTGCATATGGGGAAATGAGTTGTCCATGAATATCAGTCAAGTCAAGAAACTCATAAAGATTATTAGGATAAAGAAATTAGCGACAAAAAACAACAAGATCTTCGTCTGCACAATGAAGAAGACATCAGTTCACTACAGAATGGTACTAACTATTATACCTTGCCTTTTTAATTACTTTGCCCCATTTCCAATATAGAGAAGATATTTATGCACATCCTTGTTTTCAGGCCTTTCCAAAACAATTCACTGATGATTACCTCTCAAACCACCTGTATGGTCAGGAGGCGAGGAAGGTATTCATACAACACACACGATTCAATATTGAAGTGTTCCTGAAGAGGACGAAGGATGGACGGTCAATCATCCACGAGCACCGCCTAAAGTTACAAAGACCTTCAACATCAATGAAGGCTCAATATTCGCCTTCTGCTTCAGCAGTTTTTCAGATGAGATACATCTATCTATGTACCGTCTATGATGCTAATTTTGAAAGGTTATAGATGTTGCATGTGAAACTTGGTCCTCGTGTAGTTGTGTAATGGGGTAGCTGAGTGCCGAAGCTACATGATATTGTACTCTGATGTATTTCAATTATGAAAATAAAATATATTGTGTGCTTAATATGAACTGTCAATTATATTAATGAATGGATCATGAATAATCGGATAATTAGCCTGCTAGTGGAGAATTAGCCTGCTAATTGGGTTTTGCTATTGCGAACGGTTGTTGAAAAAATACCGTGGGCGATGACCGCACGCAACGCACACAGTTTCTAGGAATAAACCATGTTGGATCAATGAACAATCACACACGACTTTCTCTTGAAAACTGTTTGCGTTAGGCCACCTTACGCAAACGTTTACCACATGAAAACTGTGTGTGATGGACAGTGTTTGCCACACAGTTTCTTCCATCGACCGTGTGTGATATATTCAATAACGCAAGTGATTTAACTGGAAAATTTGTGTGTGATGTACCTGTGAACGGAAATGTTTTCCTTCGAGCGACTGTGTGCGATGTACAAACGTTTAGCGGGGACTGACTGTGTGGGGTGTACTTGCAACCGAAAACAATTTCGTCGTATAATTGTATTTTTTTAGCTCTACTGTACGTATTTTCGTATTTGAGCTCTTGTCGGTCGCGCACGACCTTATTTTGTCGAACGTGTGTGCCAGGAGGGCATATCCCCGACGATTTTTGGGTCGTGTGGGAAGGACCCCCCTATCACCCACACACACTTAGAGACGGTTCCAAATGTCGTCACGGAAAGGAGTTTTAAACCGTTTGTTTAGGAGCTTGTTGTACTAGTGTTGGCTTAGCATTCATGGCCGATCTACGGCGGCTTGGCGTCATGAGATCTTCGTCCAGGATTGGTGGCTCAAGACGATCAACTTTAGAGGCCACATCAAGAAGGCGATTGCCCCCGTTATAATGCTTGTCTAGTAGGAAATATGAAGAAACGAAATGCGAGAGTCTTCCACAACACGGCCACCCCGACCACTGTCATTGTCCCGAAGATCAAAGAGGAGGCCCGCCTTTGGTTGTTGGCTGGAGCGAGCCACCTGAGTAATCTTATGTCACGAGAGTAGTCTCTCCTTTGTTTTTGTCGTTTCACAACTTATGTCTAAACTGTCTTCTTAATCAATGAAATGGCAAGCCTTTTGCCTTGTTTCAAAAAAAACATTTCAGTTCTTCTAGGCCCATGAGACCAAGCGTGTTAACCATCCCTCCTCTTCGAGGCCCATGAGCCCATGTCTTAATTTGTACTGGTAATCAGTATTATGGGCCTTGCCAACTAGTAGATGATGATGGCGCCTGCGGCAGCTCCTGGTGGGCCTGCCCACAAACGCGCAAAAACAAAAAAATGTATTATTGTGCGAAAAACATCTAAAAAAAGTGACTCTCTGTGAGATGAATCGAGCTCGCAACCTCACACTCGTCTTCGAGTTTGGCCAACCGGTACGCCTACTGGCTGCTAGTCATTCAGTTTAGCGCGATTTTACTTAAGAACCAACGTAGCAGCGCTACTTATCTCGCTTAGATTTTTGAAATATTTGAAAACATTAATGAAAAACGTGAATGTATGGAAAAATGGTAAACAAATCTGGAAAGTTGACGAAAACATTCATAAAAAAGTTGGACAATGTAAAAAAGGTTCATGAATTCAAATAAGTTCACGAATTCAACAACAGAAGTTCATGAGATGAAAAAAAGGTGCACTAATTTTAAAAAAAAGTTCACAACAATGAAAACCGACCATGAGTTTGAAAAAAGTTCATGGATTTGAAAAAAGTTCATCGAATTTGGAAAAACGTTCACTGAATTAAAAAAAGTTCACTGAATTTGGAAAAAAGTTCATCAAATTTTAAAAAAATCATCAACTTTTCAAAAAGTTCGTCGGATTTGAAAAATGTTTCGTCGGATTTGAAAATTCTTCATCAAATTTGAAAAAAGTTCATCAAATTTGAAAAAAAGTTCATCGATTTTGAGAAAAGTTCATCAAATTTGAAAAAAAGTTCATCAAATTTGAAAAAAGTTCATCGAATTTTAATAAAAGTTCATCAAATTTTAAAAAGAGTTCATCAAATTTGAAAAAGAGTTCATCAAATTAAAAAAAAGGTCATCAAATTTGAAGAAAGTTCATCGAATTTGAAAAGAAGTTCATCAAATTGAAAAAAAGTTCATCGAACTTGGAAAAAATCAGCTTGTTAAAAATAGTTCACTACAAATAAAAAAAGTTCATAGATTTTGAAAACAAAAGTTCATCAAACTCGAAAACAAAAACATCATCGATTTGAAAAGGTTCACGCATTTAAGAAAAAAATTGATGAGGGAATAAACTAGGAAGAAGAAGAAAGAAAAAACAGAAAACAAAAATGGGAAGAAGGAAAAAAAAGAAGCAAGGAATGAAATATGTAAATAGTTTAAGCATAGCATATCTCGCTTCCTGGCGCGGTGGTTGTTCGAACGAAGCCTTACGAGTGAGGTCGTTGGTTTGATTCTCAGTGAGCGCGCCCATTTTTTGTAAAACAAAAATACACAGTAATGAGACGGCCCAGGATGGGGCGCTGCAGGCCCCCGTTTGTAAATTTGCCTATAACGGCGCCTGCTACTCCCTTCGTCTCTTAATATAAGACCTTTTAGCCCCTGTAAACGTTGTGACGGTTCAATAAAGCTTTATGAGTTTGCTAAAAAAACTATTTTAAAATATTGACTATATACATGCTAAAATGAGTGAAAAGATATGCTAAAATGTTTCTAGATACATACGAATCAAGAAAAAGTTAAAATGTCTTATATTGGAGAACGGAGGGACTAGTTAAGAGTTACTTCTTGTAAAGGCCACTTCCACCTTCTTAGGCGCTGATGATTGACACACTGCATTTGTGTCACTTGTCACTATCTGAGAGTTTTACTTTTTTCGTAGATTTTTTATTTAAAACAATTTATATTTTAAATCGTGTGTACAAATACCAAACTGTTTTCACCGTCGAATTCCTACCATCGATATTTTTGAAACAAGATCCCATGTTAAAAAAAACCCAGAGAAAAACTGGAAACAAAAAAATCAATACGAAAAAGATAAAAAAACAAAATTGAAAAATCTGGCAACCAAAATATTTACCAAAGAAAGAAAAAGCTTGGAGCAGAAAGCACATTTTTTTTCCTTTTCGAGATGCACAATTATACTTCTCATGAAAACAAATCCGTGCCTCCACAAAAGGCAAATATGTGCACCGGTTTTTTTTTTCATTCCAAGAACCACAACACTACTTGCTGAAGTAAATATGTGATTCTTATGAAAGCACACATTTTTTTAGAAGCATTGTTGTGCTTCTCACATAAGCAAATATGTGCCTCGAGAAGTAAATATGTGCTCATAGAAGCATATTTTTCTCTTTCCAAGAAGCGTAGTTGTGCTTCTCATGGAAGCAAATATATGCCTATATGTAGAAGCGGATTTGTTCTTCATGTGGAAGCATAATTTTATTTCCCTTTCTAAGAAACACAATTGTGCTTAGGAAGTAAATATGTGCTTCTCATGAAAGCACGTTTTTTTCTCTTTCTGAATCAAACATCACGGACGCAAATGTAGACTTCTCGTGAAAGAATAGATTTTTTTTTCGTCAAAAATAATACTCCAAACCTAGGGGAAGCAGAAAAAACAAAGAAAAATTCATCTCAAACCCGCAAACGCATACATGACAATAAAAGAAAGAAATCCAAACATTTTTCTTGGCGTGGTCCCAGCATACCCAAAGTGACCCCTCGATGTCCCCTGCAAGGGGTAACCTCCAATTAATTACTCTCATGTGTGGACTATTGTTTTTCTTCGCGGCTCCTATCCCGCGAGAGCTATATCCCTCTTCACGTGAGATTGAAGTTGCTCCCGCTTAAGATCCAGCGCGAGCGGGCTTGCCCATTAGCCTAGGACTCAATCCCATCAGGTTCGTTTACTGTAGGTTTTCTTCTATTTTTTTCTTTGGTTATTATTTTCACTGGTTTCCTTCGTTATAATTTTAGTGTTGTTTTTCATCAGTTTCCTTCTCACTTCTGTTACATATTTTTATTCCTTTTTTCTTTTTTCTCTATGGTTTTCTTTAGTTCTTTCTTGGTTCTTTTTTCCCACCATTTTTGCTCTGGGTTTCTTGTTTTCCTTTTCCCTTTGGTTTTCTATCGTTTCTTTACTTGGTTTAATTTTACTTTTCCTTTTTGTTTTCTCAATACATGGCTACAATTTCTGTTACACATCGTACAATTGGTTGTACACATTAAGAATATTTTTTATAGACATTTAATATTTTCAAATGATTTTTTAAATTAATGTTTTGATGTCTATTTTCTAATACACATTGTACATTTTTGGTACACATCTAAAACATTTTTTAATACAGGTTTAACACTTTTCATATATATATTTGACATTTCTTAATATATGTTTTGATGTCTAATTTTTCCGTGCACATCATAAAATTTTTATACATCTAATACATTTTTATATGTATTTAAAATTTCATATATACATGTTTCACACTTTCGAAAATTAATATTTTATAAAAAATTGGACGATCCACTTTTTTCATGCACATTATACGTTTTCTGTTTACATCAGGAACAATTTTGTATTCATGTTTTAATTTTCCAAATACATGGTTAAATTTTTGAAAAACTTATACACTTTTATTTCTAAGTTTTCCATACACATTGCACATTTTGTCTATACATCGAAAACATTTTTTATACACATTTAACATTTCTAAATGCGTGATTAGTTTATTTATTGTTTTAGGTAAAGTGTTTTTTGTAGTATATATATTAAGAATATTTGGAAGTATAAACAAAAAAGAAAAAAGAAGGAAAAATGAAAATGAAAATGAAAAAGAGAAAGGTGGCTGTGGCCTCGCACGCGCTTGGGCTGTCCATCTAGCTATTGCCTTCAAGCAAGACGGCCCACCGTCTCGCATCGAGCGAGACATAGGTGTGCCCCTCCTATTAGGCCTGGATACGGACCAACTGCGTACCCCCTGCGATCACTACACTTCATATAGGGCTGCCCCAAGTAGGCTTGTACGTTAGACTCCCTGTTTCGGTTTTGGGAAGGTTCTTTGAAATCACTAGTTAAGGGGGTACACATTGCAAAGGTCACTTCCCACCTTCTCTGGTTTGCGAAATGACACGCTACATGTGCACCACATGTCGCAAGCTGTGAGCTTCCATATTTTTTTGTAGATTCATTTGTTTAACATGTTTTATCTGTTGAATCGTGCATCGAAATAATGAATCATTTTCATTGTTGAACTTCTCACGTCGAGATGTTCGAAATTAGATATCTTGTTAATAGGTGTCGATATAAAAAACCAAAACAAAAAATACCCAAAAAAGTTTACGCAAAAAAAACAAGTACAAAAAAAAAGAAAACAAGTTAAAAGCTTGGAATCATGGTTGCGGTTTTCAGTTTTTTTTGGAAGCACAAATTGTGCTTTTCCCTTTTTCTGTAGAAGGACGATTGTGCTTCTTGCATAAGCAAATATGTGTTTCTCGTGGAGGAATATATCTATTTTTCTTGTGAAACCAAACATGTGTTTCCATAAGAATCAAATTTGTGTTTCTTATAAAATCTTTTTTTTTCGAGAAGCATATGTGTGCTTCTCGTGGAGCCGAATATGTGATTCTCATAGAAGCACAGATTATTTCCCTCGTGAAAGCAAGTATGTGCTTCCACAAGAAGCAAAACTTGTGCTTCTCGCGGGAGCACAAATATGCTTTGAAAAAAAAAATCAAAACATAAGGAAACCGGGCAAAAATAAAAAAGCCAGAAAGCCATGTCAAAACAAAAAAAAACACATGTAGAAATAATAATAAAAATACAGAGAAAGCGCACAACACACGACATGTGGCGACAGATAGACACAACACTTGACACAGTACCAAGCCACCAAACTTGACCTTGGAGGTCCCCCCCCCCCATCCTAGATGGGGTAACCGTTTGTAAGCGACTCCCCAACTCTAGAACTTCCCTAGGTCGGGTTTTTTCATTTTATTTTTTTGGTTTTTTTTCTAGTTTTATTACCTTGATTCTTTTTCTGTTACTTTTTATTCTTCATCTGGCACATATTTTGTACAAATTTGTGATCATTTTTGGAGATTGCTAACTTTTTTAAAACCCATACAAATTTTTTTGAGTTGCTAGACATTTTTAGAATCAACATTTTTTTTGGAAATTGGAGCAATTTTTGAAATTCAGAATAACTTTTTGTTTGACAAACATTTTAAAAAAATGCATGAACAATTTTCGAATTCATGAACATATTTTGAATCGATGAAATACCATTAAAATTGGGAACAAAATTTTAAGTGCGGGACCATTTCTTGTATTTTGTGAATTTTTGTACAAATTACTGAACATTTTTTAAATTCTTAAAAAATTCTGAATACCCGTGCATGCTTTCAAAGTCTGATTTTTTCTTACTTTTTCTATTACTTTTTATTTTTATTTAGATTTTTCTTTACAAATTCACGAACATTTTTGGTGATTGGTAAATTTTATTTCAAACTCGTGAACATTTTCTTTGAGTCTGTGTACAATTTTTGAATCCACAATATTTTTGGAAATTGGTAGCAATTTTGAAATTCCTGAACATTTTTTTGTTTTGACAAACATTTTAAAAATGCACGAACATTTTTTGAATTCTTGAGAATTTTTTGAAGCAATGAACATCCTTGGAAATTTGGGAACAATTTTTTCAAATTGTGAACATTTTCAAATTTTGTGAATTTTTGTACAGATTCCTAAACATTTCTTTAATTTGCAAACATTTTCTGAATACACGTGCATGCTTTAAAAATTAAGTATATGTTCCTTCAAAATCATGAACATTTTTTGAATATGCGAACATCTTGTCAAAATTATGAACATTTTTTAATACGTGAACATTTAAGAGACAAAATATTCTTAAAATCATGGGAATTTTATGAATTCATGAATATTTTATGATTTCTCAAACATATGTTTATAATTTCCGTAATATTTTGAAATTTATATTTTTTTTGAAATCTCAAATTACTTTGATGAAGAAGAAAAGAAAAGGAAAATAAAAAACACGGGGGCATCCCCCCCTCCCCACACACACACATGCAAGGGCCAGCCTAAAAATGTGTGCGGGGAGAGCTGGAGGTGCCATTTCCTCCATATTCAACGAGCAGGTCGTTTAATAGGAGCTCGTTTTTTCTTTCGCGATTCCCTGTGATGTACATAGGCGGGCTGAACTTCTAAAAAGCAGCCACCGCTTCTGTAGGGTGTTGCTGCTTAAAATATATATTCTAGGCTTTATTAATCAACTGGTAAAGAGACATGTATTACATTGGGATCATAAGGTTGTCGCATACATAGATGACGACCCTGGCCTAATAATAACGCACGCGTAGCTTGATTATGAGCCTCAAAGTTCGAGTTCCTAGATTCATGAACAAATTCAAGAAAGTAAAAAGGGGAAGATGCTCACCGAATGTTCGTCGGGAACCAATCACAGCGAACGCCCCCCATAGCGAGAGACTCTAGATCCTCGAGATGACATTTTTTGAAGAAATTTGCCCCAAAATAAATGAGCTGCCATGCCCTAACACTAGAATGCCACCCCCACTAACACTAAAAATGCCATCTGCGTCGTTCGCAAATGCCATCTCTGGCAGCAAATGGTCGCTGGATATTGCCATCCAAATAAAATTGTTCTCCTCATTGCTCTCGTTTGTTGCGAGTTACTCTAACTCAATTACATAGCTCTCTTTTGTTTTCTCTTTCTTCATTGTTGCTTATACCTTCCAGATAGCCATAGCCCTGGATTTTGCTAATCGCCGCCCCGCCGCACGCACATCCTTCCGGGCCATTGTTTTGGGGCTTCACGGTGAAATACTTACACCACAGCCTAGAGTTTGGCTCATAGTACAAGGACACTTCGCAAAAGATAACGAAGCAGGTGATGTGTAGGATAGAGTTTGGAGCGAGCTGGTGAAGTTGGAGGTCGTAGAAGTGGGGAAGTCCACGAAGGAAGGGGAGAATTGGAAACCCGAGCTCACAAGTAATGTATGGGAGATAAAGCATATTGATATCTCCTTTTTATTGATCCGGTACTAGAACAAGAAAGGGTATCCCGCACCTATTTCCTCAGAGGTGACCCTGGGTATCGAACCCACGAGAGGAAGACTCCCTTGAAGAAATGGTCTCTTGCAAGCTTTTGCCAAAGTGTAGAATCCAGCTTTTGATCGAATCAACAAGCAAATAGTGATTCGAACACTTATAATAAAAAGAAGGTACGACGATAAGGTCTTAATGCTTACAACCATTTCTTGGTGTTTGGATAAAAAATGATATTAGTTTGAGCTCGGGAAGTCACCTATCAAGAGGTGTTTGCTTTGTATCGGAGTGGGGGATGTGTTCAAATAACATATTGACTGGCACGAGTCCCGCATCAAGAATCAGTTGTCCTACCGAAGGTCCTATCCATCTCGTGAGGTTGCCCTAATAATTAAGATGACAGTATCAGACAAAAGCATTGGGCGTTTAATGACTACATCTCATGAATCCCCAAGGTGATCCATGTTACGCTACTAAACCTTACTGTCACCGATGTTCGGTATAACACTTCACGGTCCCCTTGCTCCTAGCCTCACCGGTGCTCAATCTCCATGATCCTGGGTACCTGCAGGGATGAAGATTGCGGACAAGACAATAGATACTTCATGAAACAATTTTATTTCACACATACGAGACGTTGTGTCAAAGACTTCCATTGATCCCTTCACCAAATACTTGGGGTTGCAAGGCTCATGCCTCACCCCATACTTTACCGAACTATTCACACATGGAGATCAGATCGCGAGAAGAAAACATTTAAGGACACATCTTGGGATTGATTGCAATATGTCTTACAATGGATACGTTGTGCGATGCACGATTACAAGTATGAACTAGATGAGAGAGCACTATGGTGGTGGAGATGTCTATGGAGGTGAAAATGGCGGCGGCTAGGGTTTATGGATGAAGATGATGATGAACAGGTTCTGGCTATGGTCGACGCTCCTCCTTCTCCCCGTTTTGTTGACATTTCAATGGGGTCCCCTTTATAAAAGTTGTTCAGGTGGACGACCTACCTCGGTGTCCAGGCCAAACGACCCCTCATGCAAGTGTGTGCGGTCGCATGGAACACTGTCTTTGGTTCTGGTGGCCTTCTGACACCTCCCGGTGACTTATTTCTTCTCCATTTTCCTTCCTTTCCTTTCTCCCATGTGATCTCTTCCCGTTTTAGCCCATTTCCTGTGGAAAAAATTATCAAAGAGAGGATTTGTGGAATCCTTTGCATTTATTAGTCATTAGTGGAAATATTGTAGCGAATATCTCTCTTTTAATGAGATAATTTGGTTTAAACAAGGTTGAAATGAGTGTAAAAATATCACTCATCAACACCCCCGAGCTTAAACTTGATCATCCTTGAGCAACATAGAGAGAAATCCAAAGCATAAGGAACTCATTTGTTTAAACCGAAATAACGAGAAGGTTTTAGTTCACTTTCGGTTGGTATTCCTAGATAGCCCTTCGCTTCTTGACCTGGAAACTCATTATAGATATAGCGGTGGCATGGTTATAGTGCAAGTGTTAGTGAAGCAAAGATAATCAACACAAAGTTTCTGATCCACTAGATAAAACAACTTTGCAACACTTCATTTCATTTAATCTAGACAACACTTGCTTGCCGGGAATGCACAAAAGAGTTTCTTAAGATAGAGCCATGAAAACATAAGTTAGGGAGTAGAAAACATGCTCAAGTGCTCCTAAGCACACCCACAATTTTTCCTCCTCTAGGCTCTTAAACAATTTGTTTATATCATTGTTTCTTTGGAACTTTGATTGTCACGTGAAGGATATTATGCCAAATAAGCGATCACGCATAGGTTTACATTGTGGCTTAATGTTTGGGAACTATGGACCTTTAGTAATAATATCTCTTTTGCTCTTTTGATCAGTCCCCTTTATTTACCACATACACACCCATTCAAGAGAAAGCCGAATAATATTCGTTTGTAGTGTTGCCACTACGTACGGTAACAAACTCATACCCAAATCAAAGCTATCGCTCTTGGTGGATCGTTCATTGGCCAGCGGAGTCCTCAACATAACATCAAGAAGGCTGAGGAAGCCACATTTACACATGTAAACACGTATATAGTAGCAAAGGCCATGGCACCAACTGGAGGCTGTAACACCATGTTGAGATATACAACACAAAGTTTTGGCATAATCTCTCCCACCTTTCAACTAACTTCCTCTAGATAATTTAGTCCACAAGTGATATCAAGTCTATTAAAATTAACAACATGGGGTTGATCATGTTAAACATCACTTCCACTACAATTTCTCAACTCACAAGTCTTGAAAGACTTTCTCTTGTGCAAGGTTATACTTGGTTAATTTCATTTCATTTTAAAAATGGTCCCATGTTGTCTAAACTAAAGAAAACAAAGGCCACAAAATTAATTCAGCTACTAGAGCAAAACCTCTGTATCAACTATCAAGACTCACTCCCATCTACACATATAACACATACAACAACTACATCTACTCTAAGTATCCAAGTGCAAAAGACGGGGGTTGTAGGATATACCTTCATAGTTGCGAATTTACACACTTGTCTTCCTTACTCTTGCATTCCTCATTGTCCTGGCATAGATCAACTCCTCTGAAAACAAAATGCAAATGAACTCCAAGGGGCTAGATAAGAACAAGAGTAAAGCAAAGGTTGTTCTTTTTTTTGGGTTTTGGGTTTTGTAAACTAATTGCAACTGAAAAAAATCGCAAAGGCAAAAATAAAAACCAAAAGGAAATAAAAAGCAAAGTGTTGAAACAAACCAACACGAGTGTTTTGAAGCTCCTCAAGCTTAAGTGCAACCTCATTACAATTTATTCAAATACCGCCACATCTTGATGTAGAAGTGGTGATAACCTCCACCAAGCTTAGGCTCTTGCAAACCCAAACTGGTGAGATCATTGTGGCGGTTGGTCAGGAGCCCACTCTTGGCTCCAGTTAGAGAAGTTCATGTTCACGTAGGCGGACGTGCCTCAAACAGATGCGGTGAGGTTTCTCATACCATCAATAGAGCCCTGGAGGGTGCTAAGGTCTGCATAGGTGGTGTAGTCTTTCTGGGGCTTCTCCTCCTCTTCGTTGGTGATGAGTTCTTCTTCATCTACTTGTTCAGGTTCTGGCCCTTCTTGGTCAAAAGCTGCATCTCCTTCCCGTGCAACATAATGCAATTTGCCATTCTCGATGGAGAAACAATTAGGCATAGGTGTGGGTAACAAGCACGCCGCTCCAGGAATTTTGATACAATGACGGCCATTATGAACTACTACCATATGAGCGCTAGTAAGAACACGGATGTTAACAAGGATGTTACCGACAATGGGGCGGAGATGACTGTAATTAAGGCCAAGCACTACACAAAAATACACTTCCGTGATGATACGTGTTTGTCACAGTAGGTCACGTTTTCTGTCATGCATGTACATCCATGACGATTTTATGACAGAATCAAGATAGTCATACCTGTGCTGTCATAGAAGTGTTCCATGACATTACCAAAATTATCATCAGGAAAGTGTCCACTTCCATGACGATAAATCACGCGTCATAGAAGTGCTTTCGTCCAGGGTGACCGACACGTGGCATCCACCGTAACGGGTCACCGTTAAGCTATCGGGTTCCAGTTTGGATCCGATAACCCGTTAACAGCGCGGACCAATGGGGATTTTCCACGTGTAAAATTCTCATTGGCCGTCAGATCCACGTGTTGGCCCGGCGTTCGGACAGTTGTCATCCAGCGAATGGACAATACGCGCCTATGATACGTCGACACGTGTCTCGGCCCAGCCCAACAGTGGTCCATTCAGGTTAAAAGGCAGGACCTGTCAAAATAAGCGGGTCGGCCCATTAGCGGCCTACTTGAGTCAGGCCCATTTACAAGCATGGCCCATACAAGTTACACAAAATAGGCCCATCAAAGGACCATTCTAGATTTGACAATTTCCAGCCCATCGTCAATTTAAGCCCGTTAACGGCCTGCTACGTCTTTGGGCCCAATTACGACTCGAGCTTATTTCGGCTTGTTAGCAGCCCATCGACAGTTCTAGCCCGTTAACGGTCCGGAACATCTTTCGGCCTTTTCTCAGCCCATTCTGCAGTTGGGCCAATTCTAGGCCGCTGTGACTTTAGGCTTGACCTCGGCCCATTAAGTAAATGGGCCAACTCCTAGCCCATTTTGTCTCTCGGCCTGTTAACGGCCCAGACAACAGTTGGGCCTTTGACTTTGAGTCCACTAGGAGCCCACGTTTCGCAGGGCATCATTTCAGCCCAACGCGACTTTCGGCCTGTTTGTGACGCCCTCGATTCAATCATACACGCAAATGTGTATGATCAAGATCAAAGACTCACGGGAAGATATCACAACACAACTCTAGACACAAATTAAAATAATACAAACTTTATATTACAAGCCAGGGGCCTCGAGGGCTCGAATACATAAGCTCGAATACACAAGAGTCAGCGGAAGCAACATTATCTAAGTACAGACATGAGTTAAACAAGTTTGCCTTAAGAAGGCTAGCACAAAAGCAACAACGATCGAAAAGGCAAGGCCTCCTCGCCTTTGAGCCTCCTAACTACTCCCGGTCGCTGGCGGTCTCCACGTAGTAGCGTGCATCGGCGGTAGCATCCGATGAAGGAAATATGCCCTAGAGGCAATAATAAAGTTATTATTTATTTCCTTATATCATGATAAATGTTTATTATTCATGCTAGAATTGTATTAACCGGAAACATAATACATGTGTGAATACATAGACAAATGAGTGTCACTAGTATGCCTCTACTTGACTAGCTCGTTAATCGAAGATGGTTATGTTTCCTAACCACGGACATGAGTTGTCATTTGATTAACGGGATCACATCATTAGGAGAATGATCTGATTGACATAACCCATTCCGTTAGCCTAGCACTTGATCGCTTAGTATGTTGCTATTGCTTTCTTCATGACTTATACATGTTCCTGTAACTATGAGATTATGCAACTCCCGTTTACGGAGGAACACTTTGGGTACTACCAAACGTCACACGTAATCGGGTGATTATAAAGGAGTACTACAGGTGTCTCCAAAGGTACTTGTTGGGTTGGCGTATTTCGAGATTAGGTTTTGTCACTCCGATTGCTCGGAGAGGTATCTCTGGGCCTTCTCGGTAATACACATCACATAAGCCTTGCAAGCATTACAACTAATGATTTAGTTATGAGATGATGTATTACGGAACGAGTAAAGAGACTTACCGTAGCGAGATTGAACTAGGTATTGGATACCGACGATCGAATCTCGGGTAAGTAACATACCGATGACAAAGGGAACAATGTATGTCGTTATGCGGTTTGACCGATAAAGATCTTCATAGAATATGTAGGAACCAATATGGGCATCCAGGTTCCGCTATTGGTTATTGACCGAGAATGGTTCTAGGTCATGTCTACATAGTTCTCGAACCCGTAGGGTCCGCACGCTTAACGCTTCGATGATGCTTATATTATGAGTTTATGAGTTTTGATGTACCGAAGGAGTTCGAGTCCCAGATGAGATCGGGGACATGACGAGGAGTCTCGAAATGGTCGAGACGTAAAGATCGATATATTGGACGACTATATTCGGAGTTCGGAAAGGTTCGAATGATTCGGGTATTTTTCGGAGTACCGGAGAGTTACGGGAATTCGCCGGAGAGAAGTATTGGGCCTTATTGGCCCTGCGGAAGAGAGAGGGATGCCTAGGGCAGGCCGCCCCCCCATGGCCTAGTCCGAATTGGACTAGGGGAGGCCGCACTCTTCCTTCCCTCCTTCTCTCTTCCCCTTACTTGTCTCCTACTCCCAATACATGGAAGGACTCCTAGTTGGACTAGGAAAGGGAATCCTACTCCGGTGGGAGTAGGACTCCCCATGGCGCGCCCTACTAGGGCCGGCCTCCTCCTCCCTCCCTCCTTTATATCTGAGGCAGGGGCACCCCATGGACACACAAGTTGATCTACGGATCGTTCCTTAGCCGTGTCTGGTGCCCCCTCCATCATATTCCACTTGGTCATATCGTCGCGGAGCTTAGGCGAAGCCTGCGCCGGAGAAGTCATATCGTCATGAGCTTAAGCGAAGCCCTGCGTCGGTGGAGCATCATCATCGTCACCACGCCGTCGTCTTGTGGAACTCATCCCGACACTTTCTTTGGATCGGAGTCAGGGATCGTTATCGAAATTTGAGCGTGTGCGTAACTCGGAGGTGCTTTGTCGTTCGGTGCTTGGATCGGTCGGATCGTGAAGACGCACGACTACATTAACCGCGTTGTTATAACGCTTCCGCTTTCGGTCTACAAAGTGCGTGGACACACACTCTCCCTCTCGTTGCTATGCATCACCATGATCTTGCGTGTGCGTGGGAAATTTTTGAAATTACTACGTTCCCCAACGGTGGCATCCGAGCCAGGTTTTTATGGTTTGATGTTTTGCACGAGTAGAACACAAGTGAGTTGTGGGCGATACAAGTCATACCGCCTACCAAAGATGTCATACTTTGGTTCAGCGGTATTGTGAGATGAAGCGGCCGGACCGACATTACGCCAGACGCTTACGCGAGACCGGTTTCACTGCTACGAGCACTCGTGCTTAAAGGTGGCTGGCGTGTGTCTGTCTCTCTCAATTTAGTTGAACGGTGTGTGGCTTCGCCCGGTCCTTGAGAAGGTTAAATCGGTGTCTCTTTGACGAAGTTTCGTTGTGGTCTTGATGCGTAGGTGAGATTGGTTCTTGCTTAAGCCCGTAGCAGCCACGTTTTATTTGCAACAACATAGTAGAGGACGTCTAACTTGTTTTTGCAGGCATGTTGTGATGTGATATGGTCAAGACGTGATGCTATATTTTATTGTATGAGATGATCATGTTTTGTAACCGAAGTTATCGGCAACTGGCTGGAGCCATATGGTTGTCGCTTTATTGTATGAAATGCAAACGCCCTATAATTGCTTTACTTTATCTATAAGCGGTAGCGATAGTCGTAGAAGCAATAGATGGCGTAAACGACAACGATGCTACGATGGAGATCAAGGTGTCGCGCCGGTGACGATGGTGATCACGACGGTGCTTCGGAGATGGAGATCACAAGCACAAGATGATGATGGCCATATCATATCACTTATATTGATTGCATGTGATGTTTATCCTTTATGCATCTTATTTTGCTTTGATTGACGGTAGCATTTTAAGATGATCTCTTACTAAAATTATCAAGTAGTGTTCTCCCTGAGTATGCACCGTTGCCAAAGTTCGTCGTGCCGAGACACCACGTGATGATCGGGTGTGATAAGCTCTCGTCCATCTACAACGGGTGCAAGCCAGTTTTTGCACACACGTAATACTCGGTTATACTTGACGAGCCTAGCATATGCGAGATATGGCCTCGGAACACGGAGACCGAAAGGTCGGCGTGAATCATATAGTAGATATGATCAACATAAGATGTTCACCATTGAAAACTACTCCATCTCACGTGATGATCGGTTATGGTTTAGTTGATTTGGATCACGTGATCACTTAGATGACTAGAGAGATGTTTGTCTAAGTGGGAGTTCTTAAGTAATATGATTAATTGAACTTTAATTTATCATGAACTTAGTCCTGGTAGTATTTTGCAAATTATGTTGTAGATCAATAAGCTCGCGTTGTTGCTTCCCTATGTTTTTATATGTGTTCCTAGAGAAAATTGTATTGAAAGATGTTAGTAGCAATGATGCGGATTGGATCCGTGATCTGAGGTTTATCCTCATTGCTTGCAGAAGAATTATGTCCTTAATGCACCGCTAGGTGACATACCTATTGCGGGAGCGTATGCGCACGTTATGAACGTTTGGCTAGCTCAATATGAGCAAATACAGACGTTATGAACGTTTGGCTAGCTCAATATGATGACTACTTGATAGTTTAGTGCACCATGCTTAACGGCTTAGAATCGGGACTTCAAAGACGTTTTGAACGTCATGGACCATATGAGATGTTCCAGGAATTTAAGTTAATATTTTAAGCAAATACCCGAGTTGAGAGATATGAAGTCTCCAACAAGTTCTATAGCTAAAAGATGGAGGAGAATCGCTCAACTAGTGAGCATGTGCTCAGATTGTCTGAGTACTTCAATCACTTGAATCAAGTGGGAGTTAATCTTCCGGATAAGATAGTGATTGACAGAATTCTCTAGTCACCATCACTAAGTTAGTAGAACTTCGTGATGAACTATAGTATGCAAGGGATGATGAAAAAGATTCTCGAGCTCTTCGCGATGCTAAAATCGTGAAGGTAGAAATCAAGAAAAACATCAAGTGTTGATGGTTGACAAGACCATTAGTCTCAAGGAAAATGGCGAAGGGAAGAAGGGGAACTTCAAAAGGAACGGCAAGCAAGTGGCTGCTCGAGTGAAGAAGCCCAAGTCTAGACCTAAGCCTGAGACTGAGTACTTTTGCTGCAATGGAACTGGTCACTGGAAGCGGAACTACCCCTGAATATTTGGTGGATAAGAAGGATGGCAAAGTGAACAAGGTTATATTTGATATACAAGTTATTGATGTGTGCCTTACTAGTGTTTATAGTAGCCCCTGAGTATTTGATACTGCTCGGTTGCTAAGATTAGTAACTCGAAACAGGAGTTACGAATAAACAGAGACTAGTTGAAGGGGAAGTGACGATGAGTGTTGGAAGTAGTTCCAAGATTGATATGATCATCATCGCACTCCCTATACTTTCGGGATTAGTGTGGAACCTAAATAAGTGTTATTTGGTGTTGAGCATAAATACGATTTGATCATGTTTATTGCAATACGGTTATTCATTTAAGTAAGAGAATAAATTGTTGTTACATTTACATGAATAAAACCTTATATGGTTACACACCCAATGAAAATGGTTCATTGGATCTCGATCATAGTGATACACATATTCATAATATTGAAACCAAAAGATGCAAAGTTAATAATGATAGTGCAACTTATTTGTGGCACCGCCGTTTAGGTCATATTGGTGTAAAGCGCATGAAGAAAACTCCATGCCGATGGACTTTTGGAATCACTTGATTATGAATCATTTGATGCTTGCGAATCGTGCCTTTTTGGGCAAGATGACTAAAACTCCGTTCTCCTAACAATGGAACAAGCTCTTGACTTATTGGAAATAATACATACCGATGTATGCGATTCAATGAGTGTTGATGCTCGTGGCAAGTATCGTTATTTTCTCGACCTTCACAAGATGATTTGAGCGAGATATGGGTATATCTACTTGATGAAACATAAGTCCTAAATAATTGAAAGGTTCAAAGAATTTCAGAGTGAAGTGGAAAATCATCGTAACAAGAAAATAAAGTTTCTGCGATCTGATCGTGGAAATAAATATTTGAGTTACGAAGTTTGGTCTTCATTTGAAACAATGTGAAATAGTTTTCGCAACTCACGCCATATGGAACACCACAAAGATAATGGTGTGTCCGAAAGTCGTAACCGCACTTTATTGGATATGGTGCGATCTATGATGTCTCTTATCGGTTTACCACTATCGCTTTGGGGTTATGCATTAGAGACAAATTTGCATTCACGTTTAATAGGGCACCATCTAAATCCGTTGAGGCGACACCGTATGAACTATGGTTTAACAAAGAAACCTAAGCTGTCGTTTCTTAAAGTTTGGAGTTGTGATGCTTATGTGAAAAGGTTTTCACCGATAAGCTCGAACCCAAATCGGAGAAGTGCGTCTTCATAGAATACCCAAAGGTAACTATTGGGTACACCTTCTATCACAGATCCGAAGGCAAGTTTTTCGTTGCTAAGATGGATCCTTTCTAGAGAAGAAGTTTCTCTCGAAAGAAGTGAGTGGGAGGAAAGTAGAACTTGATGAGGTAATTGTACCTTCTCCCTTATTGGAAAGTAGTTCATCACAGAAATCAGTTCCAGTGATTCCTGCACCAATTAGTGAGGAAGTTAATGATGATGATCATGAAACTTCAGATCAAGTTGCTACCAAACCTCGTAGGTCTTCCAGAGTAAAATCCGCACCAGAGTGGTACGGTAATCATGTTCTGGAAGTCATGTTACTAGACCATGATGAACCTATGAACTATGAGGAAGCGATGATGAGCCCAGATTCCGCGAAATGGCTTGAGGCCATGAAATCTGAGATAGGATCCATGTATGAGAACAAAGTATGGACTTTGATTGACTTGCTCGATGATCGACAAGCCATGTTAAATAAATGGATTTTCAAGAGGAAGACGGACGCTGATAGTAGTGTTACTATCTACAAAGCTCGACTTGTCGCAAAGAGGTTTTTCGACAAGTTCAAGGTGTTGACTACAATGAGATTTTCTCAAATGTAGCGATGCTTAAGTCTGTCCGAATCATGTTAGCAATTGCCACATTTTATGAAATCGGCAAATGGATGTCAAAACTACATTCTTTAATGGATTTATTAAAGAAGAGTTGTATATGATGCAACCGTAAGGTTTTGTCAATCCTAAAGGTGCTAACAAAATGTGCAAGCTCCAAATGATCCATCTATGGACTGGTGCAAGCATCTCGGAGTTGGAATACACGCTTTGATAAGTTGATCAAAGCATATAGTTTTATCTGAGACTTACGGTGAAGCCCTGTATTTACAAGAAAGTGAGTGGGAGCACTACAAAGCATTTCTGATAAGTATATGTGAATGACATATTGTTGATCGGAAATAATGTAGAATTATTCTGCAAAGCATAAAGGAGTATTTGAAAAGAGTTTTTTAAAGAAAGACCTCGGTGAAGCTGCTTACATATTGAGCATCAAGATCTATAGAGATAGATCAAGACGCTTGATATGTTTTTCAATGAATACATACCTTGACAAGATTTTGAAGTAGTTCAAAATGGAACAGTCAAAGAAAGAGTTCTTGCCTGTGTTACAAGGTGTGAGATTAAGTAAGACTCAAAACCCGACCACGGCAGAAGATAGAAAGAGAATGAAAGTCATTCCCTATGCATCACCCATAGGTTCTATAAAGTATGTCATGTTGTGTACTGGATCTATTGCATACCCTACCACTAAGCTTGGCAAGGAGTGCAATAGTGATCTAGGAAGTAGATCAATGGCCAATGGTCAAAATTATCCTTAGTAGAATAAGGATATGTTTCTCGATTATGGAAGTGGAAAAAGGTTAGAAGTAAAGGGTTACGTCGATGCAAGTTTTAACACTAATCTAGATGACTCGAGTCTCAATCTGGATACATATTGAAAGTGGGAGCAATTAGCTAGAGTAGCTCCGTGCGAGCATTATAGACATAGAAATTTGCAAAATACTTACGGCTCACGAATGTGACAGACCGTTGACTAAAATTATCTCACAAGCAAAACATGATCACACCTTAGTACTCTTTGGGTGTTAATCACATAAGCGATGTGAACTAGATTATCGACTCTAGTAAACCCTTTGGGTGTTGGTCACATGTCGATGTGAACTATGGGTGTTAACCACATATAGATGTGAACTACGATGTTAAATCACATGGCGATGTGAACTAGATTATTGACTCTAGTGCAAGTGGGAGATCAAGGAAATATGCCCTAGAGGCAATAATAAAGTTATTATTTATTTCCTTATATCATGATAAATGTTTATTATTCATGCTAGAATTGTATTAACCGGAAACATAATACATGTGTGAATACATAGACAAGCAGTGTCACTAGTATGCCTCTACTTGACTAGCTCGTTAATCGAAGATGGTTATGTTTCCTAACCATAGACATGAGTTGTCATTTGATTAACGGGATCACATCATTAGGAGAATGATCTGATTGACATAACCCATTCCGTTAGCCTAGCACTTGATCGTTTAGTATGTTGCTATTGCTTTCTTCATGACTTATACATGTTCCCGTAACTATGAGATTATGCAACTCCCGCTTACCGGAGGAACACTTTGGGTACTACCAAACGTCCACAACGTGAATCGGGTGATTATAAAGGAGTACTACAGGTGTCTCCAAAGGTACTTGTTGGGTTGGCGTATTTCGAGATTAGGTTTTGTCACTTCGATTGTCGGAGAGGTATCTCTGGGCCTTCTCGGTAATACACATCACATAAGCCTTGCAAGCATTACAACTAATGATTTAGTTGTGAGATGATGTATTACGGAACGAGTAAAGAGACTTACCGGTAACGAGATTGAACTAGGTATTGGATACCGACGATCGAATCTCGGGTAAGTAACATACCGATGACAAAAGGAACAACGTATGTCGTTATGCGGTTTGACCGAAAAAGATCTTCGTAGAATATGTAGGAACCAATATGGGCATCCAGGTTCCGCTATTGGTTATTGACCGAGAATGGTTCTAGGTCATGTCTACATAGTTCTCGAACCCGTAGGGTCCGCACGCTTAACGTTTCGATGGCTATATTATGAGTTTATGAGTTTTGATGTACCGAAGGAGTTCGGAGTCCCGGATGAGATCGGGGACATGACGAGGAGTCTCGAAATGGTCGAGACGTAAAGATCGATATATTGGACGACTATATTCGGAGTTCGGAAAGGTTCCGAATGATTCGGGTATTTTTCGAATCTGGGAGAGTTACGGGAATTCATGGAGAGAAGTATTGGGCCTTATTGGGCCCTCAAGGGAAAGAGAGAGGGGCTGCCTAGGGCAGGCCGCGCTTCTCATGGCCTAGTCCGAATTGGACTAGGGGAGGTCGCACCTTCCTTCCCTCCCTTCTCTCTTCCCTTACTTGTCTCCTACTCCCAATACATGGAAGGACTCCTAGTTGGACTAGGAAGGGGAATCCTACTCCCGGTGGGAGTAGGACTCCCCATGGCGCGCCCTACTAGGGCCGGCCTCCTCCTCCCTCCCTCCTTTATATCTGAGGCGGGGGCACCCCATGGACACACAAGTTGATCTACTACGGATCGTTCCTTGGCAGTGTCTGGTGCCCCCTCCACCATATTCCACTTGGTCATATCGTCATGAGCTTAGGCGAAGCCCTGCGCCGGAGAAGTCATGTCGTCATGAGCTTAGGCGAAGCCTTGCGTCGGTGGAGCATCATCATCGTCCTGCCGTCGTCTTGTGGAACTCATCCCGACACTTTCTTTGGATCGAGTCCGGGGATCGTTATCGAAATGAGCGTGTGCGTAACTCGGAGGTCTTTATGCGTTCGGTGCTTGGATCGGTCGGATCGTGAAGACGCGTCGACTACATTAACCGCGTTGTTATAACGCTTCCGCTTTCGGTCTACGAGGGTACGTGGACACACACTCTCCCCTCTCGTTGCTATGCATCACCATGATCTTGCGTGTGCGTAGGAAATTTTTTGAAATTACTACGTTCCCCAACATCTGACTCCTGGGCTCCGACATCTGGTTGCATCAACCGGAAAGAAGAAGAAAGGGGAAAGGGGTAGCAAAGCAACCGTGAGTACTCATCCAAAGTACTCGCAAGCCAGGATCTACACTACTTATGCATCTGTATCAATGAAAGGGGTAGTATATGTGGACTAACTGCAGAATGCCAGAATAAGAGGGGGAGAAGCTAGTCCTATCGAAGACTAGCATCTTCTGGAAACCACCATCTTGCAGCAACAGGAGGGAGTAGAGTAGCATAAAGTAAAGTAGTAGTAGTGTTATCAACCTCGGCCAGAGATCCTTTCTCGACTCCCTGCGAGAAAGCAATCCCGAAAGCCATACTATCTAGTTCTCATATCCATATCTCATCTCAAGTATCCAGTTCTAGTTGTATTGATCGGATACAACTCCAAGTGTCCGCTCATCAGTAGGATGTGCTATCGATAGATGTTTTCTTCCTGCAGGGTGCACCAACTTACCCACCATGCTCGATTAACTCGCGGACACACTTTCTGGGTCATGCAGCCTCGGCCAAACAATACGCCGCAACCCGACCTAGGCTTAATAGAGAGGTCAAGACGCCGGACTAAATCTATGCCCCTCAGGGTCATGGGCCATCTCCCCGAACTCTCACGCGCGTTATGACGCTGCCGGTGAGCAGACCTAGCTACCTCCTTTAACAAGGCGGTGCTTAAGTCCAACCCGGGCCCGCTCGATCGTGATGTCTATTAAGCTTCAAATGATGCATCTGACGCGAACGCCCATATTATGCCCACGTGATGGTTAGTGCTATCAGGCCAAAGGCCCCTCGGATCAAATATCCAAATCGTAGTGGATTAGGAACGCGCGGTAACAAGAAGAGACTCACGAAAGATGTGACCTCGTCGCCCCATCTCGAGGACTTGCGGCAAGGGCTAGGAATGCCCGGCCACGCCTTGTAATTATCTCGCGGGCACCCTCCAGGTCAACCCGTCTCCACATCACTCGCGGGTACCCCTCAGGGTCGACTCGCCCTTCCAAGTAACAGTTGTAAAGTCCAAGTATCCGTGTGCCCAAACATCAAGGGGAAAACCCGAGGAATCACCCCCGGTGAATTCCATTCGATGTAATCATCAAGGTGAACGTAAGAGGAACCACCCCCGAGGTTCACACTTGAGGGGTTGCACGACAGAGTCGTATCGGAAGTGGTTAAGGAGGAAATCACCCTCAATGACCACGACCGAATAGCTATACTACAGGGTTAACATCAGAAGTGTTGTACAGGTCTCACCCTCGGCACTCGATAGTAACCCAGTAGTGTCGAGCAACTAAGGGGAAAGTGATGTGCGGTCTTAGGGGCACGGTCTTGACCAGATTGATCAGACGCCGATGATGAAGCGAAGCAACAAGGACAAGGTGGGGGTCATCGATGGATCACTAACCAACCTATACTAAGCGATTTAGGATAAGCGGTAGGTAACAATAAGCGAGGTTACAAAAGCGGGCTATGCATCGTAATAGGAGTAATCAATTACGGAGCAAAATCTAATGCAAGCATGAGAGAATGGAATGGGCGATATCGGGATGATCAAAGGGGGCTTGCACAGGTGCTCGAGACAAGAAGGAGGGTCGTCGGTGGCGTAGTCGATCACAATGACATCGGCAAATCCACGGTCTCTAGAAGAGAAGAGGGGGGAGAAACAGTAAGTACATAGCAAGCAAGTGCATAACAGGACAACAGGCAGAGCTAGACGCGTTCTAACACGGTGCTACATGATACCGATGAAGGGGGAAAACATCCGGGAATGTTTCCCCATTGTTAGGCATTTTCGGACAGATGAAACGGAGGGGAAAGGTTGCAGGTTCGCTATGCTAGAGACGTATGACAGACGAACGGACCGCGTATTCGGATTTGTCTTGTCGTTATGAGCAACTTTCATGTAGAAAACATTTTCATCCGAGATATAGATTATTTTAAATTAATTTTCAAAGGTTTTTAATATTTTCTGGAATTACTGGAATTTATTTAATTCGAAAAAAACTGAAAATAATTTTATACTCAGCAGCCGCTAGCCTCAGTATATGACAAGTGGGGCCAGGAGGGTGCTGAGTCAACAGTCAATCTGTCAGAGTTTGACTATTCAACAGGGTCATGAGGGCCACGTGTCATTGACACTGACAAACCCAATCAGCATTGACGGGTCAACTGGGTCACATGGGACCCAGTTGTCTCTTGACTAAATAGATTAATTAGGCACAAGGGGTCCACACGTCATAGACCACGAGCTAACCTAACACTTAAATACTCCTAACTAATATTTTAATTAGACCCTAACTAATAGGCCGGCTTCACTGAAAGTGGCACAACCGTGGCTCCTAGCTAGGCAAGCACGCACGCGTGCGGTGGCCATGCCCGCGTCCAGGGGCGAGCACCGCAGCGGCCAGCTGTGCTTGCCGTCGGCGCGGGGCAGGGCGGCCGGCGCATGCGGGACAGCGGCGGCGGCCAGAGGCGGGCGCTAGCAGCAAAGCAGCAGCAGCCAGAGCAATAGCAAGCAGCGGCAACAGCACAATTAGCACGAGCAGCGAGCAGAGCAAGAAGCAGCAGCAAGCACGGGGGCAAGTGAGGGCGTGGCTTCGCGCGCGCGTGGGAGTGCATTACGCGTAGGCGGGCGCGGCCGGTGGCTCATGCTGCGGACAGAGGGCGTGCCGGCACGGCCATGGCGAGCTGCGGGAGTCGACAAACAGCGACTGAACCAAAGGGAAACTAGGGGGCAGGAAGCGCGGCCCGCCACGGAGCTCGGTGACGCGCTCGGGGAGGCCGGGGATAGCTCGACAGCGACGTAATCGGCGGCGAGGACCGGCGGCCGTCCGCGGAGAAGATGCCTCGATGGCGGCGATGCAGCGCTCCCCCGCTTGAGTTGCTGCTTGGGATCGACGAAGATGAGGCGGGCGGAGCTCCTTGTCGTCTTCACGTGGCTCGGGGAGGTCTCGGGAGGCCGGGGATGGCGCCGGAGCGGTGGTGTCTGCCGAGGTTCGACGACGGCCGAGGAGGTGGGGAACAGGGCGATGGCGGTGCTGCAGGAGCTCCCCGACGCAGATCCAGTGCTGTAGACGAAGGAGACGGAGCGGCGCGTCTCCTGGATAGGCTCCGGTGGCACGGGGTGTCTCCGGTGTGCGACATCGACGGCGACTCGGTGATGGCGGTGCGGCTGCGAGCTCGGGGTCGAGAGGGAGAGCGAGTGAGAGGGGAGAGGGAGAGGTGGATCTAGCATGCAGGGGGGCGCAGGCGAGTGGGTAGAGCAGGGGGGAGGACCGAGGAGGCGGGGGTCCTTATCCTGCCAAAGCGTCTCCGGCGAGGAGGAGCAGTGGCGACAACGCCCTGTAGCGACGCGGGACGGGGGAGCAGGGCTGCCTGGGTCAGCCAGGTGGGCCAAGGCCCGGGGGCGCGGTGGAGCTGGGCTAGTCAGCCCAGTGGAGGGGGGCTTTTCATTTTAAAATTTATTTAACTTTTTTTATATTTCTATTTTATTTAGATTAGGGCATCAAACCACTTTGCAGAAAATGTTGGTTCACCACGAATATTAACAAATGAAAATTTGCCACATGATGAACATTTTATTTTAGACATTTGAAAACTTTTGAGTTTGACTTGATTTTGAATTTTGAATAAAGGGTGGGTTTGAAACATTGCGAGTTTATTAACAGTAATAATGATGACATGTTATCATTAGCATGGAATTACTATAGCTTAATTATTCGGGCGTTACAAAAATCCTCCACTACAGGAAATCTCGTCCCGAGATTTAAGGAGTGAAATAAGAGGGAAGCTTTAAGAACGGATGTCTGAAAGGATCGGCATCCGATATTATCTCAAGGAAGGAGATTTTAGAAGCACCAAGAAATGTATCGAGAGTGCTATAAGGAGGTTCAACAAGCTTCAACCAGGTAGGCATCCAGCGGATGCCTAAAACAAGTGATGATGGGGTTCAGAACAATGAAGAATAATGTTGCCTCTGATACCAGAATGAAACATGAGGAGGAAGTTGGCTCGTGAATTGCGTACGAAGCCAAGTGCAAAGAATGTTTCGGAATCAAGGTTGTACATGAAAGTAAGGTTTCGATCCTGTGGAACTGTGGGTTATGGGCCCACCATGTGGGTTAAAAGTAGAAAGGGGGCCGATAGCAAGGATGTCAGATGATAGACTATCAGGTATGTTGCCAACAACGTTGGTACCAAGGGTGAGGGACGAAGAGAACTATTTTCCTGCTCGTTGAACGAGGCGGACCAATAGGCAAAGTTCTCGTCCGTCGGTGGTTACCGGAATGTCATCAACAATAGTAATAGGGCTTTTGGCCTGTTAACGGCCTGCTAAGAGCCGTTGTTACGGTGGCTACATCATTTAGGACCCACTGAAAATTATTTTGACCAGCTCAATTAAGGCTCGCTTTGACTACACATGTTTGTTCGTTTGTATGGCGTCCAGGAAATGTTTGGGCGTGTTGGCCCCCGTTTCAACGATATAGCATATTCAAGAATTATCCTACTCTATACTATCGCCTCTAAAAACATACACTATACAATAAAAAGACTAAGGCATAGAAACGTAGAATAATCCTACACTATACAATAAAGAAATTACAACCGAATATACCCACTGGGCATTATAGTTCGGCACCAGTGATAATAAAGCGTACACAAACAGTAAATTACATACACTGGACAAATAAAGCTCATACATCATGGACACGCATCAACATAACTTATCATTTGAACTATAATATCTTTAGAAAATAGGATTGGCTAGATTCAGATAGCACAAATTTCAGTTTGCAAAATCTCCAATTCCTTCGTGGTTACCTCAGTGTCTTGTTTCATTTTTTTGACTCCTACATCTAATACCTGCAAGTCCAGTCTCAATTTGTTGATTGTACGTTGAGAATCATGTACACGTTGTCTTGCCACCTCTAGTTGATGCTCGAGAACATCGGCACATTCCAATTCCAATCCATAATCATTTGGTAACGGCCATGCCGCACTGCTCGCAGATCTTTGTGTTGATGTCACTTCATCCTGAAATGCTCTGTAAGTACACATGAGTAGGGCAAAAATATAGTTACAATAGTGAAGCGAGCAAGGCAGACTATTTTGTATATGGCAAAACAGGACTAACAATAATGTTACACGTCATGAAGCATAAGCAGGTGATA
The DNA here is from genome assembly GCA_021605145.1 of Aegilops bicornis. Lineage (NCBI taxonomy): Eukaryota > Viridiplantae > Streptophyta > Magnoliopsida > Poales > Poaceae > Aegilops > Aegilops bicornis. Next base: position 322,090,936 of record CM038673.1, on the reverse strand, counting down.
TTTTAAAAATTATAAAAATGGTAGTCTGTGCAGCCCGCATACAGAAATCTCTCTTAGCTCACCAGAGGAGCATGATGTTGGGGCCAAATCCAAAACACAAACAAGTTACAAATTTAGACTACTTGCGTATAAGTAAGCAAGGAGTTGGCCATTCTGTAGCTCAATTAAAGTCTTAGGGAGCATAATGAACAGCAGAGGGATTCATACAAACCTACTACAACAAGCAAAACTATGCAATCATTAGCCTAGTATAAACTAGATTGTGAGCCTCATGCAGTAATAGTTGGTTAATAGACTTCAAAGCTTCAAGCACACTTCGCCAGAGTAATTAAATGGTAAGGCCTTTAATTATGTCAACTAATAGTTATACAAGTACCCAACATCAGGCATCATTGTTTGGGCATCTCATTAACTGAGGACAAATAAAGCAATTGAAAAGAGCAAATTAACTATGCCTGAAACAAACAAGGAATTGAACTGTTGAGTTGGATACAGTGACTTACCTTAACTAGTTGAAGAGGCTTAGCGCTGCTCCTACTTCTCTTGCAAGGCTCCTTCCTAACATCTTGTACTTGGAAATCCTCAATCTTATCTTCATTGCACCCCCTCTGTAAGGTGACACAAACTAGTTACTCGTCTCCTTGGAAGATAAATATGCATACTTTCCAGTCTATGAACAACACAAAAGGACGAGATCATAACAAAACAACACCACATAATGAAACATGCCACATCTCTTGCACTTGCACACAATGAAATGAGCATTTACTATGTGTGCACTATGTAAAAACTAGGCATACCTTCGAACTGGATCTCCAGGTACTCTTGGAGAGCCTACTTTAGTGTACAGCCAAACCTTTATGTAACCTATGAGTTAGACAAGCCCCCACTATAGCAGCCATTAGTGTTTAAATATTTGACAAGCTCTGTTAGAGTGTTAGGTCAAGAACAACAAGTAATCAAAGCAAATCGTCCTAGTATGGTTGGTAGATACAAACAAGCAATTGAACAGATGTGTGAGAAAATCTTACATATCAAGAAAAGAGCAAAGAAGGAGGCTTAAAGACCATCACTTGACTGGCCAGATTTAAGGGGCATTTAAACATCATGTTGTAGCGACTGCATCGAATGGATCCGATTATACGTGCTCGATGTCATCCCTGGATCAAGAATGCTTGACACCACACAAGATTCAAGGATTTATAGCAGATTAGCAATCACACAATTATTACATCTTTGTCCACAAGGGAACTTAATACAATAATTTGGCTTAAGGCCATCTAATAATAACAGCGGACGGCTTGGAAAACGAGTGAGTCCATCAACTCCAACGGCATCACCGAGTATAGAACCACGACCTAACACCTTACTGTCGTAAATGCGAAAAGTCTCGCAACATGAAAAGTTGCAGCCCAAAACGGGTCAAGACATGGAATATGCTGGCAATGTAACACATAGAGAACAATGAAGCAACAAGCCTATACTACATGCATATATGGCTGGTGGTAAGGCTCTCTGATTTACATTTTTGCATAAAGCTGATTTTTCCCTACATCAAAGGAATAATTTTATTTAACTATCATGGTGGTTGTTAAACATTGAGAATGGTTGACAAAGATCCTCAATCCACATTAAAAGTACTCATTAAAACCCAATAACTTTATTATTAGAAGTAACATGTTGAGATTCACATGATATTCAAGTACTAGATACTCAAGATGTCCATAACCGGGGACACGGCTAATCATGATTAGTTTATACACTCTGCAGAGGTTTGCGCACTTTTCCCCACAAGACTCGATCGCCTCCGCTTGGTTCTCGCACTGCATGGTGTTTGAGAAACAGATGACCGATACATAGTCTTTCAGAAGCGCTAGCACCTTACATGTGGGTAGACCATACCAACCTACATCCCCTACATCAGCTAGCCTACCCGTAAGAGTTCGCACAACTTAGTCAACTACGCCATGAGCCCATAATTGGCTTGTGGCTGCACGGAAGTTTCCAGCTTGAATAATCTTATGATCCCTTAGAGCACAGGTGGCGGTCCAAGAAATACTGAGGCAAGTCCTGATAGAAACCAGTGCCTCAATCCACCCGGATGTGTGTTTAGGTTGCCACCTTAGATAAACCATTAATTAACAATCTCACATCTGTCATGGATATTCACTCACCCAATCCACGTCTACTAGCATAGCATGGCGCAATAAGCAAACGTAGAAGTAACTCCCAAGGTTTCATAAGTAAAACAGGTAATAGGTACTACCTCAATCTACTTCCCATCCCACAATTTAATTAGATCCTAAACATGCAAGTGTTTGAGGGTTTGATCTAATGCAATAAAACTGGGTAGTAGAAAAGGCATGATCAAAGTGTTACTTGCCTTGTTGATGATCCATGAGTCCTAGAGATTCAAGTAACAAGCGGCGCACTCACGGGTGATCTAACGCAGACAAACAACAAGCATACAATAAGTACTCATCTAATGCACAGGAAATCTCGAATAAGAGATCTAACCAGATAGTTCAACTTAAGAACCCAGTTGCAAAAGAATCGATTCAAATAAGGCATCGAAAGTCGGAACTCGAGAGAACGACTCGGTTTAGCAATCTGAAATTAGGTCAAAATTTTATAGTAGCAAAACTCTGTGTAAGTAGGTTAGTCGAACGGCGGTTTCGTTCTGAAACTCGGTAAGCGCTTGAATCAACTGATTCCGATAAACGAGCAAGAAATAAAACAGATTTGAAAATCGGATCAGAAATCGAATCTGAAAAATAACGGATTAAATCCGATTTAAAAGAAAAACGTCGAACGGATTAAATAACGGACGTTCGTTAACAGAACTAATCCAACGAACGCGTTCATTGAAACGAACGGGTCGGTGAACGTTCACTAAATAAGAAAACCGAAAAAAATAAAAACCAATCTAGGTTTTTTAAAAAAAAAACCGAACCTCTTTTTTTTTAAATAAAACCGGGTCGGTTTATTAGGGAAAAACCGGATCGGGCGGCGGGGCGGCGGCTACCTCCGGTGGCTCTCCGGCGGGGCTCCGGCGGGGTCGGGAGGGGCTGGGTCATGGTGGCGGCTGGGTGCTCCCGCGACGAGGGCGGCGACGGCGGGATCGGCGGCGTCCTCGCGCCAAGGGTCTTGGCGCAAGGTGAGGGCGGCGGCTGAGAGAGAGGCGGGTATTTAAGGAGGAGAGTCGGCTTGTGGGGAGGCAAGCGGCGAGGGGAGGCGGACTCGTGGCGGGCGGCGTGGCGGCGGGTTCACGGGCGGCCGAGCCATGAGGGAGGAGAGGAGGTGGGCCGGGGCGCAAGGCTGGGGCCTGGCTGGCTGGGCCGGGCTGGCCTTGGCCCAGCGTTTTTTAAAACAAAACGAATTAAAAAATATCAAACGAACTCCGATTTAAATAAAACAAATTTTCCCCGACTCCTAAAAATGAGTCAAACAAAATGAACTTTAAAAACAGAAAACATGCATAATATTTTTAAAATGCTCATTTTTGCCTAAGCAAAATAAATCTTTCAAAAACCAAATTTGGTTTATTTATAATATCTTCATTTTTCCTAAATGTTGGGAAAGTCATATTATTCCCTCTCTTGAGATTGTTATAGGAAAACTTTATGAAGATAATTAAATAAATCCAATGATCCTATTTTCAAAATTTGAGAAATCCCAAATATGAAAATAATGAAACTTCCAACTCTCTCCGAGGGTCCTTGAGTTGCATGAAATTTTCTAGGATCGGAAAATGCGAGAAAAATATGATATGCATGATGACCTAATGTATAACATTCCAAATTGAAAATTTGGGATGTTACAAACCTACCTCTTAAGATGAATCTAGCCTCGAGATTCGGGTTGGCTAGAAAATAGGTGAGGGTGGTCCTTTAGCAAAACTTCCTCTCTTTCCTGTGTGGCTTCATCCTCGGTGTGGTGGCTCCACCGAACTTTTGCAAAACTTGATAACCTTGCTGCGGGTAACTCTGCTTTGGCATAATCGAGAATCTTAACCGTTTTTCCTCATATGTCAAGTCATCCTTCAACCGAATTGTTTCCAATGGTACAAGTATCTCTTAACGGGTACCTCTCTGCTATCTCGGGGTGACATTTCTTCAATCGAGAAACATGGAATACATCATGAACTCGACAGTCCTTCCGCAATTCCAACTTATAAGCAACTTCTCCCATGCGTTGCAAAAATCTTATACGGTCCAACGAAGCACGGGTGCTAACTTTCCTTTAACTCCAAAACGCTTAACTCCTCGGCGGGGATACTCGAGATATACTCTGTCTCCAACTTCATACTCAATCGCTTTGCGCTTTGAATCGGCATAGCTCTTTTGTCCGGATCGCTACCTTGAGCCTGTCTCGAATCAACTTAACTTTCTGCTGAGACTCCTTAATCAAATCTGGTCCAAACAATCGACGATCTCGGTTTAGTCCCATAACAACGGTGTCCTGCACCTTCTTCCATACTGAGCCTCGAAGGTGCCATCTTCAAGCTGGTTTGGTAACTGTTGTTGTAGGAAAATTCTGCATACGGCAAATTTTCATCCCAGCTAGATCCATAATCTAGGGCACAAGCTCTCAAAGATGTCCTCCAAAATCTGATTGACTCTCTCTCTGGCCCATCGGTCTGCGGGTGGAAAGTCAGATCAATTCCAATCGGGTTCCCAATGTTTCGTGCAACCGGTTCCAAAATTTCGAGGTAAACCGGGTTCCTCTATCCGTCTGATGCTCCTCGGAACTCCGTGTAAGCACACAATTCTGGTCATGTATATCTTTGCCAACTTAGCACCTTTGCTATAGGTAGTCTTGACGGAATAAAATGAGCTACCTTAGTCAAACGGTCGACTATAACCCAAATCGAGTCATATCCTGAGCGAGTCTTTGGCAATCCTGTGATAAAATCCATGCCTAGTTTATCCCACTTCCATTCGGTATCGGCAATGGTTGTAACAATCCTGTGGCTTCGATGCTCTGCCTTTACTTTCGACATACGTCATAAACTGCTACATACTCCGCAATATCCTTCTTCATTCCGTCCACCGAAAGTATTCTTCAAATCCAAGTACATCTTGGTATTTCTGGTGAATCGAATAGGGTGAATCATGGGCTTCTTGTAAAATCAACTTCCTGATCTTTGGGTCATTGGGCACATAAACACGGTCCTCAAACCATAGGGTATCGTGCTCATCCTCACGAAATCCTTTAGCTTTTCCTTTGCTCATTTTCTCCTTTATAGAGGCAACTTCCTTATCTGCCTTTTGGGCTTCTCTGATTTTGTCCATCAGCGTTGACTGAATTTCCAATGCTACCACATAGCCTCTCGGAACTATTTCCAAACATAGCTCTCGAAGGTCCTCGGCTAACTCATTGGGTATTCCTCCCATCATTAGGGTATTGACGTGGCTCTTACGGCTCAATGCGTCTGCTATGACATTAGCCTTCCCAGGGTGATAATGCAATCTCATGTCATAATCCTTGATAAGCTCTAACCATCTCCTTTGTCTGAGATTCAATTCATACGTGTGAAGATGTACTTCAGACTCTTGTGATCCGTATATACTTCACAATGATTTCCAATGAGAAAATGTCTCCACGTCTTCAGGGCATGCACAACGGCTGCTAACTCCAAATCATGAGTGGCATAATTCAACTCATGGGGCTTAAGTTGTCGTGAAGCATACGAAACAACTCTTCCTTCTTGCATGAGCACTGCTCCAAGTCCTCGACGGGAAGCGTCGCAATACACCTCATAATCCTTAGTCTGATCTGGCAATATCAAAACTGGTGAGGTAACTAATCTTTTCTTCAACTCCTGAAAACTTGCCTCACAGTCCTCAGTCCATATGAATCTGTTTTCCTTCTTCAACAATTCCGTCATAGGCTTGGCAATCCTTGAGAAATTCTCAATGAACCTTCGTAGTATCCTGCGAGTCCAAGGAAACTCCGAATCTCTCCAACTGTCGTTGGTGCTTCCCATTTGGTTACGGTCTCAACTTTTGTGGGGTCAACTGCTATCCCTTCTCCGGATATAACATGTCCGAGAAATCCAACTTCCTTTAGCCAAAACTCACATTTGCTTTGAACTTGGCATACAACCGGTGTTCCCTCGGTTTCTCCAAAACCAATCGCAATGTTCCTTGTGTTCCTCTTCATTCTTCGAGAAAATCAAAATGTCATCAATGAACACCACGAACTTATCCAAAAACTCCATAAACACTTTGTTCATCGTGTTCATGAAATAGGCTGGTGCGTTAGTCGATCCAAATGACATAACGGTATACTCGTACAATCCATATCTCGTGGTAAATGCTTTGGTCTTGGGTATGTCCTGCTCCCGAATCTTCAATCGATGGTACCACGATCGCAAGTCGATTTTTGAAAACACCTTGGCTCCTTGCAAGCGATCAAACAGATCATTTATCATAGGTAGTGGGTACTTGTTCTTGATTGTTACTTCATTCAATCCACGATAATCAACAACCATTCTTAACGATCCATCCTTCTTCTCCACTAGCAAAACGGGTGATCCCCAAGGTGAAGAGCTTGGGCGTATAAAACCTTTATCCAAAAGCTCCTTAATCTGCTTCTTGATTTCCGCCAAATCCTGTGCTGGCATCCTATATGGTCACTTCGATATCGGGCCTGTTCACGGCAACTCGATCAAAAACTCAATGTCTCTATCCGGTGGCATTCCAGCAACTCTTCCGAAATACATCAGGAAAATCCTTCACCACTAGTACTTCTTCCTGTACCACTCCCGATAAGCAATTAACTTGCGCTCTCCTCGGCTCGTCTTGGTGATACATACTTAATCCTTCTTCCTTCGGTGTGGTGAGCAAAATTGATCTAGTGGAGCAATAAATGTTTCCTCCATACCTTGATAACCAATCCATACCTAATATCACATCCAATCCTTGGGATTCCGAACTATTAGGTCCGAGGGGAAAACATAGTGTCCAATCCTTAATGGCGATCGATCACACCATTTACTAGCCATGTACTCACTCCGGGTGAGGTTACTAGCATGGGTGACCTAAGGGCTTGGGTTGGTAACTTGTACTTATCCACAAATCCCTTGATATGTATGAATGCGATGCACCAAAGATCGAAAAGAACAACTGCAGTAAATGACTTAACCAAAAACTTACCAATTACTACATCGGGCTGATCTTCAACCTCCTCCACTTCAATGTGGTTCACCTTTCCCCTATTGAAAGGGTTGGGCTTCTTTCCAGAGCTTCCATTGCCATTTCCATTACGCCTTACGGGCATACATTGGCATAATGCCCGATCTTGCGGCACTTAAAGCAAGTAATATGACTCGGGTCTACTTTGGATGGTGTTGACGGGTTGGTGCGATTCTGTCCGTTGCTTCCTCCATTCCCGTTCCCATTCTTGGTGCTGTTATGGTTATGCGAATTACCTCCTCCATGGGTATGCTGAAACTGAATTCCTGACTTAGGGGTATAACGAGGTTTCTGCTGAGCTCCAAAGTTATACTTCCCTTGCCCATACTTCCGCTTGCAGTTCTCAATTCTTTCTTGCTTTCCTTTCCTTCAATCATGAGGGCTCGGTCTACTAACTCCTGGTAGTTATTGAAACTGGCTACCATCAACGGCATGTTGAACTCATCATTTAGTCCTTCTAGAAACTTCTCATGCTTAGCTGCATCAGTAGCAACGTCATCTGGGGCATAACGTGCTAGTTTACTAAAGTCATCCACGTCTTGTGCCAACAAATCCTTCCTCCTTGGCGTAATTTATAAACTCACGCTTCTTCATGGCCATAGCTCCTGCTGAAACATGGGCGGTCTGAAAAGCTTGCTGAAATTGATCCCATGTGATGGTGTCTACTGAGGTAAGTGGTGTGAAATTCTCCCACCATGCTTTGGCGGGTCCTTCAAGCTGATGTGCCGCAAACTTCACTCTTTCTCCATCCGTGCATCCTGCAGCGGTCAGCTCCCTTCCTATCTTGCGGAGCCAGGTCATCTGCTACAATTGGCTCGGTGCTCTTTGAGTACACCGCGGGTTTAGTCTAAGGAAGCGAGTCGATGATCCGCAGGTGGTGGTGGCGGTGGGTTGTTGTTGTTGTTGTTGCCACTGGTTCTGCACCAATGTTTGAATCGTGGTATTCTGCCGGATCGGTTGGGTGATCTCTGGCGGAAAAACAAATCCGGTCGCGTCTCGGAGGCATCGATGGGTTTAGAAAAGATGAGAACTTAGAATGTAATGAGGTCTAAGGAATCACTACCCAAATGCACATGAGCAAATACACACAAAATCACTTCATTCAATCAAACAAGGCTTACAACGATCTAACTATCGCAAAAGTGCGTGTACTATAAGGATTTACATGGAGGGAATACAACTAATATGTGGGGACTTCTACTAATTTGAACCGTGGAAGACTCCATAATGTCTCGCTTCCACTTCGTCTTCAAAGTCGGGTTCACTTGGATCCGAATCGGTGTCGTCGATGTTGATGTAGTCGCTTGGGCAATTGACATACTTGGTCTTCATTCCTGGCGCCAACTTCTTCTTGAGTTCTTCAATCTCGTACTTAAGATCGTTATTGTGTCTTGCTAGAGCTACGATCTCGCCCATATAGTCCTTGCGAGTTGTCTTTAGTTCTTCTTCAAGCTCGATGATCCTTCCCTTTGCATTCTCGCAACTCCAACATATCATTGCACATCCGGTTCTCCGACGTCGAATGTGCTGGTTTAACTCCTGGATGAATGCTGCAATGGATCTATCCTTCTTGGTGCCGACGACGTCCCATTTGTCATCTCGGCGTCCGCAATCTGGTAGATTGTGTCCTTAAGGTCTTCTTGATAAACTTCTCCAATGCGTCCCATGGTGATGTGAGCTGCCATGCTCTTTCCCGGACTCCAAGTTGGTGCAATGAAAACACTATCTATAGGCTTGGTGATTGGGGCGAATGTCCTTCCCGAACGTGAGCGTGAATCTTCCAGCGCTCCTCTTCGTGCAGAGTGGGCGTTGAAAGTCCCGTGAAGCTTGGTAATCCAATGTTCAGTACTTGGTAACTTCCTTCAAGTGAAATCCAAAAGGTGTGCCTTCATCCGGTTGGGTGTACTTGATCTTCGTGTCCGTCATCCTAAAGAGAGTAGAAAAGATGAGGAGTTAGAAAATGGGAAGAGAATAGTGATCTATGGCTTTATCTTAGTGGTCGTGTCCTACAGTCAGCGTGTGCTCTGATACCTTCTCTGTAGCGACCAGACCCGAATGGATCCAAGGTTCGTGCTCGATGTCATCCTGGATCAAGAATGTCGACACCACACAAGATTGAAGGATTTATAGCGAGTAGCAATCACACACTTATTACATCGTTGTCCACAAGGGAACTTAATACAATAATATGGCTTAAGGCCATCTAATAATAACAATGAAGGCTTGGAAAAGCAGTGAGTCCATCAACTCCAACGGCATCACCGAGTATAGAACCACGACCTAACACCTTACTAAATGCGTCTGAAAAGTCTGCAACATGAAAAGTTGCAGCCCAAAACGGGTCAAGACATGGAATATCTTTGGCAATGTAACACATAGAGAACAATGAAGCAACAAGCCTATACTACATGCATATATGGCTGGTGGTAAGGCTCTACGGTTACATTTTTGCATAAAGCTGATTTTTCCCTACATCAAAGGAATAATTTTATTTAACTATCATGGTGGTTGTTAAACATTGAGAATGGTTGACAGCATCCTCAATCCCCATTAAAAGTACTCATTAAAACCCAATAACTTTATTATTAGAAGTAACATGTTGAGATTCACATGATATTCAAGTACTAGATACTCAAGATGTCCATAACCGGGGACACGGCTAATCATGATTAGTTTATACACTCTACAGAGGTTTGCACTTTTCCCCATTAAGACTCGATCGCCTCCGCTTGGTTCTCGCCTTTGCATGGTGTTTGAGAAACGGATGACCGAGACATAGTCTTTCGTAAGCGCTAGCACATTACATGTGGTTAGACAGTACCAACCTACATACCCTACATCAGATAGCCTACCCGTAAGAGTTCGCACAACTTAGTCAACTACGCCAGAGCCCATAATTGGATTTTGGCTGCACACGGAAGATTCCAGCTAGAATAATCTAATGATCCCTAAGATAAATTGTGGCGGTCCGAAGAAATACAGGCAAGTCCTCGATAGAAACCAGTGCCTCAATCCACCCAGATGTGTGTTTAGGTTGCCACCTTAGATAAACCATTAATTAACAATCTCACATCTGTCATGGATATTCACTCACCCAATCCACGCCTACTAGCATAGCATGGCGCAATAAGCAAACGAGAAGTAACTCCCAAGGTTTCATAAGTAAAACAGTAATAGGTACTACCTCAATCTACTTCCCATCCCACAATTTAATTAGATCCTAAACATGCAAGTGTTTGAGGGTTTGATCTAATGCAATAAAACTGGGTAGTAGAAAAGGCATGATCAAAGTGTTACTTGCCTTTGCTGATGATCCATGAGTCCTAGAGATTCAAGTAACAAGCGGCGCACCGGGTGATCTAACGCAGACAAACAACAAGCATACAATAAGTACTCATCTAATGCATGTGGAAATCTCGAGTAAAATATCTAACCAGATAGTTCAACTTAAGAACCCTGGTTGCAAAAGAATCGATTCAAATAAGGCATCGAAAGTCGGAACTCGAGAGAGAACGACTCGGTTTAGCAATCTGAAATTAGGTCAAAATTTTATAGTAGCAAAACTCTGTGTAAGTAGGTTAGTCGGAACGGCGGTTTCGTTACGAAACTCCAGAGTGCCTATCCTCGATGGAGATTTTTTCTATGAGTGGAAAAATGAAATGCTTGAGATTTTCAATGAATATCACTTGAACAAGTACATTACTAGCCCTTGTGCACCTCATATTTATCCTTTGCATGGATCTTGACATGATTCACAATCTTAGAACTATCAATTTTATCATAAGAGGTTTGCCCAAAAATTTGATTACTAGCTTGCCTACTCTTGATTGTGCCTATGCTATATGGAGATTTCTTGAGGATCGATTTCCAAATTATTCCTTGAAAAATCTAGATGAAATTCTCCATAAGTCTATTGCCTTGAGTAAGATGAATTCAAGTGATCCTAGCTTTGGTGATTGTTTATTTGAGCTTACCAATCTCATGCGTGTCATAGGAGATGTTGGAATCATTAGCAATATCATATCCAAAGCTATTAGAATTCATAAAGATAACCATAGAAATGATCATTTGTCTAATGAATTACCCTCTCTAGGAGTTGATCAATCACAAGATGATGTTGAACATGGATACTATGATGAGGATGATGATAGTGACTATGATCTTGATGATGCGATGAGACACTTTGGTCTTATGGAAAATCTTCGCGGCTACATGGCCGGAGGAAAGGAATGGGTCCTTGATAGTGGATGTACTGATCATATGACCGGAGATAAAGATATGTTCCGTGGGCTTGCTGAAAACGACGGCCCTCGAAAGTATGTCACTTTTGGTGATAACTCAAAGGGTAAGGTGGTTGGCCTAGGTAAGGTGGCCATCTCACATGATAGCTCCATACAAAATGTCATGCTCGTTGAATCTCTTGGATACAATTTACTTTCAGTATCTAGACTCGCTGATTTCGGTTTCAATGTCCTATTTACTGAGGTAGATTGCCAAGTGTTTCGTAGAGACGGTAGATGTGAAGTTTGATGAATCTAACGGCTCGCAAGTAGAGCAATTGCCAGTTGGTGTAGGATACAAAGACCCTTCAGAAGCAATTCAAGACTTGTCTATTGGCAAGATTCGTCCAACGGAAGTGAAGAAGAGTACCTCGTCCGTCCAAGTGGAAGCTTCTACCTCACGACAAGGTGAACCAAGAATTGATACGGAAGCATCCACAAGTGGGACATACCAAGACGAAGAAAACAAGGAAGTACACCAAGATGAACATCAACAACCTCCCTCTCCACCACGACAAGAGAATGACAACGTCAACAATGAAGAAGGCCAAGAAGAAGAACAAGATGAAGAGGATGTTCCACCCCGAGCCAAGCCAAAGCTCCCACGAGTTTGAGTAAGAATCGCCAAAGATCATCCCTTCGAGCAAATCTACGATGATATCCAAACCGGGAGAATCACTCGCCCTAAAACTCGTTTGGCTAACTTTTGTGAACATTACTCATTCATCTCTAGCATTGAACCTATGAAGTTTGAAGAAGCATTGGAAGATCCGGATTGGTTAAATGCTATGCATGAAGAGCTACACAACTTTGAAAGAAATCAAGTATGGACATTGGTCGAGAAGCCCGACAACAACCACAACATCATTGGTACCAAATGGGTGTTTCGCAACAAGCAAGATGAAGATGGTCAAGTCGTCTGCAACAAAGCATGCCTAGTCGCCCAAGGCTAGACTCAAGTCGAAGGTATGGACTATGGTGAGACATATGCTCCCGTTGCTAGGCTTGAGTCCATTCGCATCTTACTTGCTTATGCTAATCACCATGACATCACCTTGTACCAAATGGACATTAAAAGTGCTTTTCTAAATGGTGAAAATGAGGAGGAAGTTTATGTTAAGCAACCTCCCGGCTTTGTCAATCCTAATAAACCTAATCATGTTTACAAACTTCACAAAGCCCTTTATGGTCTTAAACAAGCTCCTCGAGCATGGTATAAATGCTTGACCAAGTTCCTTATTGAAAAAGGCTTTGAAATTGGGAAAATTGATTCTACTCTTTTTACTAAAAGGGTTAATGGAAAACTATTTGTGTGCCAAATTTATGTTGATGATATTATATTTGGTTCAACTAACCCTCATTTTAGTGAGAAGTTTGGAAAGCTAATGCCGGAGAAGTTTGAGATGTCTATGATGAGTGAACTCAAATTCTTTCTCGGTTTGCAAATCAAGCAAAGTAAGGAAGGTACCTTTGTCTCTCAAACAAAGTACACCAAGGACTTATTCAAGAAGTTCAATATGCAAGAATGCAAAGGTATGTCTACACCCATGCCTACTAGTGGACATCTTGACTTGACTAAGGATGGTGAACCAGTTGATAAAAAAGTTTACCGCTCTATGATTGGTTCATTGTTATATCTATGTGCCTCTCGTCCTAATATTATGCTAAGTGTTTGCATGTGTGCACGATATCAAGCGGCCCCTAAAGAGTGTCATCTTAAGGCTGTGAAAAGGATAGTGAGATACTTAATACACACACCAAATTTTGGCATTTGGTATCCTAAGAGGTCTTCTTTCGATCTTGTTGGTTACTCCGATTTGGACTATGCCGGAGACAAGGTTGATAGAAAGTTCACTTCGGGTACTTGTCAATTTCTTGGTAGATCTCTTGTGTCTTGGTCCTCCAAGAAACAAAACTCGGTATCCTTATCCACCACCGAAGCGGAATACATTGCTGCTGGATCATGTTGTGCTCAATTACTTTGGATGACCCAAACTCTTAAAGATTATGGGATATATGTGAGACATGTTCCATTGCTCTGTGACAATGAAAGTGCTATTAAGATTGCCAATCCTGTGCAACATTCTCGAACTAAGCATATTGAAGTTCATCATCATTTCATACGAGACCATGTTGCCAAAGGGGACATTAATCTTAAGCATGTTCGTACCGATAAGCAATTAGCGGATATATTTACCAAACCGCTTGATGAAAAAGTATTTTGCCGTTTGAGAGGTGAATTGAACATCATTGATGCTTCAAACTTGGAGTAGGAACTCCATTTGGATACATGCAAGGCATGAGTCTTTGACTAATCCTTGATACTTCTTTCATGATGCTATCTATATGTCTTGGATATTTTTGCACCCTTGCATGCTATCTAACCCTTGTAGGTACTTGGATGAATCTAAATCCATGAGATTGCAACTCACTCACATCTTGAGCAATCTCTACATCATCAAGTCTCTACACAATGGTGGTTGAAGACAAAGAAGCACAAAACTCTTCAAACATATCCTTTGACAAATTCTACATTAAGATTTATGATTGCCACTTTGGATACACAAGTGCTCTTCCTTGCAAAACTAACCCATGTAGGTAGATGAACTCAAATTCCAAGTGGTGCTCCCAACTACATCAACCTTGAGCAACCCACACAAGTTCAACTACATGACCAAGATCAACACCACCACCCAAGGTATGTTGTTCCATCTTAGAGAAGCTTTACTCCAAATCATGGGGCAAAGCAACTCAACAAGATGCTTAAACAAAAAATGGTAACCCCATTTTTGAGTTTAAACGATGAGTATGACCTATGATCAAGTGCTCTCACTTGACTCCTAAGTCAATATACTCTGACATAGGTGAATTTGTCGCAACCCAATTCTAGATGAAGTTCTCTTGTGTTTCTCGTGCATTTATCTCATGTATTTGTGTTTTCCCCTTTCAAAAAAAAACTTAAATCTAGATCTTTTTATTTCTTCTTGTTCTGCATTTTCTTTATCCAATTCTTTGCAAATCTTTTAGCTAATTCCTTGTAAATCCTTGTGAGATCTTAAGTGCCTAGTGAGCTGAGGTGACAAGTGTTCTCTCAGTGATGGACTCGGTTCCACCGGTTTGTTTTCTTTGGCCCAACCGAGTTCTCTCGGTGTCACCGAAGCACATAACTCGGTGCCACCGATTTCACTACAGGAAAGACAACATGCCACTTATTTCTGCAGTCCTTTTGCTCCAGCTCCACTCAATGTCTCTTGTTCTCTACCAGCATCACATTCGCTTTGCTTTGTGACTCGAGGACCAAACCCTTTTGCAATAAAACAAACATCCAGGAGAGACCTTCTTTGAAATTGATGTCAAAGGGGGAGAGAGGGATCACATCAAAGCTCTATGCTTAATCATTTCTATAGGGGGAGAGGATACTCAGGGGGAGTGTGTGTAAGAAACCTCAGACCTCAGATGCTTGGTGTTCAAGAGGAGAGAAATTACATGTCTTTAAGAGGGGAAAGACATGATCATATTTGATTGCTTGATTTAGCTCTGTTTCTTTTCTTTTGCTCTGATTTTCTGTTTCCTATGTTCTCCCAATATCTCATGCAAGATTCAGGGGGAGCAAGACATCTAATAAGGGAAGGAAATCTCCGATTTTATTGCACATCTTTACTTTTGGGGACATGTCTATATCAACAGAGTACTCAGTACTCACTTTATACATGTCATCCCAGTCTTGGTACTTTTGTGGTTCTTTTGTTGCTCCGGCTAGTAGATGTATCTGTGTTATCTAACCTTGTTTACTCAGGTTCATTCTCTTCTAAGCCAACTCA
Organism: Aegilops bicornis; assembly: GCA_021605145.1. Classification (NCBI taxonomy): domain Eukaryota; kingdom Viridiplantae; phylum Streptophyta; class Magnoliopsida; order Poales; family Poaceae; genus Aegilops; species Aegilops bicornis. The sequence continues at coordinate 322,075,636 of CM038673.1, read as the reverse complement.
AGACCACAACGTAAGTATATGCATCTAAGTCATGTGCATGAGGATCTCTTGCTGTTGTACATACTGTTTGCAAGAAGGACTCATGTGCATGAAGTTACATTTCGTATATTCGAATCAGTTGCTCTGATGCATATGGCCAAGATACATGTAACACATGGATTACTCTGTCATGCTTATGCATTCACATGCTCCTATGTTCCATATTTACATGAGTGCATACATATAGGGGGAGCCTATGCATGTTACATGTCTTTCGAAAGCTTTACTTGTTGTTCTCTATATCTTTATCTAAAGCTTTGATGTATGTTGTCATCAATTACCAAAAAGGGGGACATTAAAAGCACAAGTGCTCCAGGGTGATTTTGGTAATTAATGTCAACATATCTCTTGTTGGACTAATATTTCTACCTAGTATGTTTCAGATAAGTTCAACAATGGAGTGGCATGGACTAGAGGATGTGGAACCCCTTGAAGATGCTGAAGACAAAGGATTGGCTCAAGCTCAAAGCTTAGGACTCTACATTTTCTATTTTAGTGGTCCAAGGTCACATTGAGTCCATAGGAAAGCCAATACTATTAAGAGGGGATGAGGTGTTGCTTAATGGCTTGCTTGCTCAAAGTGCTTAGTGATATGCTCAAAAGCCCTCAACCACTTTCTCATATCCATATATGTCCCAAACCTAAAAGTCAAACTCGGACCCACCGATTCTTTCTATCCGACACCACCGAGTTATCTTGACATAGCCACTGCCAGAAACCTTAGTCTTTTCAGTCTCACCGATAGGGATCTCGTTCTCACCGAGATGGGATTGCAAACTCTTTGTTGTCTCTTTCAATAATTTTGATCTCACCAAAATTTGCAATCGGTCGCACCGAGATTGCAATGCAAAACTCTCTGTCACCCCTTCGTAACATTTTGGTCTAACCGAGATGAGCGAATCGGTCCCACCGAGTTTGCCTGACCAACTATCTGTTTGTCTATTACCAAAATCGGTCTCACCGAGTTTGTGTAATCGGTCTCACCGAGATTACGTTATGCCCTAACCCTAATGATATCGGTCTCACTGAGTTGACATGTCGGTCCCATCGAAACACCTAACGGTCACATTATGAACTAAATCGGTATGACCGAGTTTAACGATTCGGTCCCACCGAGTTTGGTGATTTGTGTGTAACGGTTAGATTTTGTGTGGAGGCTATATATACCCCTCCACCCACTCTTCATTCGTGGAGAGAGCCATCAGAACATGCCTACATTTCCAATACATATTTTTTGAGAGAGAACCACCTACACTTGTGTTGAGGTCAAGATATTCCATTCCAACCACATAAATCTTGATCTCTAGCCTTCCCCAAGTTGCTTTCCACTCAAATCTTCTTTCCACCAAATCCAATCCTATGAGAGAGAGTTGAGTGTTGGGGAGACTATCATTTGAAGCACAAGAGCAAGGAGTTCATCATCAACACACCATTTGTTACTTCTTGGAGAATGGTGTCTCCTAGATTGGCTAGGTGTCACTTGGGAGCCTCCGTCAAGATTGTGGAGTTGAACCAAGGAGTTTGTAAGGGCAAGGAGATCGCCTACTTCGTGAAGATCTACCCTAGTGAGGCAAGTCCTTCGCGGGCGACGACCATGGTGGGATAGACAAGGTTGCTTCTTCGTGGACCCTTCGTGGGTTGAGCCCTCCGTGGACTCGCGCAACCGTTAACCTTCATGGGTTGAAGTCTCCATCAACGTGGATGTAAGATAGCACCACCTATCGGAACCACGGATAAAAAAATCTCCGTGTCTCCAAATTGCGTTTGCACACTCCAATCCCTTCTCTTTACTTTCTTGCAACTTGCTTGCTCCACTTTCCGCTGCTCATATACTCTTTGTATGCTTGCATGCTTGCTTGATATGTATTGTGAATGTTTAAACTTGTGCTAATACTCCACTTCAACTTAAAAGTTTAAAAACTGGAACTTTTCTTGATTAGAGTCTATTCACCCCCCACCCTCTAGACACCTCTTCTCGATCCTTTCAGTAGGGCCAAATCTCCCCGTCTGCTCCTCCCTCTGGCGCCGCCCCTCATTCTCATGGTCTCCAGCAGCTGCTCCACTATGGTCCATCCAACGCACTACTCCGGCGCCGCCAAGACAACTACTGGTGATGCCACACCGCAGTGAAGGCACCTTATCCCCTCCCTCTTCACAGCCGTGGCCTTGAGGTGTTGTTGAAGGACGAGCTCATCCAACAAGGTGAGGATCTCGCCTGCTTTTCCGCCAATTTTTCATTCCGATCCATCAGACGATGAATTGCTATGAGCTGCTTCTGCTACTATATGATGCATTGCTATGAGCTGCTCCTGCTGCTGCTATATGATGAATTGCTATGAGCTGCTGCTGCTATATGATGAATTGCTATGAGCTGCTGCTGCTATATGATGAGTTGCTATAAGCTACTCCTGCTACTGCTATATGATGAATTGCTATAAGTTGCTCCTACTGCTGCTATATGATGAATTGCTATGAGCTGCTCCTGCTGCTGCTATATGATGAATTGCTATGAGCTGCTCCTGCTGCTGCTATATGATGAATTGCTATGAGCTGCTGCAGGTATATGATGAATTGCACACTACTGTTGCTGCTGCTGCCGTATGATGAGTTGCTATG